>JAJPUD010001724.1:0-145240 GCA_023553655.1 Myrmecobius fasciatus | reverse complement strand
TATCTATCTATCTATCTATCTATCTATCTATCTATCTATCTATCTATCTATCTATATCTAGTATAATATCTAATATGATAGGATAGAAAGGGCAAAAGATTTATAATTAGGGCTCCTGGGTTCAAATCCCAACCTTTACTACTAGCTGTGTGATTCTGGGAAAGTTACATAACTCCTTTTGGTCTCAGTTCCTTCATCTACAAAATAATTAAAGCTTTTTATTTGCAAAACATATGCATGGGTAATTTTTCAACATTGACCCTTGCAAAGCCTTCTGTTCCAAATTTTTCTCTTCTTCCCTCCACCCCTTCCCCTAGATGGCAGGTACTTGAATACATGCTAATTATATTAAAATATATGACAAATTGAATATATGTATACATATTAATATGGTTATCTTGATGTACAAGAAAAATTGGATCTACAAGAAAAAAAAACAACAAAAAACCTGAGAAGGAAAACAAAATGCAAGCAGCAAACATCAACAGAAAGCACGAAAATGCTCTGTTGAGGTCCACACTTAGATCCCACAGGACTCTTCCCTGGATGTATATGGCTTTTTTCATCAGTAAACAATTGGAATTGGTTTGAAACATCTCATTGTTGAAGAGAGTGATGTCCTAGATGAGATGATCTTAAAGAAAAATGCTTTAGTATTGTGCAAGGAAATTAGATTTGGGGAAAAGTTAGTCTGGTTTATTTGCATTAATGGCATTCTTCCCCTAGTTAAAATAAACACATTCAATTGTTTCACAAGCTTTTCCCCTTGAGTATAACAAAAAATATTTACTTTCTAAAACCTAATATTTGGAAATGTATATATTTCATATTACTCAACATCTTTCAATTACCAGATTAAATACTGTACAATTTATTGGTTTTGGAATCTGAAAATCCATGTTTGAGTATTGGTACTTAAACTCTCAGTTTTCTCTTCTGTAAAATGGGGATAGTAATTCTTGTACAACCTACTTCATGTCAGCAGGGATTGCAAGAAAAGCTCTGTAAAAACTTAAAAGTGCTATGGAAGTGAATTACTATTATTATTTTCTTAAATTCCATATTTTATGAACTTTATAGAGGTGGAAGCAGTTGAAAATTGTCAAGTGTTACCTGAATTTAAGATACTATTTTTAATATTCCAGAATAGTAGTTTCCAACTCCTGGTGATCAGGAAATAAGACACTGAGAAGGGAAGGGTCTTGTGTAAGATTTGCCTGCTGTAGGACCCAGGCTTATTGGACTAAAATTCAACCTAAGATTCTTTTTAATATGTGACAAAATAACAAATGACTTCCAAAAATTTCCATTGTGGCTGATTAAACTTTGATATCTAATTTTTTAACTTTTTCTAGAAATCTTACTGAAATCTGTAGGAGTCACTAAATAGGAAGAACTCCATAAGCAGCCATTAGCTACTCACTATTCATCTAAATGATAACTTTAACTCACGCTCAACTGAGACTCTTTTCAAAGGTTTCCCTTATTCATAAAAAGTTAACCATCAGGGAAGAAGTAATAACTATCTGAAAACAATAGGTGCATCTCACTTTAAGAAAGTTGTGGCTCCTTTTCCATTGAGTGATAGTATATGATTAATATTTATTATATATTACTTTATGCATACCTTAGCAATTCATATGTTGTTTTCTGTATGATTTGTTCACAGCTTGTCTCAAATAAATTGTGAGCTCTTTGTATATTGATCTGGGACCAAATTTTATACTACTCTGGCAGCTTCCCCATGCCACGTCAGCAGCACCTAGCAGAATGCTAGGTGTTCAACAAATAACTTGATTTCTACAAAGATAAACTAATTGATTTAAACAAAAAAGTTTTAGTTTAAAAATCACAAAATGGATCAGTGATAGGGGTTGGTGGTGGTGGTAAGGTAGAGAATTATATTTTCCTTACAAGAGTTTTTTCTTTTCTTTTTTTAAAAACGCTTTTTATTTTCAAAATGTTTTCAACATTTACTCCTGCAAAATCTTGTGTTCCAATTTTTTTTTTCTCTTTCTTTCTCCCACTCCCTCCCTTAGCAAATAATTCAATATATGTTAAACATGTGCAAGAGTTTTTTCTTTACCAAAGATTTGACCATAGAATTTTTTTAAAGAGAAAGGAATATTAAATCTAAATTAGTGGATTTAATTTATATTTATCTAAATAGTAGTATACTATAAATATAAATAGGAATAAATATATTTTTGTATGTAGGGTGAAGTATACATATGGAATGGATACCATAGTACACCAGCACTTCTTTAACAATAATGTTGTACAGTTAACTGGGAATATATTAAAAGATATAGCGATCAATATTTTTAATTGATATTTTATTTTTGCAGTTACATGTAAAGATAGTTTTCAGCATTTGATTTTGTAAGATTTTGAGTTCCAAATTTTTTTCTCCTTTCTTCCTTTATCCCCCAAGACAACAAACAATATGATATTACTATACACATGTAATCATTTCAAATACATTTCCATATTAGTCATGTTGTGGAAAAAATCAGAAGGAAAAAGCACAAGAAAGAAAGTACAATTAAAATCAACAGGTTAAAATAGTATACTTTGGTCTGCATTCAGTGTCTATAGTTCTCTCTCTGGATGTGTATGGAATTTTCCATCCCAATTATATTGGAATTGTCTTGAATCACTATATTCTGAGAAGAGCTAAGTCTATCACAAATGATCATTATATAATCTTGCCATTACTATATACAATACTTTCCTGGTTCTTCTCACTTCAATCAGCATCAGTTCATTTAAGTCTTTTCAGGTTTTTCTGAAATCTGCTTGTTCATCATTTCTTATAGAACAATTCATTCAGCCATTCCCCAACTGATGGTCATTCCTTCAATTTCTAATTCTTCACGTTCCCAAAGAAAAGTATTATAAATATTTTTGTACATGTGGATCCTTTTTCCTTTTTTATGATCATTCTGGGATACAGACTTAGTAATGGTATTGCTACACAGTTTCATGGCCCTTTGGGCAGAATTGTTCTCCAGAATGGTTGGATCAGTTCACAACTCCACCAACAATGCATTAGTTGCAGCCTCTCCAATATTTATCATTTTTCTTTGTCATATGAGTCAATCTGACAGATGTAAATTGCTACCTAGAGCTGTTTTAATTTACATTTCTCTACTCACTAGTGATTTAGAATATTTTTTCATATGACTATAGATAGTTCTGAAAATTGTCTGTTTATATCCTTCAATTATTAATCAATTGGGGAATTACTTGTATTCTTATAAATTTGACTCAGTTCTCTACATATTTTATCTTAGTCTTGTTTGTGTAAAATCTTTTGAATTTAATACAATCAAAATTATAATTTTGCACTTCATAATTTTCCCTATGTCTTCTTTGATCAAAATTCCTCCCATCTTCATAGATTTGACATATAAACTCTCTCTTGCTCTTTTAATCTGCTTATAGCATCACCCTTTATAGCTAAATCATGAATCTATTATATGGTGTGAAATGTTGGTCTATGCCTAGTTTCTATCATACTATTTTCCAGTTTTTCTAGCAATTTTTGTTAAACAGTGGGTTCTTATATCAGAAGCTGGAGTCTTAGGGTTTATCAAAAAGTAGATTACTAAAGACATTGACTATTGTTGTTTTGTGTACCTAAACTATTCAACTAGTGATCAATGTTTCTCCAATGAACTGTTAACTACAGCCTTTGGGTAGAACAGGGCAAAAAATTTTGTTTTGACTAGGAACAGAAGTAAATAATTCCTACCAGTAACATAATAACTAGATAGACACAAATACTACATTGGGCATCCCTGGAAGGGGCATATACAAGAAAAGTTATACTGGTAAATATATAACAACCAGTTTTCCAAAAACAGACAAAAACTTTTAATTCAGAGACTAGACATTTTAGTCATTTTATTTGCACAATTCCAAATTGCTTTCCAAGACGATGTTATTATTTCATGACTCTACTGTCAATGGACTAATGTACTTATTGAATACTCCACAACTCACCTAGTTTTTGCCAATTTTGTCAAATGTACACAATTCCTTGCCTTGAAAAAATTTACATTCTAATGGGGAAATAACATGTATACATTAATTACACTAACTGGGAATGATATAAGGGTTGTTGTAAGAATTAAATAACAATATATATAGAGCTATGTGTAAATGACACTACATAAATGTATGATATACTAAATATATACAATATTTGAAACATATATAATGTTATAATATGATGAAAAACTGTTACTAATTCTATGACTTTGTATACTCATAATAAAATAAGTTGCTTTAAAAATACTAAGGAACTAATTCCCTGAATCATATTAATAAACATATGTGGGATTATAAATCTTTTAAAAAGAGAAATAATTTCTTTGCACAGAAAGAGAAAATGCAAATCAAAAAGGTTTTAAGAAGAGGGAATAAAGCAGGAAAGGTGGAGAACATCTTAAGGAAAAAGAGAATCAGGGAAGTAGGGAGATACTTTTTTTCAGGATATTTACCATCTGTGCTTGTCTGAAGATGCCAAAGAACTTACTATTTGGAAGTCAGGATGGCTCATCTTGCAAGCCCTGGAAGATATCCCATTAGGTTTCCCCACTAAGAAGATAACAAAAAGCAGCAGATGGGTGGAGGATCTTGGGACTGTTAGAAGGCTTATTTGGAAATGGAAGGTCATGAGCTCTGGTAGTATTCAGTTAACCTTTCCTTCACTTCCTTTTTCCCCTACTGAACTCTTCATTTTTACATGCTGTGTCACCTCCTCTCCCCCCACTTTCCTTATTGGTTTTGTTTTTTCTTTCCAATTATTCATTCCTTTTATGTCCTACTTATTTGTCCTAACCTACTTCTTTAATAAACATACTTTTGCTGATTCCCATAAAAATGTCTGAACTGTTGAAAGCTGGGAAAAATTTGTATATTCTATCTTCATCCTTCCTATCACAAATGCTAAATTACTTAATGTACTCTATGTAAAGAAAGAGCAAGCAGTCTACTTTAAAATAAGTTGCACAGAGTAATGCCTAAACCTATGAAATTTACTGTGGTGTAAAAATCATATTGCTTAAATGATATTTTTTATGTTTGGAATAGTTCCATTTTTTTTTAAACACATGAAGCTGATACATTTAGGCAAAATGTAAAGTTCTAAGAAAGAATTTCAGATAAGGCATTTGAAATGAAATACAATCTTCAGTTTTTGTTTATTCATAGCAACTGTGACAACAGGGTATATGTTTTTTAAAAAAAATATTGTAATTCTAGAAAGACTACACGTTTTAGACATATTTTGACTTCTTTCAAAGTTATTCATACTCTAAGCAGATACTTAGATCTGTTAAACAAATTTGAGTAAACTAAGAGTTTTCATTTCTTTTATTGTTTTAAAATAGACAACTTATAGAGGTTCATCTAACAAATCAAATTATAATCATGTTCACAATGCTGACATGAATTTTTGAAAATAGGCTTTTGGCTTTCAGTGCCAACATCATTAAGAGATTCTTCAAATTACTTTTTAAATGTCCTTTTCCCTTAGGGTTTTCACTTATATCTAATTAGGCTACTTACCCCATGCCATGTAATTCCCTGTTGCCAAAACTGCTAAATGCTTCAATAAGTAGGAGGAGGGCATCAATGGAGCAAGACAGATGTAATGTCGTTGGTTAACAATAGAGGTGTGAAACGGCTGCCTTAATTATGAAGCTCATTAATTCACAGTGTTTAAAAAAAAAAAAAAACTTGGCAAAAATTCTTTTAAAATGCCTAATCTTTTCAAAATAGCATCAGATTGTTAAAAAAAAACCAACTTTGATTTTATGCCTTTATTATGGTTAAATGGAACAACTATTTGGTTAGTAATTGACATCTGCATTTAAATGAATATAATTCTAGATTTTAAGATTATTAACTACTTTTAAGAAAATTCTGCTTTCTGCTTTATCTTTTCAAGATTATAGTTTCATATTACAAAATTTTTTAATAATTTAAATGAGAAAGCACAGATTACTGAGAGAAACAATTTACTTAATAAAAAAGAATCTGTTAGATTTACAAGTGAGTTTTTTTCCTACTCATAAAGATAAGCAAATTGAGTTATTCACAACAAAATTTAGTGAAAATTAATGTTTGCCTGTGTTTAAAGTGTAGATTTACTCTTAAAATTTAAGAAATAGTCCAATTTAGTAATGAAATCATTCTTAAAATGAGAACATACTTTCCACCTTTTACAGATTCCCATAACAGTATTAAGTATTTATAAATATGAGCATATGTTTGTACATGCTCATAATCTATAGGAATTTCTGCTTGAAATTATACTATATAGTCAAATTTTTTAAAGTTTAATTTTTTAAAACAAATTCTGAAGACAAAATACTTTTAAAGTAGAAAGACAATAAACCACACATTAACCACAGTTATCAATTATGTTGGATTTGAAGTTTTCAAAGTACTTTATATCAATCAACTCATTTGAATCTCATAACCTGGTGAAGAAAGGATTAAAGCTATACTTCCATTTTACGGATGAGGAAGTTAAGATTCAAAGAGGTCAAGTGATTTATGCATGGTTACAAGACAAATTTCATAGGCAGGATTTATACAGAGATCTTTCTAACTCCAAGTCTAGTGGTCTTGAAAATATTTTTGGACCATGACAACTGTCATACTAGACCAGATCCCTAGTGTATCTGATACGACACTCTACTGGTAAGAGAAGCCCAAAAGATTTTGTCATGAGAAAATACAGGTTAGCTTCTCACTAACTGATAAGTGCTTAACAAACAGTTTAACAATTACTTCGAAACATTTCTCTTTCTCTGTTAAAAGATCTCTGAATCTTTATTTGCAGCCGTACCTACTTGAGGGATTGAGCCACTTAACATCATAACCTGCTGTGTATATAATACTTCCTTTGACTTATCCTATACTTATTTCAGAACAATATAATTATGGAGTCTATCTCCATAGGATTCCATAAGGAATCTTAGGAAATATTCTTGTCTGAACTTGTAAATGATGGTATTTCAGAATTTTTTGTTCATCTCATCATGTCATTCATGATTTTGTTAATTTAGTCACTTTCATCTTCTTACCTTTCATCTTTCAAAACTAAAAAGCTTTCTCCTTTTTTTCAGACTGTTTTCATGTGGTAGCTGTCAACCTTCCTTCAAATAGTTGAACTGCTTTAACTTTTATAGTTCTACTATATTCTTCTTGAGTATGGCAACAAAAGTTAACTACTGTGTTTTCAATATGGTTTAATCTTTTTTTTTTTTTTGATCCTTCTGGCTGATTTCCTGCATTGTCTTGGTTTATTGGATAATTGAATACAAGCTATAAAATTCTTAATTATTCCTTACTATATTTATGCCAGTAAGGGAAAATATCTTCCTACTCTATACTGTCTCAAAAAGACTTTCCTGAATGCCACTAATCTTGCCATATTTGGCTCTTAAAATTTTTTCAGGGTAGAAATGTTTAAAATGAATTGAAGGTGGTCATTATAAGGGAGTTGATAACTAATGATTTATCTGCCAAGATAAACAGAGAGACAGTCCTAAAGCCTGTAGGAAGAAATTCAAATGGGTTTTGATTCCTCATCTGCCCTTGGAATGTGGATTCTGTAGGGCAGAGGAAAAGATGAGGATTATATTTATTCATATAAAGCAACGTGTAATTTTCAATGCAACAGGTGTTTTATACTAACCCATTGTCATTCTTATTAAAAACTAAATCACTATTGTGCTTGAACTTGGTGAAAGATATCATAATTTAGTATATGTCATTACTACAACCTACTATTAATAGCAAACTATATCAGCTGAATCAGTTCTGATGATTCACAGTGACAGATCAGTAGTAGTATTAGTCCCAGTGTTTGGTATTAATATTACAGAGGAAGCTGCTTAAATTTGGGATATGTTTGCTTTAGAAATCCTCAGAGTTATCATTGCAAAAAGTCTTGCGATCCATTCTTCACAAAAAAGTTAATTATTTCTAGTAACTTTACTATTATACAAAGTAGTAATGTAAATGTAGTGTTCCTTCCACTATAAGCTTTACCATGTCTAGCCATCAAAATGACAACTCTTTAAAAAATACAGTTGCCTAGTTAAAAAAAAAAAAAAAAAAAAAAAAGGCCCAGGCAAAAAATTAAGAAAAGTAATGTTCTATTCACAAGTCTTCCTGGCAAATGGTGTGGAAGAAGTTATTTTCCATCTTGGGACATTTCTAGTTAGTTTTATTGCGTCTGAAAAAGCAAGAAGAAAACGTGATTCTGTGGGATACATAATTATCTTGCATTGCAGTGCTCATAATGATAAAGAAAAAGATCATCATGATGGTAACTGCCACTTATGAGCCACTATCAAATGTAAAAGCTCATATAATAGAGAACTTAAGTTAAAGCAACACATAACTTAGTTCCTGAAACCTTCAATGTAAAAACATACATGATAAAGGATGCCAAAAAAATACTGGAAAATATGGCTAAGAAAGGAAAGGACCTAAAGGCTTGTAGATTATGTACAAAACTCATGATTATATTTTGTACATTATTTCTTCAAGAAGAATCAGAAGCAACAAAATTATAAATAAAAAATGAAACTACCTTAACATGTAGGAAATGACTAGTTATCAATACGACTCACAGTGATAACTAGTCATTTCCTACATGAAATTAGGAATTAAAGAACTGATATTGATTTGGACAATTGCCATTCTTCATAGAAAGTAAGTTCCTTGAAAGCAAGAACTATTTTATTTCATCTTTATTATCCCCACTAACTGGCACAATGTTTTGCACATAGAAGATACTTAATTATTTTCCCAAGGTTTTAACAGATAAAAATCAACTACTAAAACCAGTAGAAAATAGATCAGCCAGCAAAATCCAGATATCCTTGACAAAAAGAGATATATGGCAGCTGAGGGTAACATAAGTCATTCATTAAATGCTATAAATTGAACTCAACCTGGTGAGCTCAAGCAGGGCTGGTATCAGAATATAAGTGAAGAGACAACTTCAGAGGCATAATATCCGCCCGGGTTTTAGTCCTGGCTCCACCACTTAGTGGCTGTGTGACCTTGGATAAGTTACCTCACCATTCTGAGCCGCCACGGTCTTATCTGTAAAACATGATGTCTGGGTTCCACTTCTAGCAATAGCTCCTGTGGAAGTGCTGAATACTCTGGAGAAGGGCTTCCCAGTCATCCCAGGCTACTAGTGGGTGAGCTGTTTTTTCAGGAAGTTGATTCATCCTTTCATGGCAATTGTATTGGAATTCCCAGAGCACTCAGTAACTTTTTAGGCTGTCCATGGTATGATCAGCGAGTGCAGCAAAACCAGCCCTGGAACTTTTGCATGAATTGTAGCACCCTGCTTCTGAAGTGTGCCAAGTAGGAGAATCCATATCCCATTCTCCTTCCCTCTTCCACCCATTCCCTTACAGTAGACAGGCTGCTTAAGTGTAACAGCTGCATTGTGTGAAAGCAAAGCACCAAAAAACAAGTAAAGGAAACCACAATTATTGTTGTTTTTTTGTTTTGTTTTGTTTTGTTTTTTACTATCTGAATCACTTATGTGATTTCTGGCAGCCTCAGTAACTTTGTTTACTTTGTACTCAATAGAAACTAATAAACTTTGAGCAGCCTTAAAAAAAATCATTTAGTAATTTATTTTTCGCCAATTATATGTTGAAATAAGTTTCATATTCTCTTTCTCCCTTTTGGAAAAGGCAAGTCATTTAATATGGGTTATATATATGCAACCATGCAAAACACATTTCCATATTAGTCACTAGTCATGTTGTATAAGAAAACATAGACACCCTCTCAAAAAAAAAAAAAGAATCAAGGAAAATAAAGTAAAAAAAAAAGTATGCATCTAACTACATTCAGATTCTAGCCATTTTTTCTTTGAGGATGCATAGCATGTTTATCATAAGTTATTTTGAATTACAATATTGCTGAGAATATCCAAGTCATTCCTGCCATCTAGGGGAGGGGTGGGAAGTAAGGGGGAAAAATTTGTAACAGAAAGCTTTGTAAGGGTTAATGTTTAGGAATTACCCATACATATGTTTTGCAAATAAAAAGTATTAATTTAAAAAAAAGAGAGAGAGAACATCCAAGTCATTCAAAGCTAATCAGAGAAAATGAAATTTCAAAAGAAACAAGAAATAGACAAAATTGAAAAAGAATTAATTTTTTTTCTCTATCAATGACAGTGGGATAACCACATCTGGACACTTAAAAATAGTTTCTAAAGTTTTGCATAGAGAAATCGTGCTATGATAAAAAGAATCAGGACAAGCAGTTAGAATTAGAGCCAATACAATTTTGGATAAAATTTAGGAATCAGTTCTCAAAGTGAAAGGAGAAGCACGCCAAATACTTAAGAGCCTTGGAAGTTTACTATTAAAAAGAAAGCTAAAAAGATATAACTACTGGTTCACAAATCAACTGTCCTATCTGTAGGAAGAAGGAATTGGATGATTCATCATTCATTCTCAAATGAAGATACTCTCTATCAATGCAGCTCAGCATGTGCTCTCAATGTATAGTCTTAGAGAATTGTTTAAAGCAGGGCTTCTTTTTCCACTCACAACCACTTTTCATCCTAGAAATTGTTATGAATCTAGGTATGTAAAATAGGTATACAAATCAAACATTTACTAATAATGAGTTATAATTCTGTGGACACATATTCAGTTACAAGACCCTATATGGGATTGTGAACTACAGTTTAAGAAACTGGGATCCAGAGTACTGAGAACCTTAAGGAACTTGTCCAAAATCATACTAGTATGCCTAGTATTGGCAGCTAGTATGTGTCAAAAATAGAACTTCAACCCAGGTCTTTCTGGCTTTCATGACTAATATGGAAATATGTTTAACATGATTATACATGTATAGACTATATTAGACTGCTTGCTTTTTTGGGGGAGGGAAGAGGAAAGGGAAGGAAAGAGAAATTTGGAACTCAAAATCTTACAAAAATGAATATTAAAAATTATCTGTATATGTAATTGGAAAAAATAAAACACTATTAAGTGCAATAAAAATAAATTAAGGAGAAAAACAAAACAAAATGTCAGATCTTAATCCAGTACGCACCGATGACTCTTCATTTCTATACAATTTTTATGAGAACAATTTATAAATGTATCATAGGCACCCTTGATGTTAATATGAGAAGGAAAGAAGCAAGCATTTCTAAATTATTTTTTTACAGTAGAATATATTAACAATTAAATGAAATACAAAAAGATGTAGCAAAGATGAGATCCATTGTGCTTAGTGTTTGATTTGACTTGGCAGCAGAAGACGCATCTTCCAAATAAGATGTTTGCAATGAACGTGTTAAAATCATAACAGATTTTTTTTTGATAGATTTAGAAACAGATTTAATTTTGCTTGATAATGCTCTGCTGATTAATATCAGATGAAGAATGAAACAGGGAGTTACATGATTTACAAAGGTTTTTGCCACTACATAGCATTCAAATGGAAGTGGGATTTTCTGTTGATGAGAGGGGTCCTTAAAATGCTTTTTGTAGATGATACTGTGCTGAAAGCACTAAGATGTAGAATACAATCCATAATCATTTTTTAAGCTAACATATTTGTAGAGCTTTAAATTTTGAAAAGTTCTTTACATATATTACCTCACTTGATATTCATACGTGTTCTTATTAAAATAAAGATGAAAAGACAGAATTTAAGTAACTATCCAGGGTAACACAAATAATAAATGCCTAGATCAGGATTTGAACTCACAGTCTTTGTGATTCCAAGTTCAACACTCTATACATTGCATTACATAGTTGCCTCCTAATTTCAAGAATGATTCAGCTAATTCTCCATTTGTAAAAATCAAGTGGATGAAAAAATGCCTCTTGATCAGACTACCATATACAGTTAAGTGCATAAGAGCTAGTCTATCAGTACATAAATCAACAGAGCTTTGAAGATGACAACAAAATAAACTATAACTGAATAAAAGAAAGAGGGCAGACTGTCTCATATCAGGGAATGGAACTCATGTAGTACTTTCAATCCAATCGAATTCAATCTAATCTAACAAACATTTATTAAATACCTATGTTGTTCCTGGTACTGTGCTATAAGGCTAAGAATACAATAATAAAATGCCAGGTCCCTGCCCTCAACAAGTTTACAATATGAAAGGGGACACAGCATACAAATTATTCCAAACCTCTCTGAAAATAAAAATCCAATTTTTTAAACAAAAACATTTTTCCAATAACTCTATATGACTATGAATCATGGAATACCATAGTCTTTGAAGAATCAATCACAACTGCAAATTACTCAAAGGGCCATGGAGAAACACATTGATAAAGTAGTATATTAATGATGAACACATACAAAAAACTTCCACTAAAGAGATTAATGGAAAATGAGTAAGAAATTGAACGTGCTCCACTAGTACACAAGTAATTTTAAAAGATGGAGAAAAAAGGTTTTTAATATGTAGACCTAGAGGATTTGTGGAACTACATAGATAAGAATCACATAAAATAAGATACGGTTGAGTTATGATCTCTATCTTTGGTGAAAGTATCTATATTGATGAGTCACCAAGAGTTAATTCCTCTCCCATCATCTTACCAGCCACCTTGTGGCCTGGACTAGAAATCATGCCCTGGATATTTTATACCTTTCAGCTCTATAATTCCTGCTCTCAAGTACCTGGCATCCTGATTTGAGGTGACTCATGTGTAGGTTACTATACCAAGTTAGATGCTCAGGTTATGCTATTTCTTTGTTTCTCCAACCCCATCTTCTGTAACTCTTATCTTTTAAAACCCTCCTAAAGTTCTGGAACCACCATCAAATCAATACTGCCACTACTGGAAAGAGTGTCTGTCAATCTATTTCCCTAGGGTTCCATTCAACATCCTCCTAACCCCTCCGTAGAAGAGACTATCACTTTTGTTTTTAACCCTCTAGTGCTTAACACAATGCTTGATACAAAGCAAGCTCCAAGTTAACTAATTATTTCCTCCAAAATACTTAGATTTAAATTGGATAATCATGCAATATTTTAACTATTTGGTTTTCTCCTTTCAAAATGAGTAAAATAATTCATAGAGTAATACCTAGGATTGGCTACTTTCAGTGACAAAAACTGGATTTCTTGGATGAAATAAACTAGATAAATTCTAGGTTGTGTTAGTTTTGATTACGAAGTTTCTTAAAGTTGCATATGTTTTGTCTTATATGTACATTTGTAAACAGTATGTACTTGTTGGGTTAGTCATAGAGACACTAAGTTTATTTGATAAAAACAGATCCTCAGATTGATGTAACTGATTTTAAACAAAGTCTCTGAAATGTGGGAGTGAAATGGCATGCTAACATGTTTCCTCTGCTCTGATGGATAATTTTATACAGAGCTGGCTGAAGCACAAGACATAAATAAATGATTTTCTTGGTAGCTGACAAAATTCTTTGGAATTTTCTTTAGTATATAATGTACTTCATAATAAGCATGTTGATTCTACAAATTCATTTTGTTGGTTATTTGTTTTCAATTTGAAATATTATGCTAGGTTCCGTCTACTTATCACAATTCTGGACTGATTCCTATGGTCTTCAGATAGCTTACCCTACACGAGGATATTACAACAATTTCATTATTATCCTGAGCAAAATATAACTAAGAAATAAATATTCTGTAAAAACGAACCTCCAGAATGGAAAATTTTTTAAAGCTAATATTGTCAATTATCTATAATACTAGTCTCACCTATGTAGCAAATTGAGAATAGGTAAATGAGAATAGATTTAAGACATTAAGACATAAAACAAGCATTTATTAGTAATCTGGCACTGTGCTAGGCATTATGTTTATACAAAAGATACCAAAGAAAATGTTATCAGACTGGCAAATGAAGCACTGAAGAAATGGTAAGAATTTAGTACTATCTCAGAACATATAGAAAGAGGCAAGCAAAGACATGGGGAAGACTAAAAAGAGCATACTGAGACCACTGAAAGGACCTCTGAGCATAAAAAACATTGTCCTCTTTTTCCCCCCCAACTGTCTCAATCTTCCATTTTAAAAACATGAATAAAGGCAGATGGAAGGAAAGTTCTTTATAGTGATTTAAAAAAAAGTCATTTCCACTTAAAATGTAATTTTAGAAAATGGCATTTCTGCAAAATTATTTGGCCCTATGTCTAAACAATCTCAATGGTAAAATTAACTTAGGATGAGTGTGCAATAATAATGTAAAATAATTTGCATAAGTAATAATGTAAAGTATCTTAGAATCAAAAGACTTTGGTGTTGGAAAGTATTACATCATTGAATAAAGAAACTAAAATTGAGATGTTTGGGTGACTAACTCATGGCAGTAAAGTTAATCAGTGGCAGACTTTAGACTAAAAGCCACTCTCCTACACCAGTCTAGGATTCTTTCTACTTCACCACAATACCAATATAGTATTAGGAAGGATCAAAAAACATTGAAGGTAATATATTAAGAAATAATTCAACTGGTCCTAGTTATAGTCTTAAGAGTTAAGAATTTAGGATCTAAGTATAGTAAGCAATTCAATTTTTAAAAATCCAATTTGATAAAAATTGATTACATCTTTCTTATGGGGAAGGCACTGAGCCAGGCAAAACTATACCCAACGTTTTTAAAATCTACTACATTTAAAGTACACACTTTATATCATAACATATAATGATATCATGAAGGAAATTTTAAACTCACAGTCAGAACTGAAAGCAAATCCTCCACACTGCATTCAGGTTTCAAACGATCCTTGAACATTCTGACAGTTGGGTGCTTCAAATAATAATAGGATGCAATTCGGCCAAATGTAAGTGGTTCGATGCTGCGATTATCCTGTTTAAGAGAAATGAAATATTCCATGCAGAAAAAGCAAATTTTAAAATGTAGAATGAAGAAAACATGTAGTTTTTAATTAAAGATGAGTATGTTCAAACACCTACCTAAAGTCAGGTATTTTACGCTAAGAATATGGCCGTGTGTGTGTGTGTGTGTGTGTGTGTGTGTGTGTGTGTGTGTGTGTGCTTTCTCATAGAAACAATGCTTTAAATTGTGGTTAAGTTCTTAGTCCAGTTCACCAAAGTCAACTCCACCATACTATAGCTGAAGTACTATACATATAAGACTGGAAAAGATATGATATACATTTAAAATTTTTAAAAAAGCCCCCAAATGATGTGTATATATTTATGTATACAAAAACTATTAAAGTATCCAAAACATAAAAATACCTAATCACCAGTGCTCTTGGTAGGCTGTCCTGGTCACAAGTTTTGCCATATGCTTGGGGATAGAAGTTCATTTTGAAACATGTCCATTGCCTAGCAGTCCATTAAACATGGCTGGATTTTAGGAAGGAAATATAGAGACCCTTTCTTTAAAGGGAGAAGGCCACTTTTAAAATTTAAATTGATGTTTATTGATGCAGTTGATTTTTTTTCCATTTTATTTTTTGTTTTTTTAAAATACAATACATACATACATATTAATACAATTATCTTGCCGCACACGAGAAATCAGAACAAAAAGGGAAAAAAAAATGAGAAAGAAAATAAAATGCAAGCAAACAACAACAAAAAGAGTGAAAATGCTATGTTGTGATCCACACTTAGTTCTCATAGTCCTCTCTCTGGGTGTAGATTCTTCTCTTCATCACAAGATCATTCCCATATAATTTTTAACATTTTTTTTTAAAATTGAGTTCCCAAATCTCTACCTTCCTGCACTTATCATTCCTTGTGATGGTAAGCAATTTGATATAGATTATACATGTGCAGTCATGAAGAACATATTGCCATATTAGTCACATCGTTAAAGAAAACACAGACTATACAAAACCAAGCCCAACAAACCCCGAGAAAAATAAAATTAAAAAAGTATGCATCAATCTATACTCAGACTCTATCAAGTTCTTTTTCTGGAAATGGATAGTATCAGAATTGTTTTAGATCACTGTATTGCTGAAATCAGCTAAGTCATTCACAGTTGATCACTGTATAATATTGTTCTTTCTGTGTACAATGTTTTCCTGGCTCTGCTCACTTCACTTTGCATCAGTTCATGTCTTTCCAGTTTTCCTGAAATCTGTGTACTTGTCATTTCTTATAGAAAAATAGCATTATCATGATGGGCATTTCCACAATTTCTATTTCTTTGCCATCACAAAAAAAAAAGCTGCTACAAATTTTTTTATACATAAAAGTTCCTTTTCCCTTTTAAAAAAATTAATTTCTTTGGGATACAGAGCTAGTATTGGTATTGCTACTGGTATTGCTGAGTCAAAGGGTATGCAGTTTTATACCTTTTTGCTCATACTTCCAAACTGCTCTCCAGACTGGTTGAATTAATTCACAACTCCAGCAGCAAATTTTCCCACATCCTCCTCCAATACCGGTCATTTTCCTTTTCTCTTATATTAGCCAATCTGATACATACCTCTCCAATTTCAATACAATAGGAATATTCCAATTCAATGAGGGCCTTCTCCACAAGGTTTGAAAGGAACTTGTTCATGGACTCATGGCTCACATCATCCAGGTTATAGTAACTAGAAAAGAACAAAATGATTACAATTCATAGCTTTAAGGAACTTATACTTAAGTTATCTTAATTAAAATTGATCTTAACAACAATCCTAAATAAAAATATTTTAATTTTATCTAATATTTTTTTCTGAGAATTTAAAAACATGTATTTATCTTCATAGAAACTCTGGAAACAAAGCCAGAAATTATTATCCCCATTTTACAGAGGAGCAAACTCACACTATAAAAGATCAACTGATTTGCTTAAAGTCACTGCCTTATGGGTTGACCTTGTTTTAAAGTTACTAATCTATATATAAATCAGTAAGTCTGTTTTGTTTTTGACTTAACTTCCCTTACCCACCACTAACACTACCATCACCACCACTATCACCACTCATTCAACTGACATAGATTTTTACTATATGAAGCATACAAAAAAAGGGAGGAAAACATAATTAGTTAGGTGCCCACTGTGTAATGACAATGTGTTAAGCTGGATGGATATAGCAAGTTGAGATTAAGTTCAATCCCTGCCCTGAAGTATCTTACTATGTATTTTATGGCATGTAATAAGCACTTAATAATTGGTAAATGCATGAGTATTATCAAATTAGGTGCATATATTCATATTTAAAATGTATTATATATTTATATGCACAAATATATAAAACACTCTATATCAGTGGGAAGGTTAATAATTCTTTTATCAAATTATGTATCTAAACCTCTGAGCAGAATAAACTATAATTATGTAATAAAAATTTTACATTGTTAAGAGTGAACTTTTCATAGGTAAATTAGTCACTGAGAATAAACTGCTCAATTTTGGAGGTGGATAAACCCAAGAGAGCCATTTGGTAAATTGCTATTCCAATGGCATTAAATGAATCTATGTCATCCTGGGGCCTATAAGGTACTTCATCAGACTTACAAATCCAATCCAGTTCTGTAGGTAAATATAAAGCTCATAGGGGTTGCTGTAAGTTATGCAAGTAAAAAAAAATCATGTGGAATTATATTTGACTTTTTTTCCACTTCACATCATCTAGAGAATATCACCACCCTTTGCAAATCTGTATGACTAAGACGAATTTGTGTTCTGACAAAGGTCCAAAAGCAGAGTGGCTATGTCCATACAGTTAGAGCAATTTTCTAATTGTGACTCTATATTATGCAAGGTGGAAAATTTGTGCCCACATCCTACAACCCAAAGAAAAGGTAAATGGAAAGGAGATTTGGGATTAGATTAGTGGTATTTAGCTGTTCTGATTTTGGAATAAGGAAGCCATCCTCATAGCTGGTTTAAAAAAAAAAAAAAGTGACTGTACGTTCAAATAGAGATAGAAGACCTGCAAAGGAACTAGAGACTTCACAATATAAATATTCACAGGATTTAGAAATGCTTAGGAGTATTACTATCAGCAGTCATTTCTCTTTTTTTCCCCTCGAAGGGAAGGAAAATGGGCTCACTAGTACCCTAAACAAATATGGAAAATAAGCATACTTAGACTACAGAAACAGATACCTAAAGTAGAAATATATGAATTAGGTAAAAAAAAAAATGTCCAAATGTAAGATTTTTCCATTAATGAAGCCTGATATAAAATCCCTTTCTTGAAATTCAAAATGTGTACATTTGTCACGATTAGTATCTTGATAGCTATACCTTGTTATAAAAAGTAGCAAAGAGAAAAAATAACTGAGATGGTTGTTATAATGTTTTATGCAAAAGGAAAAATATGCTGCAACTAGAATATTTACCTATGTAGACTAAAGTACAATCATATGTTAGGTATTTGACCTTCCTCCCAAATGCAATTAATTAATTAAAAATGTTTTATTTTAGTACTAATTTTGATAAAAGCACAAATACATTTTTTCTTTTTTTCCCTCTCCTTAAAATGTTTAGAATCACTTGAAAAATTAAGTCTTTCCTGGAAAACCTTTAGTTTTGTCCTGAAACAAACATTTATCAATGTAATGATGATCAATTAAGTAAGCATCCAACTAGTTCTGCAAATAATTTAAACCAGATGGATTTTGCTATATTCAGGTAGAAAAGGGTAAAAGACTAAAATAGTAGGCATGAGAAAAATTAGTTCCTCTCCTGGTAAACAAATGAAAGAAATTTTTAGTAAGAATAATGTTTTTCTGTTTTGAAAGTAAAAATAAAAATATAGGACATATAAAGTCCCTTGAAGGACACAAAGTATCCCAAGCCACTTGAAGTTAGTAAAAACATTTTTCTCTTTCATTTTTTTAAGGAAAAATGAAATTCATCAGTCAAACTTTTGGCAATGACAGCTCACCACATATTTTTAATGCTATATTTATCAGTTGTCTGAACTAATATGTATTTAAGACGTTACTTCTAAATTGAAAACACTGGTGAAAATGTAATTGAATTGTTGCATATATAGCATTATAACATTCTCATCAGAAAAAGTTGTACAGTAAAGAAATTACTGTAGTACTTAAGTTAAAAAGGGGAAACATTGTTTTAAAAAACACCCATGCCAATGAAAGTACTTAAGAAACAAATCAAAAAAACACAAACAAACCCAAAAAGGACTTGCAACATATTGGATACTCAAAAATTGCTAATGATTTTGAAGATTTCTACATATATCTATGTTATAAAAATACTGAAATGATTGACTATTCTTGCTTTAGTGGTGTCATTTTGGGGTGAATAGATTTCTAAAATCACCAGTGGTTCCAGTAGTGGTTAAAATTGTCCATCAGTAGTTCAGTTTTTGTATTTAAAACAAACAAACAAACTTATACCATCCATATTTTGTTTTTCATGTGATATGTTTTAATGATGAAACATGTTTATGTCTAGTCTATTAAAAAATGATGCAAATGATTTTGTGTTTTGAAGTAGTATCTTTAAAATAGGTAAAGTAGGTCACAGCATACATTTCTGAAATATTTAAATTAAGTTGTTGCAAAAAAAAAAAAAGGATAATTAACTGAAAACATGTCTCAAAGGTGGTAACACATTATCAGAGAACTGCACTGAAACAGTCAAATATTAGCCTGCTGGAAAACGTACCACATTTTTTCCCCAAGCAACCTATCATTATATTTTCTTACTGTGAGGCTTCCTTTCAATAAAGATCTCATTTTTTTTTCAAATTCACCTAATTATGCATATATAGAAATATGTGAAGTGAAACAATAAAATTAAATAACATCAGTATTTATGTTACTACATTTTTAGACAAGAATGCTTATACTAAAATACTTATATTTTTAATGATTGTAATTTAGAAATGTGTAATTGGTAACTTTTTTCAGAATAACTTTTTTCAGAACAGTAGACTTTTAAAGGTACAATCAATGATATAATAATAAAAACCATTATTTTAAAGATTGTCTCTGAACAAAAATTTTTTTATAGATATATATTAAATGATTTATTTTAAATAATCTACAGAAAATAACCTTATTTTCACATCTTACAAAATAAATCAGACATTAGAAAAAGAATTTATAAAAGTTACATATAAAGTATATATTTCAATAAAACAAAAGTAATTAAAACAGATTAAGATGGAAATTCCTTTTTTTCTTGTAATAATCTTGAAACAAATATATTACAATGCTTTGGGGAACTTATTTCAGGTATCATGTAGACTAATATAATAAGCTCCTACAATATGAACTGTGGTTGATTGAACAATATGTGTATATATATATATGCAAATATATATTTACATATATATATAAAACATATATATGTATATATTTACTTGGAAGGGATTATATATGTTTTTCAATTATGAAAACTATCAAAACTATTCAGTAATTTAAAGTAAAAAAGGTATACTTCCATTGTATACTCCTCAGAACAGAAAAAAACAAATTTATGGGTTATCTTAAGCAGTTATATTATATAACTGTTTAATTACAGATAAAGAATAAACACAATGCAGTTTCATGCTCACTGCATTGAAATCATCTAATCATTATTTTCCCTTTGCCATAAACAGACAGCCTACCTTTTTATCAGCATGCTATTTCATTTATTTCACAGTGAAACCCAGTTTCACAATAATTGACTTGTCAGAAGCTCTAATTTATGAGGCTGGGCTCTGTAAGCCTTCTCTATATTGGACTCAACCTGCACACAAGCAGGGTTGAATATTTACAATGCTGTTAACAGGTGCTGAGTTGTTTAATGATTCTAATAGCCAGAAGCGTACTGAGAAAGCCAGCGGGATCACAATTACAGGCTGTTTGAACACAACAATTACTCGTCCCCTGAGAGGTGTGAAAGTCAAAGGCAGTTTTATACTGACAGCATCTAGCACATGGACTAGACAGGCTAACTTCCATTAGTAGTCCATTGGGAAAAAGTAGTAACACACCCCCTACCTATCGTAAAATTTCACAAAGTACATAAAATTTAAACAATCAAAAACTGAAACTAACTTTTTTTATTATCCTTAAAATCTGTTATCAAAGGAGAAATCATGCAAGAACTACAACACATGAAACATGAAATTATTTTTCTAATCTGTGAAAGAATGGAATTTTACCAGTTAAAAAAGATAAAAAAGCCTTTTGCAGCAACATAAAATACAGATAAAGTTACTCCAAACAGTTTGGATTTAATGCAGATAGTGACAATCATTTCCTGTTTAGTTTATGTAAACCTGGCTAGAGATCTCTCTGGGAAATTTTTCATCAGCCTTGAAATGCTGCTGCTATAACTGTCAGGACTGGGAAGTCATTTGTTACACCACCATGTTTTTTTATGTTCAGATTATGCAGCAGTAATAATGACACAAATAATCAAAGTAGGTGGTAAGGACAGCTGAAACTACCACAACATTTTTGTCCTAGTATTATTTAAAAGGCTTTCTCAGGAGAATAAAGGAAGTAAAACTGACCACACAAATTGAATCCAGAACTCAATTTGGAGGACATTATATTTTCTAAAAACAGTAGTTTCATGGATCTAGCTATATTTAAACATAAAATATATTATAGATACTATCTGTACACACATATCTATTATTTCTATATACAAATGTTGCAAATTATATCAAAATTATACCTGTTTAATCACATATTTCTATATGTGATATAAAATAACAAGCTGTATTTATTTAGAAGTATTTAGAATGTAAACAAAATACATGCAATTTTGGGAGAAGGAAATTACAGAGTGGTGTTTACTTATAATAATAATAATTTTGAATTTTCAAATTTTCAAAGACAATTGAAAATAAAATAAACATTATCCCCCCACACAACTAATTTGTGCTATGTACCAGGTTGAAGTTTGCTTTAAATTTCCATATAAATTTATAATGCTTACATTGTGTTCTTCTACAAATGCTAAATGGCTTGGAATCAGGGATTATCAAAATTTAAAAATTTTAAATTGCTGGATATGATGAGACAATGCTATAGTCCCTACACTGGGGAGGTTGAGACTGGAAGAACCCTTCATCTGAGGAACTGGGAGTTTGATGTTGCAATAGGGCTAATACTCATTTGTTATAGGCACTAAGTCAGACACTAACATAGTAAGTCCCTAGAAGTGGGGGAGCCATCATGCTGCCTAAGGAGGGGCAAACATGTCTTAGGTGGAAAGTGGAGCATGTTAAAGTGTCTGTGGTGATTAGCATGAGAAGCTTTAGATGAGAAGCTGATGTCCTTCTAGCATGGACAAGTTGGGGAGATCGAATTCTAAGGACTCTTCCCAAATTAATTAAGTCACAGCTCATCCAAAGTGCTATGGATAAAGCATGGTGAATATGAAAAAGTTGCAACATATTACTAATCAGAAATTGTGCAGGAAAAGAGGTAAGAATAATGTTTTCAAAGATATATATAACTGGGATGGGATGTAAGCCAGCTATGCAGTAAAGAACAAGGAATAAAGGAAAGACAAACCATATGTTCCAGTGGAATCCATGAAATTTTAAGAGACTTGACACACTGATGGACTCTGCTGTGGAGGATTTGTGGGAAGACTGGGGCAAAGGTTGGATAAGATGAGAAATCCTGGATGGGCTGTGATTTGTACCATTAAAGTACTCACATCAAGGAAATTACTTCTAGTCTTAGTGTTCTTTCTACTCACTGTTACTTCAAGCTTTTGTAATTTTTCACTGAGACCACTGAAATAGCATTTCAACTGGTCTCCCTGCCTTCTTCAGTATTCCTCTTTCTAAAACCATCCTTTAAACAGTTGCCAAAATTATCCTCCTAATGCACATTCCTGATAATTTGCATAATCAAGAGCCCCCCACTTTTATGAAGTAAAATCCTACCTTTTACAGGAAGCCTTTTGCAACCCCTCTTAATTCCTGCATTTTCCCCACTGTTAATTATTTTCTATTCTCCCTCCCTCCCTCTCTCTCTCTCTCTCTCTCTCTCTCTCTCTCTCCCTCCCTCCCTCCCTCCCTCTCTCTCTCCCTCTCCCTCTCCATATATTTATTTGCATCTTATTTCCTCCATTAGAGAAGGAAGGTAAAGTTCTTAAGGGACTGTCCTTTGTTTCTTTTTTGTATCCTTCTTAGCACAATGGCTGACACATAGCAGGCACTTAATAAATGTTTACTAACTGACTGGAATTACATGAACTAGGTTCTAGTCTTGATTTCATCCTAACTATCAATGTAATCTTGAGCAAGTGACAACCATCCAGAGCTAATAGTTTCCCAATGTAAAATGACTAGAAGACTCTTGAAGCAGTTCTTAACTTTCTTTGAGTGAGAGACTTTTCTGGTATTCTAATGAAATCGATGGACCTCTTTAGAATAAGGTTTTTTAAAGTTCAATAAAAAATACATGGCATTACAAAGGAAATCAATGACAGTGAAACAAAACTATCAAAATGAAAAAAAAAAAAAGGTCACAGACTTTAAGTTAAGAATTTTCACTTTATACCTTATCTTATAGATGAGAAAATTGAGACCTAATTAATTTATCCAAAGTCACATAAAGAGTATTAAAGATGGGATGTGAACCTAGATTCTCTAACTACAGAATCAATGCCCATTCCATGTAACAGTCACATACCATTTTTCCCTTCTTCTTCCCTTTCCTTTCAGAACAAAATTCTTGTTCTGAAAGCCTTAAGGTAATATAGAAATATGTTACTGGTGAAGTTCTCATCATCATTATCTTATTCATATTTATTTTGATGGTGTGGAGATGATCACATATTATTCTTTTATATTTAATGTTTTGTGGACAATTGCAAAGTTACTTATTGCTGAATACAAGTATTAAAAAAATAAGTATTTCCTATTAGGCTTACTTTTAAACATCCTTGGTACAATTCTAATAGCATACAGTACAATAAGAATGATATGAACTGTTTCCATATAATTTGACATAATTTTGATTTTTATAGGCCTCTACATTTTGGAAGCTCTTTCTTATTCATAGCCTAGAGATTTTGATTATTTGGCATGATAATCTCTATTAAAAATATAGTTCTCAAATAACTGTGGATAAATATTTTCTCTGAACAGTTGTATACAACAGTTCAATCCATAATAGGTTGGTTCTAGTTGGTTTGTAGGCTGAATTGTCCAGGATATTTTTCAGTTCAGTGTTTGTAGCATGGCAATTTGTTATCTGTCAGTGCATGAAAGATAGCAGACATTTGATATTTAATTTCTAGTCAGTGATTTGTGGCTTGCTAGATATCAAGGAGGTGCTAAGATTTTACAGCCTGTTGTGATGTCTTATACAGTTTTAACCATTTCCTTGCATATTCTATATTGATCACAAAGTCCTTAAGGATGATCCTCTTGCTACATATTGGCTACATATTGTCATTAAAATCTTCCATTTCCACAAACACACCTGTATAACTCAAATCACTTGTTTAACACTTCTTTTGTCAAAATACTGTCGACTGAATTCATCTAGATACTGCCCTTGGAGGATTTTTTGATTTCAGTTTTGGATTTTAGTTTCATAGGCTGTCAGTAAGAGTAAAATTATTGTTTGATACATTTAAGAAATCTAATATTACAATATTACAATCAGCCTTGATTACTGCTTGGCAAATTGATGTTCACTTGTTCTAAAAGTATTTTTGTAGGTTTCTGAATTGTCATATCCTGGAAGAATGTCTATATTTTTTCTACTTTTTGTTGAGGAAATGTCAACCTTTCTATAATTTCCAGAGAGTGATAATATCCTATGCTTCACTAATATTGAATAGGTTTTCTCCAAATACTTTTAAAATTTTCTATGGTCCATTTAAAAATTCCTAATGTGAATATTAAGATTAGTTTTGTATAGGTATTAAGTGTTTTAAATGTGTTCTTCTCAATCAAGTTGTACTTGGTTTTATATATTTGCACAAAGTGAATAAGCTGTAAGTGCTGAATTGAGAGTACAGTTATCCCTTTTATATTACAGGGATCAGAGGTGCAATGCCCCTAAAAACTGGAAAATCCATGTAAAATTTTTTGGCCTTTCCTTTGTATCAGAGAAGTCTGAATTTTTTTCTTTTACTTTTATCGAGTGTTTACAGTACCTTAAGGTAGAATCTGGGTTAAGCATTTTTGAACCTCTAAACTTTTTCTGTGTTGTCTGCTGGCTTTTGTGTGTTGTCCAAGACTTCTGCAAAGCTCCTCCAAAATTCCCATTTACAACAACTTCTTATGCCAACCAGAAATATATTAAAACCATAAGGGAGAAAATTGCAATGTGAAAGTAATAACTGTAATACAAATGTTATGGCACTTTGGGGCAGCCTGGTCAATAATTACTGAATCAACAAGTCACTATTTACACTTTGTATTTTCTTGTAAATTTTTTTTTTTTTGTACCTCAAGTCAAGACTGTATGCTTATGTGTTTATCTGTGTGTTTACAATTTCTTTTTTTAATGAATTGACCTATACTGGGAAAAGCACGGTTCCCGCAATTTGTTAAAAGAAATATAATGCCTATTAAGAAAGGTAACAGTAAAGCTTGTATATGAGAAGAAGCTGATAAAATACTTTGCTAGCAATTCAAGTATCATTATGATGCATTGAAGCCAATAATTACTGAGCTTATCTAACCTCACTTGCCTATTTCCATTCACTTTCCCTAACTGTTTATTGTATTAATTGTACAAAAGCATTCTGTTTCTCATTTCATCCAACTCCAATTTTTGTCAATTTGGACTTATGACCATAGAAACGACCAGAACATTTTCATAGCCTTCTTGGAAGGTGTGATATTTGCCTATGACTATTTTCAATTCTCATGACTCTTGAGCACAGTTTAGCACTGATATTGAATTTTTATTTTTATTCTTTACATCATTTTGATGAAGTACTTAATGAAGTAGCAACTTGATACACTAACAGTAGAGAAGACTAATCCTTTGTCCTAATCAGTGGTATCATCAAGGCCCAATTTGTGAATATTTCAAAGATCCCAATAAGACTTTACAGCTATGACAGTGGGGTCTTAGGACACACAAAGTGCCATTATACATCATCCAGGTTTTTCTTACTTTACCATTCCTTCCCCCAACCTCCTCTGACATAGATGTTGAGTTGTGATTTAAGGATGTTACTATTAGTATCCAGTTTTAAGTGGTTGTAGTACTGTAGTAATCTGATCATTTCTATTAATGCTAAAAGTTTAATATTGACATGAGGGATAAATCAGAAATTACTGAGAAAAAGTATTACACCCCTTTTTCCCATGTGAACACTTAGACCCTCAGCCTTCCCTTACTTCAGCCATGCCAGCTTTCTCATTTTTCTGTGAGTTTGGCACTACCTAGGGAATAGAAGAAAGAGGTCATAAAGATTAGGGACCAAACATTGGAAGACTTTGAGACAGACGAGAAGACAGATATACCATGATATAAACTGTTAATCCTTTGCAGCATAATTACTTAAAAGAACATTTGAGCTTTGCTTTATATGAGCAGATCCACTGCTTAAAGCCTGAAGTCACAACCCAAACTGATATTACAAACACAGAGATATGAAAGAAAAAAAAAAGGAAATCAGTAAATTTTGGGGAAAAAAAAAACAGAAAAAAAGGCAAAAATCTTCAAATATAGTTAGTAAACCTAATTATCCATATAATTGATTTTCCCCTAAGTCTTTAAGATAATCATAATGATAGCAAAGTGGAAGGGACAACTATAATAAAGACAAAACATCAACAACTAATGGTAAAGCATGGGCAAATATTAACAATAAAATAAATTTGTGTCATGAATACAATACATGACAGAATTTAGCATAAGGAGAAGAATATTTAAAATTGAAAAGAATGAAACTTCAGTGTTGGAGATAAGAAAAGAAGGGAACATTAATATGTTTTTGATAAAGCTGGTAAACTGGTCCAATTCTAGAAAGCATTTTGAATTTGAAGGCAATGACTAAAACACTTTTTCTTTATATGCATATCTCTTAGAACAGTGTCTGACACAAAGTCATTATTGACAAATTGACGTAAAAGTTTCATTCTTAGACATATATCATAAAAGGTCAAGGAAACATATATGTTAAAATAATTATATGGCAGAATTTTTTAATAGTTGCAAAGAACTCTATTTGCTTGCATTTCTAAATGATATATTCTCACTGGCAATGACAGTGAAATAACCATATTTGGACCACTCCCCCCTCATTGTACTCTGTACTATGGTACAATGTACCATGTGAGAAAATGGCAAAGATAATGTGTTACATGAAGAACTAGCAATACATTATGAGCCAGTTCTATGATTCAACTTTGGGACTAGAACATAATCCTAGGTATCATAAAATTAAATAAAAACTATTTTACTTAGAATGAGATTAAAAAGAATATGATTTCTACTTACTTATTCAGATAACAAAATTCCCATCTACCTCTGCATTTAGCATGGCTATGGCAACAGAAATGTTAGATCAGAAGGCAGTCTTATAAGGTAGTAGGAATTTTACAATTAAATTTTACTAAAACACAAGAACAGAGGCTGAGTGTTTTTGTTATCCATAGATTTCCAGACCAAACATGTCCTAAAATTGGTTTTCTTGGCCCCTTATTGGGAAACTGTGCCAGAAAATGCAAAATAATTACTGTTCTCAACATACAAAGTCATTTTATAAACTGGAAAGGCTATAGGACTCCATAAATTACACAAGGATGTGAAACTATATATTATACAAAAAACTCTGGTAGCTGCTCACCCCATTGCCTTTCTCATCTCTTTAAATAAAAGAAAAGTATGTGCATTTATAACAGATACTCTGGTGAAAAAATGAAATAGGCACCATCTTTTTTGGATCATAAGATAATAGAATTACAGACAATATTAGATTACATTATGCATACTGTTTATTGATTTTTAAGGAAGCATTTGATTCTGGAAAGGAAAGAAAATCTTGAAAGATTTTCTCAAATGTCTGTTATAATTACATCACATTTACTAGCTATGATACATTATCATGGAAATAATTTTGTTTAATGATCTGCTGATGATTAATATAAAGTGAGGAGATACATGAGATGTATGTTTCCCTATGGTATTCACCAGGGCCATAGACTACGGACTACACAAAGCCCGAAGAAAAGAAAGATTATGTACTGAGGACAAGGTTTTCCAAATATCCACTATTTACAGATGCTATTATGCTAATTGTCTTTAGCTCTATAGTATTAGAAAGCCTCCAAAGTAGAAATCTAAAGAAAAATAAGGAATAACTGAAATGTACTAAAATTTTGAGGTGATAATTTACATGGGAAATATTAATGTTAAAGATATGGGTTTTCCAATAGTGAGTAGTATGAAATCATAAAAAGCACATCACAAATTTCCATATGTAATCAGAGCAAGTTCTTCCTACTACTTATTTCCAATATCTTTTTATAGCACCTATCCAAGACAAATTGATATGTTAATTTGACAGACTGAGTAACCAAGGTAAACATATTGACAGCTTAATCTGACAAACTGCTCATGCATCATATTCTTTTAAATAATTTTTTTCACCAACTTTACTTTTCCAGTATAATTATACCAATCTGTTTCTTTTTTACTATCAAGTTAAAAAAAATAGTCTAGCAAAACTAACCAATACACTAATCAAATATCAGAGGATAGTCAATGTTTCACACACATAGGCTCTCCCCTGCCTCTGCTAGTCTCCCAAGGATGCTACATTTGCATATTATAGAATGCTGCAATCTGAGAAAAATTAAAATTGTAAGTAATAGAAAGTTGTTTGGACAGACCACAGATTTTATATACCATGGTCATAAATACTAGAAAATGAGGTGGGTTGATTAAATAGTAAGAATGAGTGATAAGATATAGAGAACTAGAGCAGCATATTAGTATTTCCTATGTGAAAAATTTATGTGAAAACATGGGTAAAAACTGAAAAGAATGAAAAGTTGTGAAGGGGTAAATCTCCACAGCTGGGGCAAGAGACCTACATCATTGAAATCACAGATCCACCAAACTGAGTATTTGAATTTTTTTTTCCAAGGGGAGTAATCTTGACAATTTTTTTTTTTTTTAAAGCAATTGGGGGTTAAGTGATTTGCCCAGGGTCACATGGCTAGAAGTTTTAAGTGTTTGAGGCTGGCTTTGAACTCAGGTCCTCTTAAATTCAGGGTCGGTGCTCAATCCACTGCAGTTATCTAGCTGCTTCCTTGATAATTCTTGTTGAGGAAAGTAGCACATTTCAATAATTATAATTTCATAGTCTATTTCTTTAACTTTTTCCTTCTCCCTTTAAAATAAAATAACATGAAAAGGTTAGTTTCACTGGAAAATTAGAAAATAAAAAGAATGAGGAAATTCAGAAATTCCCAGATGGACAAAGCCTTTCTCTCCTCTGATTCTGCCACAATTCTGCTGTAGACCCTGCCTTATCACCTCATGCTTGGACTCTTATAACATGCTGGCTGATCTTCCTTGTTTTAAGTCTACCCTCTACTCAGTCATCAAAGTGATTTTGCTAAAGCACATGTGCAGCCATGTTACCAGTCTATTCAAGAAATTCTTATCCTCTTCAGGATCAAATATAAAATCTCCTATTTGACATTCAGAGCCCTTCAATACTGCCTAACCTCCACTTTTATACTTTAAACCTCCCATATACTCTTTGACCTAGGGGTACTAGCCACCTTGTCTCCTTGAATAGTATATGCTTCATTTACTTACACTAGGCTTTTTCACTGCCTGTTTCTCATGCATGGAATGCTCACTCTCTTCATCTCTACTTCCTGACATTCCTGATTTCCTTCAAGCACTAGGTAAAAACTCACTGTCTACAGGAAGTCTTTCTCAATCCGTAATTCTTGTACCTTTTCTATATTGATTACGTCTAACTAACTGTGCATGTAATTTGTTTGCACACAATTGATTGCATGTTGTCTATCCTATTAGATTATGAGTTCTTTGAGGACAGTTACTGTCTTTTGCCTTTGTAATCTAGTGCCTGACACATAGTAGGAATTTAATAAATGTTTACTATCTGCTCATCAAGAATATTAGCATCTTTCCAGTTACCCAGATTTTCAACCTGAAGTATCATCTTCAACTCCTCACTCTCTTATTCTCCAATCTATTGCCACATTTTTGTTAATTTTTTACTTCCCCACAACCCTGTTATCTTCTCTGACACGGCTATCACTCTGGTGTAGACCTTCGTTACCATACCCCAGGACTATTGCAATAGTTGGTTGGTCTCTCTCTACCTTGTCTTTTCTCATGCTAGTCCATCTTTCATCCAGCTGTCAAAGTAATCTTCCTAATACTAGGTAAAAACTCACTGTCTACAGGAAGTCTTTCTCAATCCGTAATTCTTGTACCTTTTCTATATTGATTACATCTAACTTAAGTTAGCCAAGTCTGAGCCTGGCATCCTTCCTCCCTATTCAATAAATTTCAATGACTCCATATTACCTTCAGGATCAAATACAAATCCTCTGGTGTTCAAAGCCTTTTATAACCTGCCTCGTTAGTACTATTCCAGGCTTCTTACATCTCGTTCATACCCCAAAAATCTTCAATCTAGTGACATTAGCGTTCTTGTTATGCCTCATATAAGATGTTCCATCGCCCCAATGGGCATTTTCATTAGGAATCCCCATGCACGGAATGTGATCCCTTCTTATCTCTACTTCCTAGATTCCCTGGTATCCTATAAGTTCAAACTAAAATTCAACCTTCAAGAAACCTTTCCTGATTTACTTTAATATTAGATTTTTCCCTCTGCTGATTATTTCCAGTTTATCTCTGTAAATTTTGTTTGTAAGTAAGTTTTCAGATTGCATGTAAACTGTGATCTTCTGAAGAATTGGGATGGTCTTTTTCCTTTTTGGGGGGGGTATCAATAATTAGCCTGGCACATAATGGGTACTTAATAAATGCTTACTGACATTTTGACAGCTTGGGTTTTCTTTTAGCCCTTTTGGTTATACAGTGCCAGAAAAGAAAGCAGACAGATCATCTGAGATCACCTGCAAACATTATTTTAACCAAAAATACTCTAAGTCTTAGATTTTTGCCCAATGACCAAGTTATATTTTATTGCTATTGTAGTAATTTCATCAAGACTTAAAATGAGTTCCTAGATTTACTTTAAAAATAAAAGGTCAATTTAACTTTCAGGAAAAACTAAATAGATGAAAAAAGTCTTCTCGACAGCATATAACATTCAAGGTTAATGGTGAGTCCTCAAAGCTGTAGATAAACATGTTGGATCTTAAACTAAAAAGGAGTGGATTCAGGGAAAAGATAAGTTATTTTACTGACAAAGGGGATGATATCTGAGGCAGGATTTGAATACAGGGCTTCCCAACTTCAAGCTCAACATTGTATTACTAATATACACCAACTCTTAATAATTACACAATTATGACATTTATATAGTGGTTTAGAGATTGCAATGTGCTTTACACATATCATCTCATTTGATTCTCACAATAATCCTCTGAAGTCAATACCATGGGTACTTTTCATATAAGGAAACTAATATTGAGAGAAACTAAGTGATTTGTTCATGGTCATACTATTAATTAGTATAGGCATTAGTAAACATATGGGTAGGACTTGATCCCAAATCAATTCTGACTTATCATGCTGCTTGGATGAGAACAGCATGAGTAGAAAGAATTACATATGAACAAGAAAATAATTTCAGGGAACTAATAAATAAATATTTAATAATAAACAAATAAATAAACCAATGGGAATTATTAATATAATTTTGAGGCTAAAAAAGCTAATAAAGCTGCATAAATAAGACTATTCTAGAAAACACAGGCAATGATTCCAATGAACTACTGGAATATTGTGTTCAATTTTAGTTGCCTCATTTTAGAAGGCACACTACTAAGTCTTAATTGTTTAGATAAAGGATAGTTATGAAACTATCATAGGCAGATTTTAAGGGGGGGATATTAAGCTTGCAAAAGAGATGATATAAGGTATGAGCTGTCGTCAAATAAATTAAGGACTTTCACATGGAAGAAATATAAGGATTTTATGTCACTGGCAGTCTTCAAGTTGAGGGTAAATGATTATATTTCAGGGACGTTGTAAATTGGCTCATGTCAGTTAAGGGCTGGAATTGCTCATTGAGATTTCCTCCATATATTAAATCTATGATTCTCTATCTCTAACAAAAAAAAAGGCAGCAAAAAATGGGAGCTAATTAACACATAGTCTTCACATATAATAATAATTAAATTCTATAATTATTCACACAAAGTAATATTTTGTCCTTCATAGAATAAGTATCATTGCTACTATAGTTCAACCTACAGGTCACACACATAATGTTTTGGTCTCCTATAAGTAGAAGAGATTTGAGATATGCTGTTAGGGCCTGAACACCTGTCTACAAAAGTAGATGATGTGTTGAATCCTAGTCTCATTTATTACAGGAATGGTGGATTCAAACCTTACTTTATGAAGCTACTGAATTCCAAGACAAAGCAGCCTGAAAATCATGTACATTTTAGGCTCTCAGCTAATATTAATTAAGGACAATTCCATGGTGTCATTCCTATGAGCCAAATAAACAAGTGTTTTACAACATTAAAAGTGCTATAAGGTATAATAATTATGCCAAGCAGAGAACTTGACTTCTTTTTAAACGTATAGCAATAAATATAATTTTCTTAGGTCACTGCCAAGGAGAAAATTTTGTTATTTGATGATACAGTATATTGTAACAGCTGATAAACACAAACTACAAAGTGTATTTCCAAAAAACCACTAAGAAAACAACACAACAGTGTTAGTTCTACTGATAGTAGTCCAAATGAAATTACAGCAGGTTACAAGTCCTCAGGAATGTATTTCATTTACCTGAAGGGAAGAACTGGATCAACAAAATCTAAGCTTCTATAAAGAACATTTTATGTTGTTCAGTGGGTTTAAAATTTACTGTTTTCCATAAGGTTTAAAGAAGGCAGTTAAATGAATCAAAAGAGTACTGGGCTTAGAGTCTGAAAAACTTGAGTTCAAATCTGTCCTCTGATATTTTACTAGCTGTATGACCCTGGCAAGTTACTTACCTTGTTTTCTTTAATCTACTGGACAAGGAAATGGCAAAAGAATCCAGTATCTTTGCCAAGAAAGGCCCATATGAGGCCACAAAGAGTCAGATACAACTGAATGACTGAACAACATAAGGTTTAATATTGAAAGAAAAATAAAAATTCACATTAATCAAAATGTAAATAGTTAGATTGTTCACTTTTAAAAGGAGGGATCTTCAATTACGTTAAGAGGACTCATTCACTATATTCCACCTACATGGAAGAAAGTCCTTTTTATATAGTGGAGGATTATTTAATTTCCCATAACAGTCACTGATCAATTAGTTCTGAAGAGGGTCCCTCATTGCTCTAAGTATTGTAATAACTTTGTCCTTATTTTAAAGACAAAGGATGTTTTGGTACAATATATATATATATATACATACACACATATATATATATGTATATATATATATACATATATATATGTAAAGGGAAAGAGAGTAGGACTGTCATAAGGGTTATCTTTATCCTTTTTTTCTGGGATTTGTTTAAACAATGAAGGTGGCTGGGTGAGAGAGCAAAAACTGATTTGTTGTTAACTTTAAAATTGATTAGGGGAGAAAAGGCAATGGCAGCCAAGACATGTCTTTAGAGTTACACTGAGAGGTTCTTCAGATTTTTTATGTTAAAGACCCATAGTTTGTTGTTCAGTCATTTCAGTTGTGTTACCAAAATATATTTTTTTTATGTTCTTGGACCTCAAGTTAAAAATACCTGGTTTTGGGGCAGCTAGGTGGCGCAGTGGATGAAGCACCAGCTCTTTAGTCAGGAGGACCTGAGTTCAAATCTGGTCTCAGACACTTAACATTCCCTAGTTGTGTGACCTTGGACAAGTCACTTAATCCCAATTGCCTCAGCAAAAAAAAAAATAAAATAAAATAAAAATACCTGGTTTAGATTAAAAAAAAAATTAAAAAACCCTACATTAATGTGTCCTTGGGCAATAACAAACCAGGATGAAAATGATCTAGAAAGTAAGCCTTTTGGGAAAAACATAGGAAAGCCAAAGATAATATTTATAATGGTACAGCTAGTATTATCTATGACTCTTCTAAGACTCTAGGCTTAAATTTCTTTAAGAAGCTCTTCAAGAATAAGCACAAGTCCAATTACTCCATGAAATTCTTCCTCTCTATTCCAGTCCATTATGACCTATTTACTTTCCAAAGTCCTACTGAACTAGAAGTCTAGAAGTCTTCTGTAAGTATCCTGATGTTAAGGGTCAGGTATTTGTGGTTTTATGTGCTCCACATATTGATATAACTTATGACAATTAGAACAAATTAAATAATGAAAGGACAAATAAAAGAATTTGTATCCAGACATATTTTAAATTTATTGATAAATTTAGAAATATATTGACACTATTGGATCAAATTTACATTTTATGTTATTCTTTGGTAAAATTCACACAACTACAATTTTCAGAGTTATATAGAAGAAATTATTTTGACATTTCTTCAGTTTTTTAAAATTTAAAGATATAAATCATTACTTTTTAAAATATTTTTTTGAATGTGGAGAAGAAAGAGATAGGCTGACTTTTATACATTATGGTCACTTTACTTACCTGGGATTCATGATAAGCCGACGGAAAAAATAAGTCCAGGTAATGTAATCCATTGCATCTTGCTTGGATGTTATTGTACCAGCAGCAATTTCAGCATTCAGATGATCAGAAAGTACATCTAGTAAGCTACATATGAACAAAAAACAGGAAACAAACATAAACATAAGACACATACTAAACCAAATTTAACACCACTTTGTATACAAAAGCTTATTTATTACTCACTTTCATATGGACTATGAGCTAGCCAATCTGGCCTCATTGCCATTACATAAAGCTACCTTCCTTGTTTTAGCCAACTACAATTCTAATCAACTATGCTCCAAAACTTAGTTTAAGCATCTTCTTTAATATGAAGCATTTCCTGATCCCTATCAAATTTCCCTGTGTTTATTTTGCACATTTTATGGTTACTTATGTAGGGTAAGTTGTTTCCTTTGATAGAACATAAATCCCTTGAAGGCATGATTGCTCCATTTCTTTTTGTATCCATGTTGTAAATTAATGAAATACCTTTATTCTTAATCATGTCTTATATATGTCTATAGATTCTTAGTCAGATGAATCTATCTTCTATACATATATTGCATTCAATAATCAAAATGAAAATTCAAATTAATCATTTAAAAAGTAAATGTCTATCACACCATTTTACATTAAAAGGTGAAATATAAAAACTAGAGAAATTAGGATAATCAGTGTAATTTTTTCCTTATTTCTCTAAGTCATAGCAGAGTGCTTGATTTTTTTGTTTTGGCTTTACTCTTGTCAAAAGGGTTTCTTGATAGTAATTTAGAAAAGTAATTGAAGGAAGTTAACTAAGGAAAAAAATTTTTGCTGCTAGTCTCTCTGAAACTGATTCATATTTATAAGAATAAGATTTTACAAATTGATAAATAGCTAAATGATAGGAACTGGCAGTTCTAAAGAAGTCCAAACTCTCAACACCATATAAAAAAATGCTTCAAATCATCAATAATTAGATTGATACAAATTAAAGCAACTTTGAAGTTCTACTTCAAACCCAACAGATTAGCAAAGTTCACGGAAGTGATAAATGCTGGGAGAAAGAGAGAGGATTGGTGGGGAGTGGGATGCAAATAAAAATATCAATGCACTTTTGGTAGAGCTATGAATTAACTGGTCCAAGTATTCTAAAAAAGTAATTTAGAAGTATATCCCTGAAGTTACTAAATTGTATGTAATACTTGATCCACTGGTGCCCCTCTAATTCTATACTTCATTTAGATCAAATAAAATATAAAAAAAAAATCTTATAATCACCAAAATATTTCCAGGAACTTTATTTTGAGGTGGCAAAGAACTAAAAAGAAAGGGGGCACCAGTAAATTAGAAAATACGGAACCAATTATGGTACATGCATGTAATGGAATATTATCATGATAGAAGAGAGAGAATCTTAGAGAAATCTAGGAAGATTTATATGAAGTAATATAAAATAAGAGCAATTACAAGAACAATTTAAATTGTTTTGCTTGACAATGCATATTTGTTACAAAGATTTTACTCCCCAACTCCCTTCATGGGGGAAAGTAAACGAGGTAGGAGAGGAAAAAAAGTGCTGTTTGATTTAAAAAAAGTAATTTAGAAATCTCACTGAATGAAGCCTACACAACTGAATTGTCAAAACTAAAGGCTATTTTTAAAAAATTCCTTCGGCATTTCATTTTAAGATATTTTCATGAGAAAAATGATAGATTTACTTCTTTAAATGTAGAGATCATTGCTGTTTTCAGGTTTTTCCTTAGTTCTGGTGAATTCTCCTTTGCATCAAAGAAAACATTTATTTAAAAATAATCAGTGGTATACTTTTCTGAATGAAAAAATCTTTTTTAAAAATAACACTTTTGGGCAATCAAGATGTTTAATTTTTATCAATACAACTGAAGCATCTAAATGTACTTATTTCATGCAATCAAAACAAAGCAATGTTCTCTATTTTTTTCTGCTCATTAAAAAATGCCTTTCTACTTGGTATTAATACTGATCAAATATATATATACACACACACATATATATAATAAAGCTTTAAATATAAGATGCCATAAGAAAGCAAAAAAGAGCTGTTAGGTTGATTCCCTTATAGCTAATTTACAGAAGGACATGCGCAATAGTCACACAGGTTGGATAGACACAGATAAATTGAGATATACATAATTTGAGAGTACATACAATTTGATGAAAATACAGATTCATGTAAGCACAGGGCAACAATAATAGAGAAATATCTATATTATTAAAACAATATCACTATCACCTCTTGTTGATTGGTTACTGATTTTAAATAGATGTGAGAGCTATGTATTCAAGGAATACATAGGAATTCATCTCATCTAAGTGTAAGGATGTTCCACTGAAGGAATTGAGAATTGGGTATATTCACAGTGACCACATGAAATTAAGGTGAAATTCACCTAACCACTGGAAGTCAGCATTTTACATTTATGGGTTTTAAGAAATGAGGGCTTTTCCCAGCTTTTGGGATAACTACTCACTATTCGACAAGAACTGCTGGGAAAATTGGAAACTAGTGTGGAAGAAATTAGGGCTTGACCCACACCTAACACTATATACCAAGATAAGAGCTAAATGGGTTCATGATTTAGATATAAAGAGTGATATTATAAGCAAATTAGAGGAACATAGGATAGTTTACCTCTCAGAGCTGTCGAGATGGAATAAATTTATGTCCAAAGAAGAACTGGAACTCTTAATTGAACACCAGATAGATAATTTTGACTATATTAAGTTAAAAAGTTTTTGTACTGGGGCAAGCTAGGTGGTGCAGTGGTTAGAGCACCAGCCCTGAAGTCAGGAGGACCTGAGTTCAAATCTGGTCTCAGACACTTCCTAGCTGTGTGACCTTGGGCAAGTCACTTAACCCCAATTGCCTCAGGGAAAAAAAAGTTTTTGTACAAACAAAACTAATGCTGACAAGATTAGGAGGGAAGCAATAAATTGGGAAATAATCTTTACATTTAAGGGTTCTGATAAAGGTTTCATTTATAAAATATAGAGAGAATTGTCTCATATTTATAAGAATTCAAGTCATTCTCCAATCGATGAATGGTCAAAGGATATGAACAGACTATTTTCAGATGATGAAATTGAAACTATTTCTAGTCATATGAAAAGTTGCTCCAAATCACTATTGATCAGAGAAATGCAAATTAAGACAACTCTGAGGTACCACTACACACTGGTCAGATTGGCTAAAATGACAGGAAAAGATAATGACAAATGTTGGAGGGGATGTGGGAAAACTGGGACACTGATACATTGTTGGTGGAACTGTGAACAGATCCAACCATTCTGGAGAGCAATTTGGAGCTATGCCCAAAAAATTATCAAACTGTGCATACCTTTTAACCCAGCAGTGCTTCTATTGGGCTTATATCCCAAAGACATCTTAAAGGAAGGAAAGGGACCCACATGTGCAAAATATGTTTGTGGCAGCCCTTTTTGTAGTGGCTAGAAACTGGAAACTGAATGGATACCCATCAATTGGAGAGTGGCTGAATAAATTATGGTATATGAATGTTATGGAATATTATTATTCTATAAGAAACGACCAGCAGGATGATTTCAGAGAGGCCTGGAGAGATTTTATGAACTGATGCTGAGTGAAATGAGCAGAACAAGGAGATCATTATACACGGCAACAAGACTATATGATGATCAGTTCTGATGAACATGGCTCTCTTCTCAATAATGAAATGTTTCAAACCAGTTCCAATTGTTCAGTAAAGAAAGTCATATACACCCAGAGAGAGGGATATGAAATGTGGACCACAATATAACATTTCAATGCTCTCTATTGATGTTTGCTTGCATTGTGTTTCCTTTTTCAGATTTTTTTTTCTTTTTCTTGTAGATCCGATTTTTCTTGCACAACAAGATAAGTGTGGAAATATGTATACATATATTCAATTTGTCAAGTATTTTAACATAATTAACATGTAGTGGACTTCCTGCCATCTAGGGGAAGGGTGGGGACTAGGGGGGAAAAATTTGTAATGGAAAGCTTTGTAAGAGTCAATGTTGAAGAATTACCCATATATATGTTTTGCAAATAAGAAACTTTAATAAAGAAAAAAAAGAAAAAAAAAGAAATGAGAGCCTTTCTTAGCCCTCAATTTTTGGTGACTTGTAAAAATTTGACAAAACAGTTAATTCAAAGGAACACTAAATAAAGGAAAATTTGGTTTCTAATTTGAATTTAGATAGAGATTTAAAAAAAAACTAATATAAAAATATGACAATAAAGTTAATGGAACCTTGTTGGAAAAAATGCTGCATGTCAGAATAGCAGAATGTAACAGATCAGATAAATGTAAGTTAAGAATGGGTGAAAAGAAATATCAGTGAAAGGCTATTCATAGTGAAGTGACAATGGGGTAGTCCAGTCAATAGTGGCATAATAAGAGTGGTGTGAAAATACAGTGGCACGTAGAAAGGCATAAATGGTTTTAAGCACTCATGTAAGAAGGGTTGCTATATTTCAGATAGGTTAATTTTGAAAAAAAAATTTTGAATTTTTATTGTCAGTCTATTTCATTTTATTTCTGTTAGGGTAGTATGTCAGAAATGTGGGATGATGTATTTGCTTATTAATTCCATTTCAAATCTTCTGGTTATTTTGAATTAAAAAGTTATATTGTTTTGTGAATATGAGAAAAAAAACAAATATGCCACAAACGTTAACTCATTTAAGCCCAGCCCCCCCCCCCTTTTTCTTTCTAGAAAAATTCACCTTGATTCTACTGGGAATGGTTCATAAAGAAACTTTTTATAGAAGTCTTTCTTTATGTCATGAACCAAGATTACAGCTTTGCCTTGGTCGTCAAATTGAGGTCTACCAGCACGTCCCATCATTTGAAGTACATCTATAATAGAGAAAACAGAAGTCTTATATAACAAAGGGTCTGAGATATATTTATTGATTCTGGTACACATTTAATTATTCTTTACATATGTGTAAAGAATGTATATACATGTGTGTAAAATAAAGTAAGCAAGAAGGCAACTGTACAATTTACTAAAGGTGTTTTAATAGAAAAAAATGTATTACGCTGTTCCTGCTATCTTATTATTGTGTTTCCTAAGTTAGTATTCATTCAGAAAACTTATATATTAATAAGCCACCATAATTCAAAAGTAGGCTCTAACAAGATCTTAGATCTACACATAAAAATAAAAATGATTAAATGTTCTCTTAGTAAGATGCTAGAAATAGCCATTTATGTGATGCTATAATTTTAATAGGATAAATTATTGATTCATCAAATATTAATTCCTTTGTTTACCACTTCAATTCTTTGAAGCCAGGGAATGCTTTGGTTTTGTATTGTATATCAGTGTTTAGCACAATGCCTAGCATAATATGAAAAACTTAATAAATGTTTGTTGAATCCTGAATTAATTAATAGGCTTAGTAAAAAAACCCAAAACAACTCCCAAAATAAAATCTCCTTTAAACTATTTGTTACCCCCCAAGACCCCCAAAACCAAACCAAATCATGGAGTGAATAATTCATCATGTCAAGAATTTAGTGATTATTTAACTGGCACATAGAAACTGGCGCTGAGTAAAAATATATCTCTCACTAGAGAATCTATATATAACCATAGGAAATTAACAGAGAACTATTAAAGCATAACTTTTATATATTTTAATAGCTTGTTCTTGTCCAAACTATGAGAGGAATTTTATCCATGTATATAACTAATACTCTAGTTGAGTATGGGATATAAGGAATCTACCCAAATAACAAGTACAAATTAATTTCATTACAATAAGAGATAAAATGGAAATTCAAAGAAAGAGTTCATATGGCTAAGGGAAACAGAAGACTTTATAAAAATGACATCTGAAGAGTTTATAGGAATTGAACTGATGTCTGAGGGGGAGTAAAAGCATTTTTCGGAAGGACAACTTAAGCAAAGGTTCAGAAGAAAGCAAGCACAGAATGTGTTTGGGGTGTAGTAAGAGCTATAGAACATGCAATGTGAAGAGAAAAGTCATAAGATATAATTCTAGAAAGTAGAGGAGAAACTTGAATGTCATTCTGTTACTTAAAGTCAGATGTATTACTTTCTTTTTCTTTTAAGAATTTATGTATTTAAAACTAAATATAATATAATAAAAAATAAAATAGAAAAAGAAAAAAAGGAAAATAAAAACAAACAAACCACCACCAAAACAAAATAATATCATTTATCCAGCAGAACATCAGGGAGGATTTAAAATACATAACAATAAATATCCACTTTAAGAAAGCACAAAAATAAATAATAAATAAATAAGAAAGCATGTATCTATAGTTGTCTATTTTTTCTTTGCTTCCTTGTAAGTTTTTCTTTTGTTCTCTGCTGTGCACTTTTAACTTTATTCTTTTCCCCCTTTCATTTGCTCCCCACCACTTCCACCAAGCAAGTTTTAGTTAAGCACAGGTACATTTATATATCTATATCCATATCCATATCTATATCTATATATCTCTTCACAACTACAACACATACATACATACATATATCTATATCTATATATATATATATATATATGCATATGCAATACACATTTACACATATGTAGGCATGCACTTTCTACTAAGTCAATTAAAAATGCACATTAATGGTTCCTACTACCTGTTATTTTCATATTTGCTAAGGCATTTAGTAATATTTTAAATATCAATAATGACCAATCAGCACACTGTACTTTGTACTCAACATGGCAGGATAAGAAATTTTTCCATGCGAACAAACTGAGTGAACACGTAACAAATACATCTTAATTCTTTTAGTAAAGATGATTCTCTAAGGCACTGGCATCAAACTCAAATTTAGAAAGAGATCACTGACCTGGCATATTGGTTGATAAAAATCAAAAACTAACATTATATATGTTGTATTTTTGTTAAATATTTTCCAATTACATTTTAATTTGGTTGCCAGTACACGAGAGTTTTGTTCTTAAGGTATGTAGACACTGGAGTATGAGTGCCTTAAAACTACCTTAAAATGTAATTTATACTGATATAGTTCTCAGTGGTTAAAATCTTCATTAAAATGTTTCCAATTTTTCCAGTATTACCTGTAATGGGAAAATCCACATAGCGTCTTGTTTTTCCATCATAATATTCTGTTCCCTTAACAATTACTAAATGAGCTGGGAAGTTTACACCCCATGCTAATGTGCTTGTAGCAATAAGTACCTAAAACAGAAAATATAATTAATATAATCTTACTAACCAATTTTGAAAAATATAAATTTCAATAGGTAGAAAATAAGATACCTGGATTTTACAGTTTACAAATAATTCTTCCACTGTTTTTCTATCTCTTTCATGCAGTCCAGCATGATGCATTCCTATTCCAAATGCAAGGGTCAATTTTAGGTTTGAATCTCTTATTGTTCCAATGATGTCATTCATCTACAAAGAATAGATAATTGTATGATTTCAATATGCAGTTTTAAAAGTCACAGTAATATTAATATTTATTTGACATTTATAATATCCTATGCTAAATTTGTTCTGATGATTAACTTTTCTATTCTTTTAACTAGTACCAAATAGTTTCCATGATTGTCCACTTACAATCTGAGATCTGTTAATGCTAATTCTATCATTTATGTTGTTATTTTTCTTTGAATTCTTGATTTTTTGTTCTTCTAGATGATTTCTGGTATCTTATCTATTTCTATAAGGGGCAGCTAGGTGGCACAGTGGGGAGAGTGCCAAGCCTGGTATCAGGAATATTCATATTTCTGAATTAAAATCTTGCCTCAAAACATTTCCTAGCCTGTGACCCTGGATAAGTAACTTAATTGTGTTTATCTCAGTTTCCTCATCTGTAAAAATGAACTGGAGAAAGAAATAGCAAACTACTCTAGTATCTTTGCCAAGAAAATTTCATGCAAAGCTATGGAAATTATACATATCTGAAATAACTAAGCAGCAACAGCAGCAACAACAATAACATATTTCTGCTCCCTACATAAGGTCAAGCCTCCCTGTGTCAAATCTAGAATCTCTTCTTGAGGCATCTAGGTTGGCATAGTGGATAGAATGCTGAGAATAAAGTCAGGGAGATTCACTTTCCCAAGTTCAAATCTGAGGTCAAGCATTTACTAGCTGTGTGACTTAAGTCATTTAACCCTGTTGGCCTTATTTCACATCTGCAAAATGAGGTAGAGAAGGAAATGGCAAACTCTAGTATCTGTGCCAAGAAAACCCCAAACGAGGTCACTAAGAGTCAGATATGACTGACAAAGAACTAGTTCTATAAAGTGACCCTTTTGGTAATATGATTGATATGAAATCAAAACTTTAAACTGATTTAGGGACTATCACTATATTTATTATATTTGCACAACCCAATCATGAAAAATGAAAGTCTTGCCCATTAAAGTTTAACTTTATACCTACAATGTTTAAAGGTATAGTCATAACTTCTAAGTAAATATTGATAGCTTAACTCCCATATATTTTACGCTTTTGGAATTTCTTTTTGCTATCTCTTCCTGATATTTATTGGCTTTTTTCATCTCTTGTTATGCTATTAAAATGATTATTTTGTTGAAATGTTCTGATTGATTCTTTTGGGTTGACTTGGAAAACGATCATATTATTTGCAAAGAGAAATATTTTGCCTCTTTATTATTTGCATTATTTCATTAAAGCACAAATTTCCTCAATTTGTTTTTCTTAGCTACAACTAAATTTTTTTGAGGACAAATGATAGCAGTAAGAATGGTTATACTTGCTTTATTGAAGAGCTTTTTGGAAAAGCTTCTGAGGAATTTCTCTTACTTTCATCATATTAAAGAAAGCTCCATTTATTTTTTGCTTTCTAGTTTTGTTTAATATAAATTAACATATTCTGTCAAAGGCTTTTTCTGTATCTATTAATAATTATGTGATTATTATTTTTGTTGTCAAATATTGTTATGTATATATTGTTTTTCTGATGTTCAATCATCTTTGCATTTTTGGAATAAAGCCAATTGTCATAGTGAATACTTTTTTTGAATTTTGAATTTGCCAATATCAATCAGTATTTATCAGTATTAAAATTCATTAATAGTATCGGTCTATGTTTCCTGGCTGTTTTCCTATTTTATATATATCTATATCTATATATTTATAGATATAGGTAACACACAGAATCACAGAACTTCAGAGGTCTTTATTCTAACTTGTGCATGTCACAGTCAGTAAGTGGTCACCCAGATTTTGTTTGAAGATCTCCAATGAGGAGGATTCATTACCTTGTAATGTTTCTTGGCATTAGCCCTAATTGTTTGCTATGAGAGTCTTCCTTACACTACTGCTAATAAGCACTCTAATTTCAACCATTGGTTCTGATAGTCAAAAGAGCACTGGCTTTCAAAATAGGGCACCTGGGTTCAATTTCTGCTTCTGAGGTACATATCCTACTTTTGTCATGTTGGATAATGATAATTTCTGGGCCTAAATTTCGTAATCTACAAAGTAAGAAAACTGAACTAGTTGGGCCCATCCTAGTTTTATCCACAGGAACTAAATAGCTCTACTCCTTCATGTAACAGCCTTTCAAAGTCATAAAGACAATTAATATGTCCTTATAAAGTTTTCACTTTTCCAGGCTAAATTTCCAACTTTCAGCATGATTTTATACTGCCAACTCAGCAGTAAAAGTTCAGATAGTTTCTGCAGAAAAGAGACAATTTATAGGACCCAAACTTTCTTGTAGTGAACCAGCTCAGTTGTTCATTTAGATTTTCACACAGCATAAGAATTAAACTTACACCCAATATACTACCTTTGACTTAGACGTTTATCTTAGTTTTTATCTTTCAAACTTGAATGGTTAATAAGTAAAACAACAAAAAAAGTTACAATGTTACAAATCATAATTATACTTCCCTATAAAAACTTAGTTTTATTAAAATTCTAAAGTTACATTAAATATTTTAATAAAAATTCAAATCTTAAATATTATCAAATACCTTTCATTTATTTAAAGGTAACAGAATTAATAAGTTGATTTTATTTTTCAGGATATGATTACCTCATATAATTATATACTCTAACAATTTTCTGACTATGATAAGATTTTCTAAACAGACTCATACACTAAGAATTATTTTTAATATATATTCATTTTCCTCTTTGAAATGAAGAGATATTAATATGTTTTATTATACATTTTTTACCACAAGAAAGGCCTTTTAGTAAGTCTATGATGTTAGTTATTTTCAAGTAAGAGTTATATGTTATTCATGTCATTTCTAGCACAAAACATCTCCAATTCATGCTGAAGAGAACTCATTCAAGGATGTCTGACTTTTCTTTTTGTGGTATTACAATGGTGCTTTATGCTAGTGTTAGTCATAATTAGGAAGAAGCATAATTTGCTACAGGAAAACTAGGGATGCTTAGCAGGAGAGCTGGTGCACTCTTTACTACTTCCTCCTTATAGCAGGAGGAAAGGACAGCCATTTCTCAGTGACCCCTTAATTTCATATAACTAAATAAAGAGAAATGCTCAAACTCTAAAATCCTGACAGCTTTCTTCCTCCCTCCCGTAACTATTCCATCTTTTATTATTATTATATATTCCATCTATCTATTACTATTATTATATAATAGAATAATTATTCTATTATTATTCAGAAGGAATTCTGAATTATTTTAACAAATAAGAAATCCTAAAGTATTGCTATTGTTCAATCATTAGGTAAAAACACTTCTGAGATAACCTATTAACATTTGAGTATATCTATCTATCTATATAGATAGATAGATAGACAGGTATATATGAGCTGTTAAGTTAAAAAGTGAAACTATAGTTAACATACTTAAAATTGATCTACTTCCTCCATCAAGTTCCCAAATAGGCCACTGGATAACAAAATTAACATTTTTCAAATAATACATTCCTCACAGATGCTGGAGCATGTATTTTTTTAATTAACATACTCAGTAACCTGACCAAATAACCTTTACTTTTTTAAAAGAGTAAACCCAATACTCAAAACATTCCCCTAGGGAAAAAAAAAAAAAAAGACTTTTATAGGAATCTATTTAGTAAACAATCTTTGAAACCATGCCTGGGATCTCTTAATTTTTTGAAAAATTCTTATAAAGGTAAATATATTATAAATGAAGGAAGTAAACTGTTCTCAGAACAAGCTCTATGATTCTCCTAAGTAGTAGTCTTTTTTTTTAAGCTGCACATATGTAAACTGTTGAACCATTTACTTTAAGTTAATAGAACTGTTTTTTATATTTTAAATTTATTATACTTAAAAAGCTTTTGTAGAAATATAGGATTCCATTTAAGTAGAGACATTATTCTGTGCCTGAAATACATTCCAGTCAGAATATAATTCAGTGAGTTGATGACAATGCTGGCTCCAAAAGAAAGGAGGAGACCAGATTGGACAAGAATGAGCTAACAGATTGTGCAGCCCAATTCTGTCCCTTTGAGTGTGATATATTGTTTCAAGATGCTAAAAACCCATAGTTTCTCAAAGCATATCTGTTGTGCTGGTTTTCTCATTTTCACAGAATCCTTATTATTAGTACTCTGTACTCTTTTCAAAGCACGTCAGACTCAGACCATATGCCACTGAATAATGCTTATCAATTGTCTAAAATGCCCAATAAAAGAAAGATGTGCTGCACAAAAGAATCATGAAAGTTGGAAGTTTTTTTTTCCAAAAATAATTACATCTATCACATCTGGTACAGATGTTAAATTAAGCTAAAACACCTAGTTACTACTAAATGTTAATTTTTTTTTAAAGATACACTTTTGTGTAATAAAACTGACATCTTGTAGGAAGAAGAAAAGACTTAATGATAAAAGAAACCTTGTAGAACATCCTTTTGGCACCTTTACAGTTATGAGAAACATCAAGACATAATCCTACTGCATAAATAGATACACTTAGAAATAAATTCCAAATTCAAATCAATGAGCATTTATTAAGCACGTATGTGTAATGCACTGTGAGTGTTAGGAAAGATAAAAACAGAAAATGAAAAGTTCCTGACTTCAAGGAGCTTATATTTTATTTCCCATTTGTCCTTTCAAAACAAACTTCCTATACCATTCCTTCTAGTTACCTAACTCTAAACTCAAAATCACACATTAAATTTTATCATACTGTAAAATCCTTTTAAACTCTATAATTTCCTTTAGGTCTGGGATAAGGTCATGGCTAATTTTATATTTCCTGTAGTGAACAGCAGACTGTTTTATATAGTGAACACTCAGTGTTTATGGTATTTACTATTTTTTTAAATTATGAGTAATTGTATATTTAGGCATGTACATACTACAAAAGGCACACATAACAATAAAATCCAGAGGATGAAAAGCTTAAACAAAATAGTTGTCATGTCTTCCAGTTAAGTAGGAGGTCCTCAATAATTTTAAAGAGTATAAAGAGGTACTTAAGATAAAGACTTAAAGAAGTGCGGTATTAGAATATGAATTCAATCTAAATCCACAAGAAACATTCATTAAAAGCTATTATGTGCAGAGCACTATTAGATACTTAAATAAGACTTAGCTTCTGTTTTTGTGAAGTTTACAATAAAATTTAAATTGTATATCTAATTCAATTGAAGAGGTAGAATTTCTTTCCTTGTTAATATTTTTAGCTTTATTCCACTATACTATAGACAAGCTATCTAATACTTCTTTTCTAAATGGAAAAGATGTACCGAAATGGTTCTACAATTAAAAGGTTTTAAAATAAAGATAAAGGAAAGCAAATATGTAAGTAGCATGGTTTCAATAAATACATGCAGATGATTCCTCAATTACACTTATAATTCTGAAATATTTTTTCTCTAATTTCTACCTACATGACAATTTTCACTGAATGTCCTCACATTAAAAAAGTAAGCTTATTTTATTCCTGACCAATCCTGGCTTCCACCAAATTCCTTGTCATTGATAAAAGTAAACTCTTTAAATGAATCCTGGAGACAGATAATAAACAGGGTAGACGAACTAATAGAGCATTTATTTAGCACTTACTACAGGCTAGGTACAAGGCTAACTGTTGGGGACATAAAGCCAAAGAAATATGACAGTTCTTTATACTGTAATATAGTAAGAAATATACAAAAAAGAACTAGAATATGGGAAGGGGTTTGGAAAGAGTACTAGCATTGGGGATAAGTAGCAGGGGAGGAGGAGTCCAGAAAGACCAGTCTATGATTACAGTAAAGTTCAGTTTATTGTCTCCCAAGGATGGAATCATCATTTATATCATTTACATAATTATGCAAATAATTAAGTATGCTCTTAGAAAAGAGGCTTCTCTGGGGAGGCAAGCAATGAGTAAGGCCAGACAGAAGATCCAGATGTGAGTTGTGTCTTGAAGGGAGTCAGAGATATGAAGAGATGAGAGAACAGAGCAGTCCAGGAATGGGTGACAGTCAGTCACCCTCAGATAAAGGGAATGGAGTATAGTATTTGAGGAACTATCATGAGGCCAGTACTATTAGAATGTACTATGTAGAGCAAGAGTAGAGAACATTTTTTTCTGCCAAGAGCCATTTGGCTATTTATAACATCATATGGAGTGATACATAATTTTTAACTTATAGAACTCAAGCAGTGGGAGGTTATTGTACCTTGCTATTAGATCTTTACTGCCTATGGTTGATTATGCAAATGATTTTGCAAACTTATGTAGACTGCCTGCAAAAGGTTTGCCACCTGTGATGTAGAGCAAAGAAAATGTAAGACCGGAGCAGTATGAAGAAGCTAAGTTATAAAGACCTTTAAATGGCAATCAAAGGAGTTTATATTTCAGCCTGAGGAAAACTTGTGGAGTTTAATGACTTGCTCAAATTTCTTATACTTCAGAAAAAATCATCTTACTATACCTAAAATTTCTTTTAAGAAATTTAAAAAAATATGAAAGAAAAAAATTTAAAAAAATTTAAAAAAAAATTGAGTCAAAGGGAGAAAGAACTATGACAGGGAGAAACATACCTTCTTTTAGACCTGATAGATAAATCTCACCAAAATATAAACAAGAAAGAAATTAATGAACTGAAAAGAACTTCAGAAAAGTTAGACATGAAAGATGTCTAGGGATTACTTAATGGGAACAGAAAGGCATAAACATATTTTCCAGTGGTGAAAAGTAGCTTTACAAAAATTGATCATGTGATAGAATTTATAAAACCTGCAAACTAATTCAGATAAAAAAAAAATCAAACACATTTTTAGAGATCAAATTTCAATAAAAATTGTTAAAGGACCACAGAGAAAGAGATTAAAAATTAAATTCTAAGTAACTAAAAATTCTTAAGCAACAAAAAATATATAAAATATCTAGAGATCACTATCACAGCACAGAATAACATCTGTAGATCCAATAATAAAAAATCAAGAAAAACTTAAATAGCAAGAAGAATATTTAGAGCTTAAGGCTAGGATGAAACAATATAATAAAAATAACAATATAGCCAAAGTTAATTTATAGATTTAATGCTATACTAATGAAATTATTAAAGTAAAATTTTATGGAATTCCATAAAATAATATCAGTTCATTTGGGAAAATATAAGATCTAAAATACTAAGGGAAATAATGAAAAGAGGTATGGAAGGGAAAAAGCACTTTGAGAACTCAAACTATATTATAAAGTAGCACTGAAACCATTTGGTAATAGTTAGAAAAAATAGAGAGGTAGATCAATGGAACAAACTAGATAAGGAAAAAGCAGAAACAATGAAAGTTAACAACTTTATTTGATGAACTGGAAAATATAAAACATTTTTAAAAGCATCCATATTTGACAAAAATTGCTGAGAGCACTGAAAAACAGATTGGCAGAAGTTTGGCTTATGCCAACACCCTTTATTATCATATTCCATAATACATTCTAAATGCATACATTTTCTTTCTATTAATGCTCAAATAAAAATATAAGAAAAGAAACATCACAACTATGGGCAAGAGATATTCTTTAGCAAACAAGGTAGGAGGTAATTACAAAAGCTAAAATAGATAACTGAAATTTAACAGAAAAACTGCACAAACAAGATTAATTCATCTACGATAAGAAGTAAAGTTGTCAAATGGGATTTTTATTTTTTTAAATAAAAAATTTCTCTGGTAAGTTAAGATTTAAATAATTAACTGTAAATATACATATATACCTATTCATCTTTATAATGATGATAGCTAACATTTTAATGATGATGATAATTTGTGGTAGATATATTGTGCTAAGCACTTTACCACTGTTATCTCAGTTGATCTCCACAATAACCCCGAGGTATGTATTAATACTCTCATTTTATAAAAGAGGAAACTGAGGCAAACAGAGATTAAGTTATTTGCCAGGGTGTCTGAATCTATATTTACATATATGAATAACCAAAAGCTATTCTCCAAAAGATAGCCAAAGGGTATGAACAAATGGTTCGCCAAAAGAATTTCAAGCTAAGAACCATAAGAAAAATGCTTCAAATCATAAATAATAATAATAGAAATGTAAGTCAAAACAAAAGTGGTAGGGACTTAACAGAAGCAGAAGAGATTAAGAAGAGGTAGCAAGAATACACAAAAGAACTATACAAGACAACCACAATGGTGTATGTACTGATAACAGAGCCAGATATCTTGAAGAATCAAGTCAAGTGAGCCTTAGGAAACATTGCTAAAAGGCTAATGGAGGAGAGGGAATTCTAAAGATGATGCTGTTAAAAGTACTGCATTCACAATGCCAGCAAATTTGAAAAAGTCAACAGGGATTACTGTTTTGGAAAAGAATGGTTTCTATCCCAATGTAAAGAAAGACATTGCCAAGCAAAGTTCAAATTACCAAACAATTGTGTTTATGTCACATACCAGCATGGTTATGTTTAAGATTCTGCAAACTACACTTTGGTAACAGATGAATCAATAATTATCAGAAAAGCAGGCAGGTTTTTGAAGAGGCAGAACAACTAGACACCTAATTCCAACATTCAATGGAATATGGAAAAAGCAAGGGAGTTCCAAAAAACCCATTTTCTTCTGCTTAACTACACTAAAGCCTTTAACTGTGTGGACTACAGTTAAATGTGGCAAGTCTTTAAAGAGATGGGGTACCAGATAATTTTACTTGTCTCCTAAGAAAACTGTATGAAGGTTAAGAAGCAACAGTTAGAAATGAACATGAAATAATTGATTGGTTTAAGAGAGGAAGGCTATATATTTTCACCTTACATTTAACTTATATGCAAAGTACATCATGCAAAATTTCAGACTGGATGAATCAAAAGCTGGAATTAATATTTTAAGAAGAAAAAGGAACAATCTCAGATAGGCAAAGGATACCACTCTGATGGCAGAAAGTGAAGAGGAATTAAGAAGCCTTTTGATGAACATGAAAGAGGAGAGTGTAAAAAGTTGGTTTGAAGTTTAACATAAAAAAATAAATAAAACCTAGGATCTTGGAAACTGCCATATTTTATATTCTTGGGCTCAAAGATCACTGCAAATATTGACTGAATCCATGAAATTAAAAGACTTATTCCTTGGAAGGAAAGCCATGGCAAATCTGCATACCACCTTGTTGACAAAGGTCTCTATAATCAAAGATATAGTTTTTCAAGTAGTAATATATGTTAAGAGTAAGGAAATAAGGGCACCTAGGTAGTCCAGTGGATAGAGCATCAGCCCTAAAGTCAGGAGGACCTGAGTTCAAATCTGGCCTCAGACATTTAACACTTTCTAGCTGTGTGACCCTGGGCAAGTCACTTAACTCCAAGTGCATCAGGGATAAGGAAATAAGAATAAGGAAAGTTGATGCTACAAAATGGACACTTTAGAATTGTGATGGAGAAAATTTTTGTAAGTCCCTTGAATAGCAAGGAGAAGAAATTCATCAATAATTAAAGATATTAATTCAGGCTATTCAATAGGAGTTCAAACATTGAAGCTGAAGCTTAAAGACTCTCATCACAGAATAAGAAGACATGATTTACTGGAAAAAGCAAAAGCAAAAAGGAAAAAGGCTCAGCAGAAGATGAAATGGAGAGTGTCATAGAAACAATAAACATGAACTTATCCACATTTTGAGAGACAGTGGAAGACAGAAGGACCTGGAATAGAGTCATGAAGAGTCAGACACAACTGAATGATTGAACAACAACAAAAATGTCAAATCAACCCTGATATTTTTAGCACCTGCCCTGTAAACTGTCAAAGATAACAAAATATGACAATAGTTGTATTGGAGGGGCTGTAAGAAGATAAACACATAAGTGAAGAGTGTTTGGAGCTCTGAATCTGTACGACCATTTTGGAAATAAATTTGGAATTTCACAAATAAAGTGATTAAAATGTACTTTAAGGAAGCCAGTGATAAGAAAGTTCCCATATATGTAAAAATATTTCTAGCAACACTTTTTGTGATAGCAAATAATTAGCAACAAAACAGACTACATATAAAAACTATGATATGCAAATATGATGCAATATTACAGATGTCATGAATACAGAAGCATAGAAAAATCTACACATATTGATTCAGAGTGAAGTAAGCGAACCAAGAAACATATACACAAATACTATAACAAAGTAAACAAAAAGAACAATCAAATACCAAAAAAAAAATTTTTTTTAAATTATAAAAATGAAGTAGGGCTTAAAAAAAAGAGATATGAGAAAATATCTCTCCTTTCCTCTTTACTTTTCAAAGGTGGAAGATCCATGATTATGATACTTTGTACATATTTTCAATCTTTTTTTGATATATATTGAACAGTTTTGCTAATTTTTTCCTCTTTCTTTACCATTAAAAATATTATTTGTTATATGGCCTGGCTTTCTGAAAAGAGAAAGGAAAGGATACTGGGAGAAATTATGATGATGTAAAAAGCAACTGAAATCCATAAGAATTTATTTAGAATTTTAAAAAGACATTAAAATTAATTTGAAACTAAATAACAATGTGCAGGAATGGGTAGGTCAAAGAACATATAAAAAAATAGAAAATTTTACTAAAGTTAATGACAATAATGAGTTACCACACCAAAATTTGGGAGAGAAAGAGCAAAAGAAATCCTCAAGAAAAAAATTACATCTTCAAAAACTTTTATCAATGGGAGAGAAAAAGAATTTATCAATGAAACAAGGATGCAACTAAAAAAAAAAAACTCTACAAAACCAACAATTAAAAAAAAACTCTTAAAAAAGATATCATGACAATAGAAGAGATACTCAAAACTGGAAGCAAAGCAACCATCACCACCACCATAATAACCACAACCAAAAAAACTATTGAGTTAATAAATGAGATTTGGAAATTAATAATAAAGTAGATAAGGCATTACCTCAAATTAATTTGACTGATAAGAGAGGAAAACCAAATTACCAATAAAAAGGTGACTGTACATAAAATAATAATTTATTGGAAAATATTTTGCTCACTTATATTACAATGAAACTCAAAGTCTAAATAGATGAATATTTGAAAAAGGAGCTTAGATAAACAGAAGAGATAACTTCTGATATTAGAAAACAAAACCATATATGAGATCTGCAATATGAGATCCCTGTCCCCACCAAAAACAAAATAAGCAAACAAATAGAAACTTGGGACCAGACAGATTTACAAATAAATTCTAGGAAATAGAGGTAAAACAATGAAACATCAATAATGAGACCACGGCAACATGATACAAGATTACATAAGATTATATTATGCCAGAAATGCAATTGCAATGTAGGTAGAAAGAAAGATATGAGTGAAATGGTCTCAGAGAGTAGAATTGGAACTGAGAGTGCAAGTGCAAAGAAGCAAATTTATCCTTTTGGCAGAGTAAAACTTCGTAACAATTAGGAATGTCCAATTAGAGGAAAAACTTTACTTATGGAGACAAACCATCTGGATGCTGGAAAGGCAGTGTGCCCTAAAGGATAGAGAACTGGTCCCAGTCAGGAAGACCAGGGCAGAGTTTTTCTCTGAAACACATTTACTATATGTCAAGTCACTAATTTTTTAGTGTCATAAGCAACTCACTAAAACTCTGGATATTATAGAAATGACTTCTCTGTATTAGTAGAGGAAGTTCTTAAAGATGAACTCCTTAAAGCAATGAAATCACAAGAATGGTTTAAAAACAAAAATAGAATTTCATCTTAATATATTCAGGTTAATGCTCTAGTCCAGAGGTGTCAAACACATGGCCAGTGAGCTGCATGTGACTCACAACACTTCCAAATACTAAACTGGGAAATATTTTACAAAATAAATTAAAATAGATTAAAACATAATGTTAATATATGATTTTCTAAATTGCTATGTGCCTACTGGGATCTTTATATATGTTTTAATAGCTCCTGTTTCTACATAAATTTGGTAACACTGCATCAGCCAGCTAGTATCTTGATTTAAAATTGTTATATGAAACATTTGCTTTCTCTCCTAACTTTAATGTCATGCACAAATTTGATAAGTAGGCCATCAACAAGTTTAACCAAGTCACTGATAAGAATGTTTAAAAATATAAAGTCAAAAATTGTTAAGATATTCCACTAATTACTTACTACCAAATTGATACAGAACCAATAAACAACTACTGTTTGAAGTCAGCTATTTATATCATTCATCTTACTACATTAATGTTAAGTCAATAGTATTTATTAACCACCTAGAGATTCAAAGAAAGGCAATACAGTTCCTGGTCTCAAAGAGTTTGCAGCCTAAAAAAGGAGACAAAAAATTACTACACAGATAAAATAGATACAGGATAAACTGTAGGCAAAAAGCACTATAACTGTGGATCACAAAAGGCTTCTGGAAGAAGTCAAGATTCTTACAGTCTTGAAGAAAGCTACAGAAGCTGAGAAGCAAAGATGAGGAGGAAAAAGTTCCAGACACGGGTTTATATCTAGTGAAAATGATTGGTGATGGACATTTAAAGTCAGTAGAAGTGCTAGAGATGGGAGATGGAGTTACCTTGTGTAAGAAACAGCGAGAAGGAGAAGCATAGAAAGGAGTTATATTAGGAAGGGCTTTGAATGCTAGAGATGAGTTTATAGTTGATTTGATGAGGTACTATTGGAACTGACTGACTAGAGAGATGACAAAGTCAAGCTTGTGTGTTGGGAAGATTAATTTGACAGCTCAACAGAAGATGGATTGAAGTGAGAAGAGACCTGAGCAGGGAAAACTCACAGTAGGCTACAAAAATAGTCGAATCAAGGGATAAGACCTGAACCTCCTCTTCCAGACTACCTCACCTACCCTTAATCTTGCCATCACCAATATTCCTAAACTCTGACATTCTCTGTTGTCATTCTACCTCTCCTCTACCTGGTAAACCCCCAAATCTACTCTTCTCTTTCCTGTGACCTCCAATCACTCCACCTCTCACTTCATCTCAGTTTATCATTCTGTATTGGCTATATTCATTTCCCTTTTCTATCCTTATCCTCAAATCTCTATTTAGTTCTCTTCTCTCCAGTTGCTTTCCTTTATCTTGTTGAAGATTTTGCTTTATCAAGCCTCATTATTCATTACTCATGATCTGCTTCCTAGTAATCCATGGCTGAATAAAGGTGAAGAAAATGAAATCATACTGATAGGTCCATTACAAATTTATGGCAAGTAATCTTAAACCTGTTCTTCACTATGGCAAAGCAATCTTCTTACATATTCTTAATTGATTCACTACTCCAAGTCAATAGGCTTTTCCAAATCTTTTCATCCTTCCTCAAATTTATAACAGATCCAACCTTCTAAGCTGAAAACTGTTGCTAATGTTTCATTGAAAACATTGTCCAAGAGATCCCTCTTCTCATCTCTCATCACTAAGATGCCTTCCTGATTGTGTCCTTTGTCATCCCCACTTTCTTTTATCTTTAACTTCTCCTACTGGCTGCTTCCCTGTTGCTTATAAACATGCCAATATCACCTCCATTCTCATGATTTATACTATTCTACAAGACATTCTACAATATTAATAACTATCATCCTATATGTATTTTCTTTTCTTTTCTTTTTTTTTTTAGTAAACTCCTTGAGGTCATTTATAATCAGTGCTTCCATTTTTATTGTGACTGTATGGTTTCTAATTTCATTATTCACCTGAAATTGCTTAATTATGGAATATTATTGTTCTATAAGAAACAACCAACAAGATGATTTCAGAGAGGCCTGGAAAGACCTACATGAAAAATACTAAAGTAAAACATTTTTCAGATCAGGAACCATAAGTTAATCTTTTATCACATTAGCACCTAGTATAGAGTTCTGCATACAGTGGCTGAAGAATAAATGTTTATATTCAAAGTAAACTTTTTCTACAGTTATTTTTCTACACTGATAAGAAAAGCAAAATATAAAATCTAGACAAGTTTATATTTGTATCCCTCTTCTCCAATATGCCTCATATAGTACCTTATATATACTTGATGTTTATTAGATAGAATGAAGAGTATTTGAGCCAAACAAGATAATTAATAAATTTGTCCTAGGGCTTCCTGTATTTTACTTTTGCTAATGCTACAGGAATAAACAATATCATTCATAAGAATGAATTCGCTTCTACATTGCATTCCAGGACTATGATCTTACAAACTACCATGTGCCTCAACAGATAACTGCTAAGGAACTGCATAGTTACAAAGGATTTTATGATCTGAGAGTTTCTTGATGAATGGAATGACCATATAAATTCACTACATTGAAAAAATTATAGATTCTTTGAGACTTTTATAATTCTATTATGTATATGCCTTCTAGAATCTAACACTAAATTGATTTTAACCCCAAAAAACTTATTGGCACATAGTAGATGCTTAAAAAAGATTTGTTGAACATTGCATGATTAGTGGTAGGCACCAAAAGCACAAAAACAAAGATTACAGTCTTGTCTTCAAAAGGTTTAGAATTTACTTAGGGGGATAGTAAAACTCCCATATATTATATAGTAAGGAATTTGTTTCAAGTCTAAGCAAAAACTGTAATGAGATTAATCATGCTTATTTCTTATTGTTATGACAAAAGTACTGAAAAATAAGTGCATTTTGAGTCCATTTAAATAGATAAACTTGTTTTAGCATTAATTTTTTAAAATGGACTAGTAACTAAAATCAAATGAAAAACAAACTGACATATAGAAAGAAAAGAATAAATTCTCTACCTCTCTTTCATCCATGTTCAACCACTGTTTAGGATCATCTTCAGTAGCCAGAAAAGCTATCAATTCTAATGCTGTAAGACGAGTTTGACGTCGGGATGATACAAATATCAGAACAGGTTTAGCTGGTGAATGACTTCTAATTGCTGTAGAAAAGTCATGGAAAAAGAAAAAACAGCACAATTTTTAAATGACAATTTCCATGAATAATTTCCATTATATCTCAGAGAAAATTAGATCAAAATATTTATTTCTTCACATAATATTCATGAAAAGTACATTAACAATATTACCACATTTAAATGTGTTCAAATCAATAAACATTCACAATAAATCATAAAATTCACTGAACTTTAGTTATGAAAGAGATTAAATCAAACCTCATCATTTTACATGTGTAGAAACTGAGGCCTACAGAGGTGACATCTTTGCACAAGACAATGGAAGAAGAAGAATGAGATTCCTGATTTCCTAGTCCAATATTCTTTTTTTTTCTAATGAAACTGTTGGCCTTCTACCTGAAGGCAAATGGAAATGACATTAAATTGAATTCATATTATTTACTTTTCGATTTCAATGTGTTGAGTCTCCAATTTCATTTCCCCTTTATAATGCTATACAATTCAAGTAAGAGCTGAGTAGAAATTGCAAGTGCTAAAACTCCATGATTTTCTTAAAGTGGTCGTTTAAGGAGGGGCTTTCTATTAATAAGAGGCACATTCCTTGCATTTGCAGATGATGGAGACTAGGAAAGGAATTAGGCAATAATTTTTGCTCTAAGCCTAAGTTTCAACTTAAAGATATAAAGGGAAGGGAGAAAAAAAAATTAAAGAATCTGTTCAAAGAGTTGTCCTAGGGGACTGATGTAGTTTCAATTTCTGGTCTAAAAGATTTGTCATATATTAGAGGCACTTGAATTGTAGGATATGTAGAATTAACATTGTGGGGTATGATTCAGTGGATCCTTACAGAATATAAGGGCAGACATTGAAAATGCTCCTTTTCACATTGTTCTATGTCATATACAAAGTACAGCACAGGGTAGAAATAGTATAAGAATATTTGAAAATATAAAAATGTTCTTGTGAAAAAGTATGTACAAGAGTGAATTTTAAACAAAGTATAAATGTACACTTGCATGACTCTGAATGTATGTGAGTAAGACTATGTCATTGGGCCTATGTACAGAACAGCAAGAATGAGGTACATCCATTTTCATTTAGCTAAGATCTATGAAAATTTTGTAGGTTTAATCACATTTAAAATTTACTCTCAAGCATGACTAAATTATTTACTCAAACTGGAAATGATTTTCTCCACCTCTGTGTATGCTTCAAAATCTTAATAAAATAGCATAAATAAGAATTATTTTTATGTCTTTTGTAGCTTTCTTAAAATAGTCATTTTTTTAAATATACAAAAGCATGAAACATGGCTGCAGATTTTTTTTATGAGCTAAGAAATAAGGTTTACAATGGAAATGCTGACATGACCTTGACTATATTTATATGAAACCCACAAGAAATAAACCCATCATAAAATCATATTTCTAGACTTAATGAAATACAGTGACCCACTACAGGTATAATAAACAGTTTATAAGTCTAACTGCTATGCAGAAATCACCTCTAGCACAGTATAAATATTTCAGTTATTTACAAATGATTTATAGTATATGGAATACTTTCTCCAATTATTGTTCTGCGGACATCCTTTAGATATCCATAGCCAATCAGACTAATAAATTATAAAAAGAAAATGTATTCACTCCCTTGTTCAGTATACCATGTATTAACACAGTATAGACTACAGATGGTAAGATTTTGGCAAATAATACCTTAGTCACAATATCTTAAATAGCATGTATATGAGAAAAATATGTGTATACAATCATGATTGCATTTCTCTCTTTCTCTTTCTCTCTCTTTTAAATTCAACATCTAATGGATTTTTCTTGTGACAAGAACAGGTGTGGGTGAACAGCTCAGGGCAAATTTATCGTTCATTAGTGATTTTGTACAATGCTTCTGTGGAGGTGTAAATAATGTAAACTGCCAAGATTGGTCTCTAGTTCACAATCAATACTTTGCCTGTGTCATAAGGCTAATTACAGCAGCTAAAAAGTCACCTCACAATCAGCAGCAATTCCCATTACAGAATTTATTTTGGAAGTTATTTTTAATTCATAAAATAAATATTCCTTATGCAAACAAAACAAAACAAAACATGTTTTAACAAAATGAGAGGGTTGTTCTTAAATGTGTCAGGCTTGCTATCCTTGTTAAGAAAAAGGAAAAAAGAAACTAGTGACATATCTGGAGGACCTGAAAATTCTAGATTTTATGGTAGTTATGAAACCATAAATATGTAATGTTTGCTTGATTTGTAACTTCTGCTCATCACTTTGAAAAGATAATAAGCAATATTTGAAAACATCTTAATAGATTAAAAAAATAAAAATTGTTTAGAATGTTAATTATAAATATTTTTGTACATTACTTTAATTATGGTAAACAGCAAAGACATTATCACTTATGAAATCTTTCTAATTTTAAGAGTAAGTTAATTTCATGTTTATATTCCTGAACAATTTAGGCAAATGGCTTTATACCACCCCCTTCAAGGAAATCCACACAGTATGAAAATATCCCTGAAGCATATTATTTATATTGGTTGTATCTCATCCCAAATATCTGCAACTTACCCTGAAAAGCAGGTTTATTCATACTAGCCATACGAGGACAGTAATGTTGACCTGGGAAACCATGAATATGAACTTCCAGGGGAACTGGACGAACTGATGGTCTGAAGTTGAATAACCCCATCTAAAGTAAATGTGAACAAAAATGTTACTCCTTTTTATGCTAAGGTTTATAATATCATGGTGCTACTTCTATGTCAAATCATCTGAGAACTATAGCTGTCAAATGTCATATATGTAAGTAATTTCAAATACCTGATTAATATTGAGCCAGTCAGCAAGGTCTCTGGCATTAGCTAAGGCAGTAGACAAACCAACTACTCTAACAGGCTTTTCCGTGTGAGAAGAGATGAAGTTAGTTCGAGATACAATAACTTCTAGAACTGGGCCTCTCTCATCCCCTAGGAAATAAGAGGAATGTACATTAACCATTTAACAAGGTCTGACCCTGACGGTCTATGCATGAAAGTCAATGTTTCTAAATCAGTTTTATATAAAATAGCACTCACCTAGCAAATGGATCTCATCTATAATGAGAATGGCGACTTTTTTAACATAGCTCCTGTTCTGCCAGCTTCTGCTGATTCCATCCCACTTTTCTGGTGTAGTAACAATAAGGTCTGCTTTGGCAATGGATTTCATATCAGGAGTCACATCTCCAGTTAGCTCAATAACTCTGGAGTACAACAAAAATCATTTTAAAAAATTAAAAACAAAAAATGCATAGGGGAATAATGAAATCATTTATTGTATTATAAAATCATTATTAAATTTTTCTTCAATTTGAAGAATATGTTTCCTTTGGAAAAAAACTGATATACTCTTAATAAGTTACCTGAAATCTGTGAAGTCAATTTTGATAAGATTTGAAAAATAATTATTTTACAATTAGGAAAAAAGTTTTCCCCATTAACTTAGCATAGTTGTCAAACCAAATTTTCTGAGCAGAACATATTTTCTGCCCATCAACACCACAGAATTAAACTTACTCCATGGCTTAAAAGTAATACAAAATGTGTTATTGTCTGACAATTGATTGTCTGACAATTAATTGAGTAGCTTATTCTCACAGTTTGCCATTGTTTCTTGAGTAACCACCTGGATAACTGGCTTAAGGTTAGCACTTTTTGATCCTGAAGGGTCCCATTCTATAAACTGGATGATCCATTCATGGATCTATAATCCTTGCGACATGAGCATTGTTTCTATATATGATAAGATTTCTCTAACTTGTATTATTTAACTTTCTGTAGAAAGCTTCATTTGCTATGATATGAAATAAGATTTTGCATGCTTTTCTTTTTGTTGTGTTTTAGAAAACTGTAAGTTTCTGCTCTACCCTTATTATTAGTACAGCCCAACTTCTCAATGCACAATAGATGATCACAGCATGCACTGGAACAGAATACAATTTAATAAATAGGCTACAAATAGGTCTTTCCAAAGACAAGACTCTTGAAGAAAGAACAGGAAAAGGAAAAGGCACAGAGACTATAAACATTGTGATAAGAAATTGTAAAAATGAATTTGAAGACATGAAATTAAATATTTGGAGAAGATATTTGGGAAGACTGGAGAAATTTAAAGCTTTGAAATAAAGAACTTGATTTGATAAGAATGGGGTGGAAGAAGGGGACTTGAAAAAAAAAAAAAGTCAAGGAAAAGGGCCTGAGAAGAAGAGCTGGAACTAAAAGAGAAGACCTCAATTTGAAATAAGACAAGTATTCAAATAGATCTTGAAGAAAGTGAAACTTATAAGACATAGCAGCAAAAGAAGAACTTGAACAAGAGGAGAAAGATGAATGGAAGAAAAACTTTAAGCACAAAATAACTGGTAAGACAAAGTATGTAAATAAATTGGTAAGACAAGTGAAATTTCAGTAAAAGAAGGAAAGAAAGTTGGGATTGTTGAGGTTAAGAGATAGATGCTAAAGAAATGCTCAAGAGGCTGTTAATGAATTGTTATAATTTCAATATCTTTGTATATTTACTATGGTCACATGACTGCTATCTAAATTCATAATCAAGATTTTTTTTTCCTCCTATAAAAGAAGATAAAGGAGGCCAAGAAATGTTTTTTTTTTTTTTTTTACACTCTAGGTTATCTGTGACAAAGTGTTCCTTAAACATACAGAAGAGCTTCAATATAAAAATAAGAAAAAAAAAAAGAGTTCAAAAAGAGAGAGGTAAATTCTGACATGTTAAATAAGCTGAAAGGTGGGAAAATATCATACAGAATGAGGCACCAATAAACACTTCTAGATGACAGTCAAAATTTGTTTTTTCCTTAAGAGCAGGCTCCTGGATGAAATGAGGAAGAAGTAGTTGCTTGATCTTCGACGAATTTTAAAATTGATCAGCAGGTGCTATTGAAGGAGATATCCTCCAGTAAGAGTCAGAATAAGAAAAAAGAGCAGAGGTGATTAATCAGTTGATTTTTTTGGGGGGGGAGGAATTTTTTACTGACATGGTATCAGCAGAGGTCTGCTATATTCTTGTTTCCAAAATATGACACAAAAGCTCCATGTCCTTGTTGAAATGAATGATTAGACTTCCCAATTCTGGTGCAAAAAACAGACACAAATGATTCCACCAGAAATAAACTGTAAAACATTGCCAGATATCATAAAGTCTTGGGCAAGAAACATTATGGGTATAAGTGGCGTTTTATCATGGCTAACGTATCATTTTCACCAGCTTTAAGTGTTGCTCTTTCAAACTAAGTCTTATGCCTCTTCTCACTCAGTACTATCTCTTTTGGTGACCTCATTAACTTCCACTGATTCAATTATCATCTTTATGCATATGAACCTCAGATAAACTCAATTTGCTAATAGGCCCATGAAAACCGAGGCTAAAACAGAGCTCATTATTTTCATATACACTTCTCCCCAATCTTCTCATCTTCTAAATTAGGTTATTACCATTGATGGTTCTACCATTCTCCTAGTCACCAATACTAATATTTTGAATGCCAAATTTTAACCATGTTTAATCTCATGCATTGCCTAATCTTGTCATTTGTATATTCACAATATGTTGCATAAATCTCTTTAAATCTATTTCATTTCTTAACACTATTATAGGCATTTTTCACCTTTCAACAGGAATAGGCCAAAAACCTTATAACTGTTTTATCAATTTTCTAAATTTCTCTCTACTTCAATCTCAGCTACCAAAGTGATTTTGTTTCTAAAGTAAAAGTCGGACCATATTACCTCTTCTTTAATAATCCAGTAGCTCCCTATTACCTTCAAAATCAAATATAAAATGTTTTGGTATTTATAGGTTTTCATACTTTAGTCCCTTCATCCCTTTCCAGCTTTCTTCCTATATAAATATTAAATAACTAATAACTGGGGAAGTGTAAATTAAATAAGCTTTAAGAATCTATTTCACTTCCATCAAATTGGCAAAGTCAACAAAAAAGGAAAATAAAAATTTTTCACAGTGAAGGGAGGCATGATCAGAACTTAGAGAACAACATTGTAAAAACAAATAATTTTGAGAAATATTCTGAGTCCAGAAAGAGAATTATGGGGAGTGAATGTAGATCAAGACATATTATTTTCATTTTTTTTTTGGTGGTTGTTGTTTGCTTTTTTTCCCCTTTTTTGATCTGATTTTCCTTACAGCATGATGAATATGGAAATATGTTTGGAAGAATCACATATGTTTAACTTATATTGGATAATTTGCTGTCTTGGGGAGGGAGGAAAGGAGAAGAGAGGGAGAAAAATTTGGGACATAAGGTTTTGTGAAGGTGAATACTTAAAACTCTCTCTGCATACATTTGAAAAAAACAAACAAACAAACAAACAAAAAACTCTGATTAATTCAAAGCCTAAACCACTATTCCAAGGAATCTTCTGCTAAAGAGGTAATATATGAAGAATTGAGAGTGAAACATAAAACACAATAGGTGAATTTGTTTTGCTTGACTATGCATACTTTTTTTATTACAGCATTTCATTTTTCCAAATAAATATTTTTATATCAAGCCTTTTGACATCTCCTTTTTAATTCTACTCTGATGAAAACATGGTCCATCTCTCCATTAAAGTCATGTCTTGATCCTAATTCTTGAGTTTCCTCCATCAGTTTACTTCTTTAATTAGATCTTTCAGTCTTCTAGAATTTTCTATCTATTGAATCCTTCTCTACCAATTTGGGACAAGTATTTCTCCTACCATCTCCTCACTGTCTTTTATTTTTCCTTTATTCCAGGGTAACTCTTAAACAAGCTGCTTTGACATTCTCTCCTCTCACCTTATTTTCAGTTTTTTGAAATCTAGTTTCTGACCTTATCATTCAATTGAAATTTTCTCCCAAGTTACCCAAGATCTCCTCGTAACAATTATCTGTTGGTCTTTTCTCATCCTTCTTGAACTCTTTGCAGGATCTGACATTGTTGACAAGCCTCTTCTGGATGCCCTCATCACTTTAGTTTTTTGTTTTTGTTTTATTAAATTACTTTTTGCTTCTGCTGCCCAACTATTCCTTTTCAGTCTGGGTCAATTTCCATATCATGTTCCCTAATGGTGACCTCCCCAAAGCTCTTTCCCAGGTACTTCTCTATTTTCTTTTTATACTTAATTACCTCATTAGTTCCTATAGGTTTTAATATCACATCTGCAGAGATAACTTCTGTAATTCTTTATATTCCTAATATCACTCTAAAACTCTCAATTCCTGATCCATTTTCTCCTCAAGCTTCCTTAGCACAGTCTATCATCCTCATCTCTTCCCCAAAGCAAACAAGGGATTCTATTCCTAGTTCCTCTGACTAGGAACTTTGTTTTATCTTTACAGAACTAAGAAACTACCATAAGTCTTCAGGTGTCACTTGAGTACTCTCCAATCCCTTCCCCACTTTATTTTACAAAGAGGAAAGAAAATAAAAGAGACAAAATAAATACAGTCCTCTTATTTTTGTATATTAAGGTATATAATATATTTCTGAATAGATTCTCTTGTCATTTTTCTTTTTTGAGGAGATATATGTTAGTATCATTTTTTCTTAATAAAATGAGAATATTGATCATTTAAAATATTATTTACATACATGAGAATCTTTAAAATAATCCTGAAGATTTTCTTTTTCCAAACTCTTTCAATTTGCTCTATTTTTTTTATAGCATTAAAAACATGTATCTTGGGTTAAATATATGACTTACCTTTTGCCAAGTTTCTCTTCTATTCTGACTTTCCAATCCTCCATTCTTTCACGTACTAAAGCTTTCAGGGGTGCAATGTATACGGCCTGAATAAAACAAAAGACTCTCATGTAAATCAAATTAAATAAACTGTGAAAATCTCCATAAAATTATTTAAAATGTATCTTTCCTATTCAGGAACATAAATGCACTTCAACTACAATGATAATAAAGTATTCAAGTTGCATCAAATGAGAATGATTCTAAGAAAGACGACTAATATACAAAAAATTCTGTCTTTGAAATATTTTGTAGAAAAGAAAATACTTCAATGTTAGTTTCTACTAATAACATTGCCAAAGCTATTACTTTAGTAGTACTAAGCACTGGAGATGCAAAAAAAGGTATAAACAGGCACTGCTCTCAAAGAATTCAGTCTAGGAAATAATATGCAAATAACTATGTACAAACAAGATATATATAGGATAAAAAGGGAGAAATATCAAAGGGAAGGCACTGAGAAGTGTTCCAGGAAATACTGCTTGCAGAAGGTATGATTTTAGCTGAGACCTGAAACAATTAAGAAAGCTAGGAGGCAGAAATGAAAATGGAGGAGGACATTCCAGGCATTTTCCAATTGTTGAAATGTAAATGATACAGTCTCAGTGTAAAATCTTAAGAGTTTCAAATTTTTGAGAACCAAGACAACACTTCTTTCTAATCTTGGGTTCATAAATCAAAATATAAACATAAAGAGATGTACAGGCTACTAAACTCTCTCTGCATTTATTTATATGGTACAAAACTGGAAATAATGCTAGAATTTGCTGTTATTAGTGGAGTTTTTTATAGCACAAAGTGCTTTGACAAAACATTGAACATGCTTATATAAATTAGAAATGTGGATTATGTGCTTGGAAGATCTATTTGAGGACTCACCTATATCAATTCAAGCTATACTGTAAGTTTCTCCTGCTATTAAACATATTAAAAAGGTGCAGTTTCAGGTGTTTTTTGTCATTTTCCACATGAGACAAATCAATAAACCTCTAAGTCTTGCTGGGGCATATTAGAAGTAGAAGAAATTAAGAGATTTTTCTTTTTTTACTAGTAAGTTAAATTCAAACTGAAGGAAAAAAATCAAGTTTAAAAACTATTTAAAATTTTTTTAAATTTAAAGGATACCATCTATTCATGTTTTTGTCATCTCAAAAAAAAGATCTACTTCAAAGCTTTATTGTAGCAAGAAAATGACCAATTCTTAAACACAATATTGATAGTGAACAATATATAACTATTTTTTTCAAAGCTCAAAGTGTTAATTATTGTTCCAAAAAGAGAGTGTCTTTTTTTCTAAGGAAAGGTATAAGTATGAACATACTCTGTGCCAGTGGGTTTGTCAATAGGTGATGAATTTCATGGTTATGGCAAATCATGAGACAAAGACAGTGGTATAATGAAAGAAAAGAGGTTTAAGATGATTGCTGCTTTATAATATAGTTTTAAATCTGGTACAGCTAGGCCGCCTTCATTTGCTTTTCTTTTCATTAATCCTCTTGAAATTCTTGTCTTTTTGTTCTTCAAGATGAATTTTTTTTTTTCTTTTTGCTGAGGCAATTGGGGTTAAGTGACTTGCCCAGGGTCACACAGCTAGGGAATGTTAAGTGTCTGAGACCAGATTTGAACTCAGGTCCTCCTGACTTCAGGGCTGGTGCTCTATCCACTGCTCCACCTAGCTGCCCTGCTCCACCTAGCTGCCCTTCAAGATGAATTTTGTTATTTTTTCTAGGTCAGTAAAATAATTTCTTGGGAGTTTGATTGGAAATACATACACACACACACAGCACTAAATAAATACATTAGTTTAGGTAGTATTGTTATCTTTATTATTTCGCTCGACCTATCCAAGAGCACTTGATATGTTCCCAATTGTTTAGATCTGACTATTTGTGTGGAAAGTGTTTTGTAGTTTTGCTCATAATCAGATAGATTCCCAAATATTTTATACTATTGACAATTATTTTAAATGGAATTTTTCTTTATATCTCTTGCTATTGGATTTTGTTAATGATATATAAAAATGCTGATGATTTATGTGGATTTATTTTGTATCCTGACTTTGCTAAAGTTGTGGCTTATTTCTAATAGATTTTTAGTTGATTCTCTAGGGTTTTCTCAGTATACCATCATATCATCTGCAAAGTGTGATCATTTGGTTTCCTCATGACCTACTCTAATTTTTTAAATCTTTTTTTCTTCTCTTATTGCCAAAGCTAACATTTCTAATACAATACTGAATAGTAGTGGCGATAGTGGGCAACCTTGTTTTACCCCTGATCTTACTAGGAATGGTTCCAGTTTATCCCAATTACATATGATGCTAGCTGATAGTTTTAAATAGATGCTACTGACTATTTTAAGGAAAAGTCTGTTTATTCCTATGCTCTCTAGTATTTTTAATAGGAATGGATGTTGGATTTTATCAAATGCTTTTTCTGCATCTATTGAGATAATCATGTTTTTTTTGTTCATTTGGTTATTGATATAGTCAATTACGCTAATAGTTTTCCTAATATTGAACCATCCCTGCATTCCTGGTATAAATCCTACTTTGTCATGGTGCATTATCCTGGGGATGATTTTCTGTAATCTCTTTCCTAATATTTTAATATTTTCATCAATATTCATTAAGGAGATTGGTCTATAATTTTCTTTCCCTGTTTTCAACCATGTCTGTGTCATGAAAGGAATTTGGTAGGAGTCCTTCATTCCCTATTTTTTCAAATAGTTTATACAGTATTAGAGTTAATTGTTCTTTAAATGTTTGGTAGAATTCACATATAAATCCATCTGATGCTGGGGATTTTATCTTAGGGAGTTGATTGATAGATAGCTTGTTCTATTTCTTTTTCTAAAATGGGACTGCTTAAGTAATTTATTTCCTCTTCTGTTAATCTGGGAAATCTATATTTTTGTAGGTTTTGCTCCATTTCAAATTTATTGGCATAAAGTTGGACAAAGTAACTCCTAATTATTGCTCAAATTTCCTCTTCATGCTATTGCAAATCAAGAGACAAAGACAGTGGTATAATGATAGAAAAGAGGTTAAAGGATAATATTAATCTCACTGTTAAGATTATTTATAAATATCACTTTAAATTTTAGGTTCATGCTCCAATAAGAAAACAATATTGTTCCAATAACCAACAATGATGTATTATTTTATTACTTATATATCTAAAAAATGTACATGATTGTCTGCCCCAATAGAATATAAATTCCTTGAGGAGAGGATCTGTTTTTGTTTTTTGTCTCTGCAAATCAGGACTTAGAAAAGTACCTGGGATACAGCAGGCACTTAAAAACTGTTTGGTGATTGACTGAAACTATTGGAAGAAGTAAACAGTGAATACTGCAGTTTTCATCATGGATTAAACCAGAAGAGATTTGAATGGCAATATGAATTCGCAGTTAAATGGAAGGATGATTTGGAGATGCTCTTTAGAGAAAGCAACAAAGAAGTTGGTGGTTAGCTTTATAATGTATCCTAAGGCAAAAAGAATCATTTAAAGGGAGTTATAACCCTACTTAATTGACAACCCTTGATCTTGCAAAAACAAAAACAAAACAAAGCTAAAAGTTAAAGGCAACAACAGTTTAGAAAATACTCATTTGCAAAATTTTATGAAAAATGATGGAAAGAGAATTTCCTCATAAAAGAGTAAGGAGCTCTTGAGGGTTAAACTAATATCTACCTCAAGCTTGGTGTGAAACCAACCAAGTCAGATCACCATAAGCATAAATTTAGATGAAATGAGAATGAATACAACAAAAAGGCCAAAATAAAGATGCAATTTATCTACTAACATTTTTATAATAATCTATTTTTATTACTTATAAGAGCAAATCTACCACATTAATACTCTAATATCTTAGCAGAGGAGAGATTATATGAAGAAGAAAAGGCACTTAAAAAAAATGAACTTGGGTGAAGAAACTTGATCAGAAAAAGTAAATACTGAAGGAATCTATGCTGGAAGTTATGTAATTTTGAAAGAATTAAGGTATTAATTTTCAAGCTATATAAAAGAGGAGACAAAAGGAGGCAGAGTCAAGAACACAGAGTAAAAGGCAAGGATTTGCCCGAACTATCTCCTAAACCCCGTATCTTTAAATAATGATTCTAACTAAGTAAATTTTAGAGCAAAAGAACCCACAAAGAGATGGGCTGAAATAATTTTCCAGCCAGAGACAACTTAGAAGGTCAGTAGGAAAAGTCTGTTGCACCAAGGTAGCAGTGCAGTACAATCTGACAGACTGTGCTGGCAGAGGTCTGGTCCCTCAGAGGCAGCACTGGTGGTTTCAAGACCTCTCAGCCCTCAGAGACCAACGATGACCTGGAAGGTCAGCAGGAAAGGTTTGCTGCATTGGGGTCGGAGGGGAGTCCCAGCAAACCTGGAATGGACCTTGGGAGCCACTGAATCAGCAGAGGCAGCAGCAGCTTCCAGAACTACAGATAATGAACAGCTGGTAAGGAGATTACAGGGGTCTCTTTACTAACAATGAGGCAGGATTCTGTTGCTTTGCCTATACCCAGATCTGGGACGCAGCCCTGGCTCGCACAGTCCCAGGGTGAGAAGGAGTACTAGCACACTAGAACTTACAGACACAGTGAAGTAGGGACCTCCTCACAGTTTTAGGGCACAAAAGAGTGCTTGTGGTCAGATCCCTAGAAGGATCTCTGAAAACAAGTGCACAAAACCCATGAAACTTAGGACACTGTACCTCCACCCTGGAAATATAGTCCTATTTTTAAAAAGACTTAAAAATCAAGTTATAGGCTATGAAAATGAACAAACAACAGAAAAAGATTCTAACCAACTAAAGTTACTATGGTGACAAGGAAGGTCAAAATACACATTCAGAAGAAGATAACAAAGTCAAAGCTCTTGCCTCCAAGGAAAATAAGAATTGGTCTTAGATCATGAAAGAGCTCAAAAGAATGTTTTTTGTTTTTTTGCTGAGGCAATTGGGGTTAAGTGACTTTCCCAGGGTCACACAGCTAGGGAATGTTGTGTCTGAGTCCAGATTTGAACTCAGGTCCTCCTGACTTCAGGGCTGGTGCTCTATCCACTGCACCACCTAGCTGCCCCTCAAAAGAAATTTTGAAAATCAAAGATTGAGAGACAGAGAAATCAGAGTAATGGAAAAGGAAGCACAAAAAGACAATGAAGAGAAGAATGCCTTAAAAAACAAAACTGGCCAAATGGAAAAGGAAGTACTCAAGCTCACTGAGAAAAATAATTTCTTAAAAAATTAGAACTGAATAAATGCAAGCCAATTACTTTATGAGAAATAAAGAAACAATGAAACAAAACCAAAAGAATAAAAATAGAGAACAATGTAAAATATCTCATTGGAAAAAACAATTAACCTGGACAACAGATCTAAGAGAGAGAATTTTAAAATTATTGGACTACCTGAAAACCATGATCAAAAAAGGGTCTAGACCATCTTTTAAAAAAGTCTCAAGGAAAATTGTCCTAATATTTGAGAACCAGAGGGTAAAATAGGAAAAAAAATCTACCGAAATGAAAACTCTCAGAAATATTATAGCCAAATTTCAAAGCTCTTAGGTCAAGGAGAAAACATTGCAAATATCCAGAAAAAAACAATTTAAGTATAGTAAACAATTAAAATAACACAAGTTTAATAGCTTTTACATTAAAGGATTAAAAGGGTTGCAAGATGATATTCCAGAGAGAAAAGAAGCTAGGATTACAACTGAGAATCACTTCCCCAGCAAAACTGAGTATAATCTTTCAGAGTAAAACACGGATATTCAATGAAATAGAGGACTTTCCAGAACTCTTGATGAAAAGAATGGAGCTGTACAGAAAATCTGATTTAATATAAGACTTAGGAGAAACAAGAAGGTAATTAGGAGAAGGAAATCATAAAAGATTTATTAAGGTTAATCTATTTACATTTCTACATGGGAAGATAAGAACTTTGTCATTACTGGGCTAGTTAGAAGAAATAATAGACAGAGAGCACAGATGTGAATTGAATGAGAGGATAATGTCTAAAAAGAATACAACTGAGGGGTGAGAAAAGAATACACTGGAGTAGGGGAAGGAGTGAAGTCCAATGGCGTAAGTTATCTGCCATAATGGAGGCACTAACTTTACATTAGTGAGGAAAAGGGGGAAGAGAGCAAAAGTAAGTGAATCTCACTCTCATCAGAGCTAGCTCAGAGGAAATAGCATGCATATTCAATAAGATTTAGAAATCTATCTTGCCCTTAAGGAAATTAGGAGCAGGGGAGGGTGGGAGGGAGAATATAGGGAGGGAGAGTGATAGAAAGGAAAGCATATTGGGAAGGATAGTCAGAAGCAAAAAGCTTTTGAGGAGGGACAAGGTGAAAGGAAATGAAACAATAAAAGGGGGGAAATACAATTGGCAATAGAATAACTCTCATGATCTGAATTGGAAGAGAGGAGAAACTGGATGGAGCACCACTAAAGTAAGTAGTTACATTTCTGAGGTCATGAATGCACTTACATTTTAAAATATGGTTTTGGTGATAACACTGTTAGTTTAATTTCCCAAGACGTCACCTTTTTACTGTTATGTACTAATTCTTTTGGATATTGGGAACTCAGCAAATACTCAATGATCTTTTCAAACTGAGTTTTGGAAATTTGTTTCTCAATTCTTTGATTAAGGAAAAAGAAAGCCACTGAGTATTTTTTAACATACCTTTGATGAGGGATACTTGTTAAAGACTCTGAAGATGGCTAATTCAGCAGCTACAGTCTTTCCTGAGCCAGTGGGTGCTCCAAGTAGTACATTACAGTCTGTGTGATACAATGTGTGAAATATCTGTGTCTGTACAGGATTGAAGTGGGTGAAGTTGTATAAGGATTCATATTTCCGGCATCCCAAAGCTGTGACAGGTAATGGTTGAAGATCCAGTAATTCTGAAATAAGATAAGCAGTCATCAAACTAGGAAAAAGAAATAACAAAAATAGAAATTATTTAATTATAAATCAGTTACAATCTACTAGCAAGAAGAAACGAGTTGAAAATTTTGGAAAGTATTATCCTATGTTGGAAAAATGAATGGCATTCCATGGAAATAAAACCCAAATTAAAAACTAGAAGTTGGTCTCCAAATCCTGACATTTTCCTAAAATCAATGTTTTGAGTTATTAGTTTATTTTTCTTACAATAAAGTACAATAAATTTTATTTGAAATTAGAGTTTTCCTTGGGAAACCCATAATTATTTTTATTCATTGTCATTAATTATATCTCTATGATGTAGTACTCTTTCCACAGAGTAGAGACTCAACAGGCTTGATGTATTCCAAATAAATATAAGGTAGAACAAGATTCATAGTTGTCTTCTGAACTACCATGATTACATTCCTTTCAACATAGTTCAAGGTTTTTCACCCCACGGGTGATTATTTCTAAATATTCTTACTCTGGATGTCAAACTTTTGGTATTAAGTCACTATGCTCCTAGTTAGATTACTTCTTGGGCAGACACTTGTACTATATTCAAAGCCTTTTCAGCTTGGCAAAAAGCTCCAGTTTTGTGTGTTTTTTTAAACTAGAGCCTAGGGGCAGCTAGGTGGTGCAGTGGATAGAGCACCAGCCCTGAAGTCGAGAGGACCTGAGTTCAAATCTGGCCTCAGACACGTAACAGCTGTGTGACCCTGGGCAAGTCACCTAACCCCAATTGCCTCAGCAAAAACAAACAAACAAAAAAACTAGAGCCTAAACAATTTTGTTAATCCTATGACATAAATAACTCTCTACTAATCAACAGACCTAATGTACTAATATATCTATTTTCCATAATGCCAGAAAACTGCATTTCCCTTATTAACAAAAAAATACATTGTTATCAGATATACATTCTTCTATTTCGGGTTACATTATTTTTAGAATATTTCTCTACTGCATTTTGGAAACTCAAATAATATCTCATTAGGCATAATGACAGTGGTATGTGTTCAATCTGATAATTTCCTATTTGCACTCATTCTGAAAATACTTTCTCTGCGTCTACTGAGATAATCATATGGTTTTTGTTAATATGGTTATTGATATAGTCAATTATGCTAACAGTTTTCCTAATATTTCATTCTGAAAATATACTAAAACTTGGGAGAAGATGAATAGGTCTACCTATGGAAATCTGAAGTTTGCTACTGGGGCAATTCTTAATTTCAGAAGGCTGAAACAAAGCAAAATCACTAGGAATTTTCAAGGAAAATAATTATCTAGACAGAGACATTAAAAAAATACTTTTCATTTCCAGTTTGGTATGATATTGGGAGAAGTTGAACAGTAAAACAAAATAGTGAATTTAAAGAATGCTACCAAATTGAGTTTTCACTTTGGAGCTTCACAACCTAAAGGGCACTCACAAGTTTAAAATGAACTCCCCAAATAAAAATGATATAGAGATATCTAAAATATAATTGCCCTTATTACCATGGATAATGAGAAATTGAAAGTACATTTTAAAATCAGATGTCTTTTGTTATGTAATGGCAAGAGTTTCTCTAAAATTTTATGTGGAGAGAAGATTTCTGGGAAGATGGTGGAGAGCGTCAAAAAACTTTTGAATCTTCAAATTTCCTCCACAGAAAAAGACAGAACATTGCCTCAGAGGGAATGTAGAGCAGCAGAAAGAAAAGTCAGGGTATTCTTTTTTTGTTCTCCACAGATAATCTAAGATCTCATGAAAGACTTTGCTTCCCAGGGGCAGAGTTTCAGAGTACAAACACCTCCTGGCCAATTCTGTAGAATCAACAAACAACAAACTCTGGGAGGATAACTTGGTTTGGGAGGCAGCTTCAGCCTTAGAAACTTTCATCTCATGAACAATGTGAGGGGTTTGACTGCTGAAAAGAAGACTGAAGGACCTTCCACTATGTAGAGTGGCCAAGCACAGCTATGTTGACCAGTCTCATCCTGGGGCTATCACATACCTCTTGAGTGCATTAGCAGAGGTGTGAGAACCCTGCTGGCTGTGGGCACTTGAAGAACAGCATAGTCCTTGGTCTCAGTGCCAGGGAAGAAGGGACAGCTGTAGTTTGAAACTTTTGGAGGACCATAGGAATTAAGATCATTTTGTGGGACAACATGATCTGGGGCTCTAGCCCAGGCTTAGGAGTAAAGAGTTCAAGGTTGAGCCCCCTGACAGATTTTAAAAAAATAAGAATAAGACCTGACACTTGGAAAATAATTCCTAATACTTTGGGACTAGAACTAGATCACATTAATAGCTGCTAAAAATAAAGCAAAACAGGGCAGCTAGATGGTGCAGTGGATAGAGAAACAGCCCTGAAGTCAGGAAGACCTGAGTTCAAATCTAGCCTCAGACACTTAACACTTCCTAGCTGTGTGACCCTGGGCAAGTCACTTAATCCCAATTGCCTCTCAAAAAAAAAAAAAAAAAAAGCAAAACAATAAAATAAATAAAAATGAGAAAGCAAAGGAGGAAGACCCAAGCACAGATAGCTACCATGGGGATACAGAAGATCAGGATTCTTATTCAGAGGAAGATAACAGAGCTAAAAAAGCCACTCCTTTTTCAATGAGAAACATCAAATGGTCCTAACCATGAAAAGATTTCTTTAAAAAAATTTTAAAAGGTTTTAAAAAAAATCAAATAAGAGAAATTGAGGGAGAATTAGAAAAAAAAATAGGAACAATCCAAGAAAATTATGAAAAGAAAGTCAACCAACTTGAAATAGAGAAACAAAAACTTAAGAAAATAATTCCTTGAAAATTAGAATTGGGCAATGGGAAGCGAAGGCTTAAAAGGCATAAAAAAATAAAAACAAAATCAAAAGAACCAAAAAATAGGACAATGTGGAATACATTATCTGAAAAACAATTGATCTGGAGAATGGATTAAGAAGAAATATAAGAATGGGACTAAAAAAAAGAATAGTGGGACTATCTGAAAATTCTGATTAAAAAAAAAGAATCTTGATTCAATATTATAAATTATCAAGGAATTATCAATTTACCTTAAAGTTCTAGAACAAGAAGTCAAAGCAGATATAAAAAAAAATCCATCAATCACCACGTGAAAGAGATCCAGGAAGATAATTTATAGAAATATCATGGCCAAGTTTCAAAGCTCCCAGGTTAAGGAGAAAATACTGGAAGCAACAAGAAAAAGGCAATTTAAATATTATGGAGCTATAATAAGGTTTACACAAGACCTAGCAGTTACTATGTTGAAAGACTATAGGAAATTAGAGCAAAAGAGATGGGATTAAAACCAAGGATAATTTACTTAGCAAAATTAAGAATAATCCTAAATGGGGAAAAAAAAATGGATTTTTTTTTTCTGAGGCAATTGGGGTTAAGTGACTTGCCCAGGATCACACAACTAGGAAATGTTAATTGTCTGAGACCAGATGTGAAGTCAGGTCCTCCTGACTTCAGGGCTGGTTCTCTATCCACTGTGCCACGTGGCTACCTCTAAAAATGGACATTTAAAAGAAATAATTTCAGATATTTGTGAGAAAAACATCAGAGCTTAAGGGAAAATTTGACATGTAACATCCAAGAGAAATATAAAGTAAACATTAAGGACCAATTATAAGGAACTCAATAAGGTCAAATTGTTTACTACTTATATATTAAAATATTATCAGTTCCTTTATAACTGTGATTTTTATTTGGATAGTTTGAAAGAAAAGCTTTGGCTGAGCCAAGTATGGTGGATGATTCTAAAACAAAACAAAATTGTAGGGTGAGATAAAAAGGAGTAAATAACTCAAACAAATGAGGCAAAAAAAAAAAAAAAGGAAAAACAGATGCAAAAGAAGCTAATGAGGGAAGATTGGAGAATGCTGAAATCTTACCCTCATTGGAAATGGATTAAATAGGGAACAACATATATCTAGAAGGGTTTAAAAAGTCTTCTAATTTTGCAAAGAAATAAGAAGGCAAGGGAGAGGATAGGGGATATTTTCTTAGAGAGATAAAGAGGTTACAGGATTGGGGAAGATAATAAGGGAGGGATTTTTTTTTGGGGGGGGAAGAACAGGTAGTACAGTACAGAAGTCAGGAGGGATAGGAATACAGGGAGGGGTAGAAGCAAAGAAGATGAGTAAAGAGGGGCAAGAAGAGGGTGAAAAGGATAGTGAAGAAAATAGGAAAGCAACAAATAATTAGAGCTTAGAATGTGAATTGAATGAATTCACCCATAAAATGAAAACATATAGTAAATTAAAAATTTGAACTTAATATGTTGTTTTCAGAAAATGTTATAAAAATGAGAGATACACAAACACAAAATAAAAATCAAGAGTAGAATTTATGTTAAAAATTCAGATGTAGTAATCATAATCTCAGACAAAGCTAAAGCTTTATCTTAGATTTAATGAAAAAAGAAAAACAGATAAATTACACTATATGTTTGCCATATTAATCAATATTGTTTTAGACTATCTAATAGATATTAAAAGGTTGGAATATTGCTGTGGGGCATGAAATGATGAATCAGTGAATTTAGAAAAGTATGGAAAGATTTGAACTTATGAAGATGCAATGCAGCTTCAGAGAAACAGAGGATAGGTGGAAATAAGCATAATATGGCATTATATAAATATGAAAGAATATATTTGTATATAATTATATCTATGTATGTGTCTATATACACACATACATGCATATATTTGCATATGCAACATATATGAATGTATATGTGTGTATATCTACACAACCGTAGCCTTGATGGAGGGTGGGGGATGGAGAAGGGGTAAAAAAAAGGCAAAAAGTGCAAAGCAGAAAACAAAACAAAGCCTACAAGGAAGCAAAGAATAGATGAACACCTCTGAAAACATGTAGAATTTATTATATAGGCTTTCTTGAAATGGGAATTTAATTCTTTATATTTTTAATCCTCTCATGATCTGCTGTGCACAGGGAATTTTTTTCTTATTTTGTATTTAAGTTTAAAATAAAAAAATGAATGCATGTAAAAAAATGTGATAAGAAACTTTAATAATTTTTTAGAGTCTAGCATAATCAGGTATTTTTGTCCATGTCTATATTAGGTGCAGTTCATGAGTCTGAGGCTAGCAGCTTACTTTAATTTGGGAGTTTTGTGCAACAGCAGAACTAAACCTGATTGACTGGATGTCTGAACTAAGTTTGACACATCAGGCTGTCTCAGGTGGGGTGAAATGGATTCAGCAGAAAAAATGGGAGGTCAAAAATTCTGTGTTTTTCAGAATTATGATAAGGCTTGTGATTGGCTACTATGCTTCCAGGCTTAATGAGATAGGGAAATCTAATTTCAAAAAAATCCTCCAAAATCCAACAACAAAAAACAATAAAGAAATAAAAATTTTAAGAGACTTTTATTAACATTTTGTATATTTGTTTCATGAGCTTAAACCTATTCATAATACATTCTATATGTTTATTGGCACCCCCAAGTTAAAGTAGCCCAACTGTAGAGAAGATGATTTGCCAGATCTGTGCCCAGTAGGATACACCCAAGTGCAAATAAAATAGATATAAAGAAATTATATTAAATATTTACATAGCTATTACTAATGAAGTGGTGATGTTTGTCTCCTTTAACAGAAATCTGTAGTCAAGTTTCTGAATAAATAGGTATACATGGGCTTTACTAGGAAACACAGTAGGTTTTTAAAATTATTGTTATTTATTTGGAAGGAAAGAGGTAAGGAAGGGATAGATTTAACCAAGAGCCTGGCAACTGATAGGGTTGCTAAAGGTGAGAAAGGCAAGAAATGTATAGGCAGTTATTGTACTTGAATGTCCACTTAAAATTAAAAAAAAATTTTTTTTTAAGTCTCCATAGTATTTGTCTCTCCTGCTCCATTCCCCCCACTTTCCTCACTTAAGTGCAGAAGCACAAAGAAAATGTGTGAAATAAAAGATGCCCACTAAAAATTTAAGAAGAAAAATCTCTGACGTTAGGTATAACCTATGCAAGGATATTTCAGGAAGTTCAAGCTGGAAAGATCTTGGAGGTTATTGACTTCGGTTATGACATTTGCCTAGAGACACCCAACTATTAAGTGTCTCATGTTATGGACCACTTATATAAAGAGGAGAAAAAGTCCAAAATCCCCAAAACAACCTGGAAATGGAAAGATGATCAGATGCTGAGAAATAACATATTGCACGTATTCTGAATTAATATTCATGTAAAACATTTATTTAGCTATAAAAGATTCTCTGTAAAAAAAAATACAAATAAGAAAAGAATACTAACATCCACAAGAATGGTTCACATTAATTAATGATCACAAAGACAGATATTACCTCATTCACCTCTATCAGGGCAAGTAAACTACAAATGCTGTATTTCATGACATTCACTGCCAGGGGTAAAAAGGCTTGCCACAATAGGGAATATTCTTTTTCTTTACCCTCTCCCCTTATTATGGCCTCCCAGAGCTGTAATCTTTGTTGAACTTTGTTTAAGTAACTGAACAGCTGTTCTGAATAAGACTGAAGTTATCAATTCTATTTGGATCTGAGACTTTTCATTTCCATCTTTGATAATTCTTAGGATTTCTAGGTTTTCCCATTTCCCCTGTAACTGAAGTTTCTTTTATTGGAGTGTAAGAGAGTTTCCTTTAGACTATTTACTCTTTTCTGTTTATATCTCTCATGCTCAGCAAATGATTGGCAGACAGCACTTAATAAAACACTAATTCATACAGTAGATCTCTGAGCTCATGGACTCTTTAGGGTTGGACAAGATCTCAGATTTACAAAATGAAAGATTATCATATATCAGAAAAAAAAATTTGTGACCACCAATTCAAGTAATTATCTTTAAATTCTATAAATTATAAACAAACACAGGTGTTTAGACAAGAAGAAGATATGTGAAAAATATTTTAAGAATATGATTACATTAGAGGAGGGAAAGGGACCCACATGTGCAAGAATGTTTGTGGCAGCCCTTTTTGTAGTGGCTAGAAACTGGAAACTGAAGGGATGCCCATCAATTGGAGAGGGGCTGAATAAATTATGGTATATGAATGTTATGGAACATTATTGTTCTGTAAGAAACGACCAGCAGGACGATTTCAGAGAGGCCTGGAGAGACTTGCATGAACTGATGCTGAGTGAAACGAGCAGAACCAGGAGATCATCATGCACAGCAACAACAGTATTACATGATGATCAATTCTGATGGACATGGCTCTCTGCAATAAAGAATTGTCTCAAACCAGTTCCAGTTGTTCACTGAAGAAAACCATATACACCCAGAAAGAGGGACATGAAATATGGACCACAACGTAACATTTTCATGATCTCTATTGACATTTGCTTGCATTGTGTTGCCTTTCTCTGATTCTTTTTTTTTCTTGTAGATAGGATTTTTCTTGCATAACTTCTCAAGCATTTCAACATTATTAACATGTAGTGGACTTCCTGCCATCTGGGGGAGGGGAGGGGACTGGGGGTAAAATTTGTATTGGAAAGCTTTGTAAAGATCAAGGTTGGGGAACTACCCATACATATGTTATACAAATAAAAAGCTTAAATAAAAAAAAAAAATATGATTACATACTGGTTTTTAATTTGTATACAATAATATCAACCAGAAGTAATTGATGCAATAGTTTTGAGAAAGTAATACTCCAAATTCCTGACAACATGTTACCTGTATGAGGAGGATGCCTTTCTGGTAGAATCAAATGTTGAAAGTTGATGATACATACAGCCTCTGCTCCTAACCATCTGTCAGAAACAGCTCGAATGTAGTATTGAGAAGGCAAAGGTTCAAAAATAGGAATTGTAAATACCAACAACTGAGATTCTTTTGCAATGACCTAATATAAGAGAAAGTCAATTATGAGTTTGGATTTTCCAATTTTCTTAAAAGTAGCAGATTGCTCTCTAAAAATCCACTTAGTAAAAATACATGCTATATATGTATATAAGCAAGATGTACTAGGGCAAATTAAATAGTATATGGAGGCTGAAAGTTGCTGAAACCTGCAGAAGGTTCTTTTCTGAGAATACCTTATAGCATAAAGTTTATCCTAATAAGATGCATAGGGACCATCAAAAGATAAATGACTTTTTTTACTTTGCACTTGAAATGGATAATTTCTGTGCCTTCTTCACCCTCTAAAATTATGAATATTTTCACTTGATGAATCACAATAAAACTATAATCACAGTAAAATTATAAGTACCTCATTCTTACTTTCTGAACTGACCAGAATAAGCGTCACAATAAAAATGTCTATATTACTCTACTGCGATTTTTTTGTTAATTGGATAAATTTCAGCTTATAGTAAAAGCAAAGGAAAAAAGGTGTAAATACAGAAAACGTAATTTATCAAGTACATGTTCCTCTTTCTCTGTTAGTCTATAAAATTTATTTGAACAAACATTTCTTAAATGCCTAATACATGAATGACTTTATGCATTTACCTGCTTTTTTTGAATAAGAAAATATTCAGAATGATAAATATGATCATTTGTGGGATCTTCTACCCATATCCACCAGGGTTCTCCAACTGTACCATGTACCTTAAGAAAAACAAGATCATTGTACAAAATGTATTATATATTATGGTATCTGTAGACACTAAATATTTCTTACTTAGCATAGTAAATTGAGAGAAGGGAAAAAAAAACAACTACTATTAAAGTAAGCTATTACATTGACCATTAAAGATGGTTCAAATTTTAAATATCTAGATTAGTAATGTGAGAAATTTTTGGAGCACCCCCCCCCCCAGGGTGTGTATGTGTGTGTGTGTGTGTGTGTGTGTGTGTGTGTGTGTGTATTTACTCACAAATTTTATATATATACTACCGTACTAACATGTTATAAAGCTAATGGAAAAATAGAAATTGAAAAATGGTTAAGATAAAGATCAAATAAGTATTTTTAAAAATACTTTTTTTTTACTTATAAATGATGCAACATCCTTTTTGCTTGTATTAGATATAATTAACTGTCAATCAATAAACACCTGCTAAACACCCAGTGTATTCCAGGAACCTAAGTGTTGAGGATACTGGGGAAAAAAAAGATATAACCTGCCCTCAAGCAGTTAATATCTCTGTATAGGATCTAGAGAATGTGTTAGACTTATAAAATTTTTGCTAGCAATAAATTATTCTTTTAATCAATGTAGCTGGCCAAGCAGGTATATTCCTTTTTTAAAGATAATTTTTTTCAAATGAAAGATACATAATAATCAAATAACAAGTTATGATAATTTTGAATTATTTCTGTTGAATGTATTCAACAGAAATCTTCTTTTTCGGGGTATAGATACATATATTCCCTGTATATAGTACAAAAATAAGTAACAGTGACTTGTGGGTTTTCACTCACCAGGTTTTCAATTTCAATCCATTTCTTTCTTTACATTATAATACTTCTAATAGTGTCATATATTAATTCCCCATGCATGTTTATGTCTTTCAGATGTGTTTTTGTATGAATATGAAGGATAGAAAGAAAGACACTCTGCCTAAACTTGAGTACAAGAAGAGAAACAATATAAGGCACGAAAAGTAGTTTGGGGCCAGGTGGTTTAAAGATTTTAAATGCAAAAAGCAATAGTTCTTTGTTCTCAAAAGTCAATATGGAGCTACTAGAATCCCTTGAACTGGAAGGATATTAGCATAGTGTGGAGGAGTATGTTTTGCCTAATGATTGTCTGTGGCACATGCTGCAGTGGGCACTCAGTCAGATTGGTTCAGTCATAATTGCAGTGAGGGGAAGATATCCAGTTTAAAATGTAAGAAGAGGTCAGAGTGGGGAAATGCTGAGTCATAATAGGTGAGGTTGTGTTAGTAACAATCCCTGTAATCAATTATGGCAGTTTAGGGAAGCAACACATCTTTCCATACTCTGATTGGTGGATTTCAAATGACAGCACTTCCATTCTAGAGATCACTGATCAAGATCAGAAGTGTCAAACATGTGACAAACAGCCTGCGTCAGCAACAATCCCAGGTGTAGTCTAAACTAGATTAACATGTAATTGGAAATATTTGATAAAATAAATAATATAACTGAACAGAGATAATTTTAATATATGGGTTTCCAAGCCAATATGTGGCTGGCAGAGATTCTTATGTACAGTTTTGTAGTTGATATTGTTGTTCAAGTTATTTTCCGTCATGTGTTGATTGTTTGTGTCTGTTTGGGGTTTTCTTGGTAAAGATGTTGGAGTGGTTTTTAATTTCCTTCTCCAGCTCATTTTATTGATGAAGAAATGGGGGCAAACGGGATTAAGTGACTTGCGTAGGGTCACTCAACTTAGTAAGTGTCTGGAGTTGGACTTGAACTCAGGTCTCCCTGACTCCAGCTGTGCCTGGGGCTTTAGTCACTGTATAATTTGGTTAGTTTAATAGTACCCATTTCTATCTGAATTTGACACCACTGATATAAGTGATTTGTTCAAAATGACAAAGTAATATATTTGCATCAGTATTTGACAAAATATGATTAAAAATAATTTTGGATGGGGGTCAAGATACAATAAAAATTATGACACCTGTGTACAATAAAAACTATAATGATAACAATTTATACAAGCAGGTTACAGACTACTGCTTTCAATTCAAACTTGAAGAAAATTTACCAGCAGAAAAGGATGGGGGGGAAATTAATATAATCTAAGTTGGTATTTATTTAGCATTTTATATTTGCAAAAAGTTTTAAAATGATTTTATTATGAGTTCACATGAACTCAAAGACATAACTAATATAATTTTATATGTATTAAAGATATAGTATATGAAAGTATAAAAAGGATAAGTAATTTCCTCAGTCCAAATTAGTCGCCAATCTAGATTAAGATTCAGGTTCTCTAATTCTTCAGTTGCAAATTTGGGGAATTAATGTTTTTAAGTAATTCATATTAGATATGTAACTGTTATGATTCTTCAAATTTGAATCAGCTTTTGTTTTTCCTAGAATTTCCATGCAGGATTTGATTAGGAAATAGGTTTCCCAGTTCATAAAAAAAAAGTGGCAATAAATTTAAAAATGTAAAAATGATATTGAGAGTTTTGTTACTAGTGTAACAAACAAATCAAATGAAAACCAAAAGAAAATATTCTCTTGATGTAATAAAAATGGGAAAATATAATTTGTTTTCTATATAAAAATGAGGTGTCTTTGTAAAGAAAATAAAAACTGAACATTTGTGTTATTAAATTAAAAAGCATCATTTCTCCCCTAAGTCAGACTTATTCCAATATTTTTAATATTTGAAATTATCACAATCTTAACTCGTGAAAAACAGAATCTTTTTTTTTTTTTTTTTTTTTTTTGTGGGAATTGGGGTAAGTAATTAAATTACCTACATTTTTGAAGCAAAACTTTGTGACTTGAATCAATGAAGAGGAAAAAAAAAAATTGCATGAAACTTGAAGGGACTATTTAAAGTTTCTTAGCAGTGTATATAGGCCATGTGTATGGAATAAAAGCAATGTGTATTGTAAAAATATGGCATGATGAAAGGACGAGGAAAAAAAACCCTTTTGTGTACTTTATTTCCCTTTAAATGATCTTTTTGAGCTTCTGAATCTTAGGTAAATTCTGTGCATCTGGTGCCACCATGAGGAAAATGAGTTAGAATAGATCCAGAATATTATAAAAATTTCTTTTAAAATCTACTCAGATCCAAGATCAAACCTGTGATATATGAATTGTAGCCAAGAGGTTAAAATTCTTAAACCATATCAGATTCACACTGGTTTTCTGAATGCCATGTAGTCTGTGACTATGGAACAGATTAGCCAGATTGATCATACTCTGTATTGGTTATAAACCTAACCTTCTTCTGATTTCCTGATATTTGTAATAAATTGTTAAATAGTTGAAATGTCACCCTTCCTAGAATTACAAAGTTCTCCTGAGTCTCCTATGTTAATATTACACCTTAGATTAGTACTGCAATTACGTTAATGTGACTCATTCTTTTGAAAGCATCTTTTAAGAGTTAAATACAATCTTCTTTTTAACTACAGTTGCTAGGTGTTTTTTGGTTTTACCTGATCGTTCCACTTAAAGTCAGGACAGATGTTCAGCCTCACTCGGAGTACAGTGCGTGTAATGGGCTGGATAGTTGCTTCCAGTGTAATGGAAGGAATCTGATGGACACACTGTTTGACTTTTAGTCCAATATTCACATGATGCAGCATATGACCTGAAAAGAAAATACTAAGAATGAAATGTGCATATTCAGGAAAGAAAAACCAATACAATCTGATTAGTAAATAGGATTTTAGGGAAAGTGGTTTTATTGCTTTTTTTCTGGTATACCATATAAAATGGCTGACATTCTTAACCTGGCATGTTTGAATATTTTAAAAAAAGATAAGCTGAATTAGAAAATCATAGCTGTGAAAATCAATGTTAACCTTTATTTATATTAAACAGAATCCCAAAATTGAGATTGTCTCCTCTTTTCAGCAGTTCTTAGCTTTTGGTTAGTTGCAGATATGAGCCTAATTTGAACAAACGGAGGAGAGAGGACAAGATGGCCTTTGGGAAACTACATGGTGCCTTTAATAAACCCAAGTTTGACTTCTGAAATGAAGGCCCAAGCCCCCCCTTTCTTAAAAAAAAACAAACAAAATTCTTTCAGTTGTATTATCTAGAATGCCTGTCTTTAAAGAATTAAAATGAGGGTCGTCCAAAGGATAACAGAGAAGATCAAGATGGACAACTATATATCATCGGTAGGCAGCTAAAAATCATCAGAGAATGAGAGATGGAGTAAAATATACTGGTGATATAAGAGATATATGATAGGAAAGGAAGTAAATTGGTCAGTCATGAGGTGAAAGCAAGGATGGAATACTGATGGAATACCCACCAGTATCCATGCAATATCAATAAATGTAAAGAAAAACCCTGTGCATGTTGGAGGTCTCTGTGTAGAGAATGTATAGAAGAACATGAATATGAGCTAGACAGATTAAGAATACATGGATAGGTTGTGATACGTATTACTGTGCAGAGTGCCCAGATTCATTCAAGCATATATTTTTGGAGATACTAGTGAAGCTTGTGATATGGCACATGAAGCAAAATTCAAAATTCTTACAACTTTCCAGTCTGTGGAATTTTGTACATAGTTTCCAATAATTCCTCCACAAATAACTCTTAGATATTACTGGAGGATCTCTTCTCATTCTGCAATTTGTTGGATATACTAGGGTACCACTTGGGTTGTCTTGCTGTTGTCTCTAGTGCTAGGCAGCACATTGGATAGACCATTAGGTCAAGAGTCACAATGACCTAAATTCAAATGAAGCCTAAGATTTTTACTAGTTGTGTGAAGGCAATTCACTTTAACCTCTATTAGACTTAAGTTTCTTCATCTGTAAATTGGGGAAAATAACAGTACCTATCTTGCTAGGTTACTATGAGGATCAAATGAGAATTTAACAATATACCACAAATATAAGAAAAGGCAATTAAGCATGGTATCTGGTATATAGTAGATGTATTTATAAATTCTTATTCTTTTACTTTCTTCCCCTTTTATTCTTGATACATGACCATTCCATCTACATTCCAGGTTGTAACACATACTTAAAAATATACTCATGCCACATGTAATATTTAGCAAGAAACAGAATTAGAAAGATTTAGTGACATAACTAGAAGATCCTTTAATACTGTCATCATGTTTATTTTGATTTGTATTTCCTCTTGTCTGTTCATCCCTTACTCCAAATGAAAACTTCCTAAGTAGTTCATCATTGTTCATATGAAACATAATGAATCTAAATCAAAATTTTAATCATGTTTAAAGGAATGAACAAAATGATGGCTGGAGCACTGCTGAACTATGAAATAAACAGTCTGCATATGCATCCTCTGGTTCTGTCATCAGAGCAAAAGTACACTGAATTCACTTTATCATTGCAAGTTTACTCAGCTTCTGCTTGAGATGAAATAAACCACTGAAAGCAGATAAATTGCATGCAAAAGATATCAAGGTAGGAGGAAACAACCATTCAAAATTATACCAACCAAAAACCAATTATTTATTAAGTACTCTAATTGTGCCAAGTATTATATTAGGTGTTGGGAATATAAAAATAATAAAACAATTTGCATTCATGAAAAGCTGGTATTTTGGGGGTGAGGGGAGAGAGAACAAACACAAAATAAAAATTGAGAAGATAAATATAAAGTTAATACAACATAATTTGGAAGGGATGGGTATTAGTAATTAGAGGGATCAGCAAAGGCTTCATGTAAAAGAAATTTTGTTAGGTGCAGGTGAGAAGGGAATGCATTCTAGGGATGTGAAATATGCCAGTGTAAAAGCATAGAGGTGGCTAATATATATATAAAGGTTTAAATTATCTTGTATGAGGAACTAGAAGACCATTTCAACTGGATCACACAGTGAGGGATGAATAATGTACAATGAAGCTGAAAAAGTTTGGAACAATTTATGATTGATTATGGATAGCTGGGTAGTACAGTGAATATAGCAGCAGACCTGGCGTCAGAAAGACTCATCTTCATGAGTTCAAATCTAGCCTCAAACATTTATGAGTTGTGTGAAACTGGGTAAGCCACTTAATCCTAATGCCTCAGTTCCTCATCCTTAAAATAAGCTTGAGAAGGTCATGGCAAATGACTCCAGTAACTTTTCCAAGAAAAATCCAAATACAGTCATGAAGAGTTGTACACAACAAAAATATAATTGAACAAATGATGACTTAAAAAGCTAAACTAAGGTTTGATCCTTTAGGCATGGAAAAAAGAGTCATGTTCTTAAGGAAAATTACTTTTTGTATGTATGTAGCATAGACTACCATGGGGCAACCATTCATAATGGAAAGATCCATTATGATACTGCAATAATTTTGGAAAGAGGTAGAGGGTCTGAACAAAGGTAGCAAATTTGTAAGTAGAGAGTAGTCAGATAAGGGAGACGTTGTGAGGTGAAGATAGCAAGATTTAGCAAACGATTAAATATGTGTGGTAAAGGCAGAGTGAAGGATAATATTGATGTTGTAAACCTGAGAGACTAGAAGAATGGTGGTGCCTTTGATAGGAATATGGAAATTTGGACATTGGGAAGGATTTCTGAAGAAAGATAATCATTTCTGTTTGAGACATGTTGAGTATAAGATGTCTCTGAGACATCCAGTTTCAAATGTTCAAAAGGCAGTTAGTAATGTAGGACTGAAGAAGCTTAAGAGAGACTGGAAGTTGGATATATAGGGGGCCATCAAAATAGAAATACTTAAAACCTCTCTATTTCATTCAATATCCATTTCCTCCCTATAGAATTATATTCAGTTTTACTGGGTAAGTTATTTTTGGTTGTGAGCTTAGATATTCTGTTTCTGGAATATCATATTCTAAGCTCTCTACTCCTACACAGTGGTGGGTGCTAAATTAAAGTGTGATGCTTACTGTGACTAACACTTGAATTATTTCTTTCTGGATGTTTGCAGTATTTTTTTCTTTGGCTTGGTAGTGCTGGATTTTGGCTATAATATTCCTAGAAGTTTTCATTTTGGAGTTTCTTTTAGAAACTGACCACTGAATACTTTGAGTTTCTATTTTACTCTCTGATTCTAAGAAATCTAGGTAGCTTTCTTTCATTATTTCTTAAAATATGATTTCTAAGTTTTTTGGGGGGGCATGTTTTTCAGAAAGTATGATGATTCTCCCCACCCCTGTCTGTTTTCCAGGGCAATTGTTTTTACTGTAAAGCATCTCATATTTTCTTTTATTTTGTGGGAGAGGGGGATAGGGTGAAAGGGAGAATGGAGATTCTTTTTATATTTCTTGATATCTTATAAAGTCACTAGATTCTATCTGGTTCATTCTACTTTTCAGGGAGTTACTTCCTTGAGAAAGGTTTTGTACTTTATTCCAAGCTGTTAATTCTCTTTTCACATTTTTCTGCTATAGCTTTTATTTTCTCCCCTATTTTTTCCTTTATTGCTTTGGTTTTATAAAAATAATTTGTTATTTTTAATTTTATTTTCCTTTAACTCATTTAATCCTTCTGTTTGGACTTGAATCCAAGTATATTTTATTCTGAGACATTACTTGTAGGTATTTTCAAGTCATTCTTTTCTGGGTTTGCTTAAGTTTCCTTGACGTCATACAGGTTCTTTATGTTGAAATTCCTTTTTGTCTACTCAATTTTCCAGATTACTTCCTGATTTTAGATTTCATGGGGAAATTATCTGGCATGAGTTTCTCTCATCTTATACTGCTTTCACAGCTCAGACTGGAAATTCTGTAAGTTCTTAATATTTCCAAAAGTGATTTGAGCTCTGAAAGTTCCTGACCCAGATCCATGTCTGTTGGTTACTTACTAGTTGACAAAGTCCCCTTTTATTTGGGACTCTTGTCCTGTTCATTCCACTGATGGCTTTCATACTAGGACAGAAACTAGAAGCAAGTCCATGTTTTATTATTATAAACAGCCACATGGTAATTGCTTCCTTCTGAACTTGTTTCTTGCTTAGTACATAGCTAGGGGCTACTATTAATAACATCTCCATTTGCCCAATGTTCAGATGTCCACTTTGGCTTCTCTCTGGATGGGATAGAGTATAACAGAGTTGCCAAATATTACCTGTTCTGCAATTTGTGTTACTTTATTGATTTCCTGGGCTCTCTTCATGCCTTGTAGCTTCCTAACCTGGTGCCTAGTCTTGTTTGTCTTTTAGTACTTGGATGCTTTAATGTTTTGCATGCATTGCTCTTGGCCAGATTCTGTCACCAGGGTCTACAAATCTCTCTGTCTGTATACTTTAGCCACCCTGTCTTACTGTATCTTTTTCTAGGATTTCCCAATTAGAAATCTGGTGCATTTACTAAGTCTTTGGAAGAAGATTCAATGAAGGGGTTAGGATGCATTTCTTCCTGATATTTTACCAAGATGGCTCAATTTCAAGTTAGCAGCACATAGAGGATAAATTCATGAGTGCTGATGATTTCACTGATAATATATAGAGAAATAATTGGGAACAAAGAAGAGAAGTTCAATAAACACCTTACTTAGGGAACATGATATGAGAGATGAATCAGTAAAGGAGACTGAAAAGGAGTAGTTTCAAAAGCCCAAATAGAGGGATTGGTCTTGGCAAGAGGAAGGGCTACCCCAAGGACAGAGATTGAGGAAAGTAAGAGAAAGTAGGGTTTGATGTCAAGGGATTTTGAGATTTAATAGAATAGGAGGCAAGGCAGTTTGTGTCGAATGGTCTTATATCACTTAAAGAGGAGATAAGTTCTCATGGTGGGATTAGCTGGAAGTATAGGAAGTTTGAAGAAAAGAACTGAAGGTCTGAGAAAAGCTTTTCCAGGGAGTAAAAAAAAGGAATCAGAGAAGAATAAAAGGACTGCGTTAATACTGATCCTACAATTCTTTAATTCTATAATTCTTTAAGGATCTATGACTTGATAGTCTTGCCTCCGGTGATGAAGATAAATAATTTTTTTACAACTCAACAGACTTTTCTAAATTCTTATGGCTAAAAAGACCCCACCACTTTGGTAATTAGCCTTTCTGAATTTAGTTGAATATGATGTGCTCATATCTGAAGTTTTCCCTGCTTAAATAATAAGCATAATAATAATAAATAGGAATAATAAGCAGGAAATAAAAATAAATAAGTAATATTTATTTTTATTTCCTGCTTATTATTCCTATTTATTATTATTTCCTGCTTATTAAACTTGTCAGATTATGTCCTGCTGACATAATCTTTGAAAACTCAGGATTTCTTACACTCCATAATGAGGCACCAAAGTAAGACATTAGTAAAGACATTAGTAAGATATTGCTATGTCTTAAATTTCTAAAGCTTTTTAGGGTTGAAGGTTGAAAAGAGATTTGCCTATATTATCTCAATTGATCCTCATAGTAATCTAATTTATGTTGTTATGCAAATACTAATACATGCATTTTATTTTATTTTTTAAAAGGAGGTTCATAAAAATTAACTGGCCTTCTAAAGTGAAAAAAAAGCTATTGTGATTAAACCATAATAAAAATCAGGTCTTCCACACCTTAGTCCAGTGATCTTTTTTTCTCCTACACAATCATAAAATAAGTTTCCACAAGAAAAGAATACTAGGTTTCATAATCAAAATAATAAAGCTTTATGTGAAATACTATAATGATCTTTTTTCAATAGAATAAGGATTTTATTTCCAAATAATGTTTTAAAACCAATTCTTTCTTACCTATTTCATCTTTCCTCATGTCTTTCAACTTATCTACAGTAAGTTTCTTTTCTTCTAATTTTGTAAGGACAGATGGTGGTAACACTGAAAATTGTCTCAGAGGGCTAGCCCAACCCCACAATCGCTTATCAATGACTTTGCTGAGGTTCAAAAGCCGATAAGTCATAGCAGGCCACCGCTTCCTGAGAGCAACTTCAAAAAGGGCACGCACAATTCTAGCTGCATTCTGTAAAACAAAAGGAAGGTGTACAAAAAAAAGAAGAAAAGATGAAATGTTAAACTTTTGAGTTTCCTAGTAAATGACAGTAAGTTAACAAGTATTTTTAAAGCACTTAGTATATGCTAGGTATTATGTTAATTGCTAGGAAGACAGAAAGGTAAAAACTGTCCCTATTCTTATGGAGCTCAAAAAAGGAAGAAGGAAAAGTGTGAAGAACATACACAGAAGACTACAGTGGGTAAATGGAAAGCAACTATATCAGGGAAGGCACTAACTGAATCATTCAGATATAATTTCCAAAAAAAAAAAAAAAATGAGATTGGAGTAATTTAAAAAAATATTCTTTAGACATCTTTTTTTTCTGTCCCTTAAAACCTATTATAAAATTTTTGACTATATTACCATAACATTTTTCTATTAAAATAATAATTTGTCACAACAAAGAAGAAAAACAATTAAATGGCCAGCAATTTACTTGGAAGGAAAACTTAATATTTTTATATTAAACAGTATATATTAAGTTATGTGTTAAGGGTGACTGTCCTGGAGGCAACATGTGACAATGGAATAAGATTATTATTATTAATGTAAACATAAATGTCAAAGATAGCAAAACAGATTGTTGAGGGAAGGCAAAGCAAAAGTATGATATCAGCAGAATGTGTTAAGTTCTTCTACTCCTATAAGTTCTACTCCTACACTATGTATTCCATAGCAGAGTATGGCAATCAAAAAAGCTGATAGGATCTTGTATATTTTAGAAATGAGAAAGTGAAGGTTCCACTATTCTACTGTAATGCAACCTCTGCTGGGATATCACATTCAGTTCTTGTCATCACAGTTTAAGAAGAATTGATAAGCTGCATGGCACACAGAGGAGTGAAATTAAAGTGCAGGGCTTTGAGTTCGTGTCATATTAGTATTGGTTGAAAGAACTAGGGCATCTTTAGTTCATAGAAAAAAAGACTAGTCTTGGAGGGTTGGGAGTGAGATGCAGAAATAGCTGTCTTTAAGTATTTAAAGGGCTCTTGTGTGAAAGGATTAAATTTTTTTTCTGTTTAATTCCAGAAGAAAAAAGGTAGGTTAATGAGTGGAAGCTTCAAAGAGGAAAACTTAAGACATAATGTCAGGAAAAACTTACTACAATTAGAGTTGTTCAAAAGAAAAATGAGCTGCCTTGAGAGGCAGCAAGTTTCTCTTCTCTGTATGACTTCAAGGTGTTTGCAAAACCACTTGCCAGGCACGACACAGTGGACATTCTTTTTGTTTATGGATTATACTAGATGCTCATTGAAGTCTCTTTTAACCATCAAATTCTCTGATTCTTGGAACATTTTATTATTCAAGTTTTCTTTTTTTGAAGTTTTTGTGAGATTCAGGAAAAGTTCGGGTTTCAGTTCTTACCCAAGGAGAAGGAATTTAAGAGAAAGAATCTGAGGATGAAAGCTAATTTGTTCAAAGTAAAGGAAAGCTTCTAAAGGAAATCCTCTGGAGGTCAGAGAAAGATTAATATTATGGAGGACTAGAACTGAGGAAGGTAGCAATGAATATGAAGGGAGAAAAAGCAGGAAAAGGAGAGTTTTTTTCTTCTTTCAGGGATTATGTTTAGTATTTCAGATAAATGCACATCAGAGTTTTATGCAAGAGTACTAATTACATCATGCTTGCATTCCAAGACCTGAAAAACAATACTAATACCAATACTTTTAGTATTCTAGGGCTTAGTAATAAGTAGAATAGGATTCTCAACTTTAAACTAGCAAATATCCTTTCCCCACATTAACTTTAACCCTTTAGTGACTGATATTTTTCAGAAAAATATAGCACTAAAGTTTTGTTTTAGGCATTGGTATAGCAGGAGCACTGATTCTGAAGAGAGAGAATACAAGTTCAAAATTGTGGTTTTTGCTCCCTCTGGGACCTTGGGTAAATCTGTGAGTCTTTGTTTCTTGAACTATAAAATGAAAGATGTGATGATGTTATAACTTTATTGAATGATCTTCTGGACTAACATTTATAAGTGAAGTATAAAATGGGAGTGGGGGTGGGAATGGAGGAGGTTGCTAGTTTATTGTCTTATGTGAAATTCAACAAAAAGTATATTTCCTATGTAAGATGAGGTCACCAGATGTTCTTGGAGTATGCTATTCTACTGACTATACTAAGCCCTAGAACACCAAAGGGACATTTCAATGAGATTTACAACCAATCAGGAGAAAATGGTCAATAAATATATTTAGGAAAAATTGAAGAATGAAAAATAAATGCTCACTCTCAAACCTACTTTATATGTTTGGATAAACAATTTATTGATTTACTATAACATTACCTGCTTTTGGCTAAGCCATGCAGTAAAACTGAGATATATCAGATAGGTATTCTAGGGGGTATATAAACTAGTACATACAGAATTTTCAAAATCCTAGAAGAAGACTTCTAGAGCCTTGGATAGCTTTTTCATGTAGGATTTATTGGAGTCCATCAACAAGAATCGAATAAGATGAGAAGGTATGGGATAGACAGCACTAATGGAGGAGATACTGACATTGAAATTATTTATCTAGTGAAATGCTGAATAAGTTTTTTTGGTTCATATTTTTATTTCAATAGTATAGAGAACCTGTGAAAAGGAAACTTCCTATACCAATATGACCAGCAACAGCTGTGTAAATTTTAGGCTTATAGACTAGAACCTAACTTTAAAAGGTGAAGGATAGTACCATAAAGTGATTAACTTTATGGAGGACTACCATGTCCACTATATTATGGAAAGGACATATGTGTCCTTTGGTGCTACTTCCAGCAGTGTAATATTAGGCTGCATGATCTACAGATGTATCTAAACAATACAGTCCTTACATTCTCATGGTAAAATATCTGGTAAAATAAGACACCACAATCATCAAGACTAAGTTAAGTATCCTCATTGTCTCTTAATAAAATTAAGCTTTTTTAACAAATATGTTATTGTTAACATAGTTTCAGATAAAACTCTAAAATATTAAAATTTCCTAGACGTGCCATTAACTTTCAAGATAAAAGTTACTGTGGCATATGTGTGTGTGTGTGTGTGTGTATGTGTGTGTATGTGTATGTGTATGTGTATATATACATATATATATATAAAATAATGATATTTTGAGAAAAAATGACAAAAAAGAGGAAGGTAGAAATAAAGACTGTTGTCAAGAACAAGAATGCTTATTAAATACATATTGTTCTCTGATATCCCACTGGAGAATGACATGTAACCTCAGATCACTGAAAAATGGGTTAAGTTAAAGTTTCTCACCACACCTGTTTCCACTTTTTATATTTCATGAAATCATCACCGTGATACTATTTTTATTACATTCTAGAATGCTTTCAATTCAATTCAATTCAATTCAATTCAAATGTCACATTTACAAACTTTTCTTTCTTCTCATGTTTTAAGTTATTTTAAACAATTCTTTTGTATTTGTTGTAATGTGTAACACAACTTTTCATGAAAATATTTTTCAAATATTACACTTCTATACTTTAAAACAATATATCTCTTCCTACTTTTATCCCATAACATTACATTCTCACAAAACTTATTATGTATAATAAAATTTAATAAAAATATCTGCATGTGACTGTCTTATTTTTATTCAATTTTTGTTATTAACCAATGAAATATAATAGAAATGCAGGATGTTCTTAAGAGAAAAAGACAAGTTTTAAAAGAAAGTTTGTTAGGATGGAAAAGCTCATTTAAAGGAAAAAAAAATCTTTTTTTCCCCCTTCATTTAAATGGAAAAGAGGATTGTAAACAAAATAAGCTACATTACCCTCACGAAAAGCATTCACAAACTGAATTATCAGAAAGTTTTAAGACATCATTTTTTAAAAGGTTACACATTCATTGAGCTTCATGAGTTTAAGATAACACTTTCCTTTAAGATCCCAACATTATGATCTAAGAGGTCAGGTGAAGGGTTTGTTTGCCAAGAGTATGAATACGATCACATTTGAAATGAAGTTGGTTCAAGATATATTTATTAAACTTAGGGAATAAGTAGGGATGGGTATTACATAACGGACATACATTCGGAAAGTTTCAAGCTTTCTAAGATATTTTGAATTCTAAAACTCCATTATATCCTTGTCTTCCATAGCTTTTTTTTTTTTTTTTGCTTTTTTCTGAATCAATTGGGGTTAAGTGACTTGCCCAGGGTCACACAGCTAGGGAATGTTAAGTGTCTGAGACCAAATTTGAACTCAGGTTCTCCTGACTTAAGGGCTGGTGATCTATCCACTGTGCCACCTAGCTGCCCCTTCTATAGCTTTTTGTAAACAAAATCCTAATCATATTAAATTGTTAAATAAAAAGATGGCCATTAGAATTACTATAATTAAGAATTCGCACCTTTTGATTTTCACAAGTCTAGAATTGTTTGATAAGAGATAAATAAGCCTAAGAAAATGTACCCCCTTAGTTTATTAAAAGTTTCTCATAGCAGTAGGCTATAATACTCCTATATTAAATAAGTTAATTATATAGGAAACATTGAGAATGAATGAGAAAAATAAAAAAATTCTCACCTGTGCAACATAAGCAGAATCTGATATCAGGGAAAAACTATCCATCTCTCCTCGGCTTATATATGTTTGAAGAAGGATATTTATTTTTCCATAACTATTTTCTACACCTCCAGGGGCAGAGAGTTCACAGAAATTATTCAATAAAACATCTAACTCCTCTATTTCCTCTTCTCTGACCTATAAGGGAAAAAATCTTTAAGAATAACATTTTTAAAGGAAAACATCACTATAAAATTAAACCTACTTTACTCATTTTTGAAAAAAAAATCCATTTTGCTATATATTCCTTTTTTAATGCTAACATATAATCCCCCCCACATACACATACATACACTACTGCTAATAAAATATTATTTGAAATGGTCTTAATACTCATAAAATTACATTATCATCCATCACTAACATTAAGGTTGCTATTGACATGCAAAGATTTGATATGCCACAAAAATTGAATCTTCTGACCTTACTATTCTCCAACTGATGACATTTCAATTCTTATTTGACCAGAGTAAAACCTCTGTCCATATAAATTAGGGCAATCTTGAATTAACATTGAATGCATTCATTATTGTCATATATTGATTGCATAATACATTCACACCTCAAGACTGAAGAACTATGATTCATGGTATTAAAGTTTTCACTGTTAATAAGATTAATAAACTAAAGACAAATTTATATTTGAGTTGAATAAAACAAAACATTTAATATTTTAACATTATATCATTATACATTATATAAAATATTACATGGTATATTACAGTATTATGAGACAAAATATACATTTGCCTTCTTTGTGATTTCCTAAGAGTTTCTGTTAACACAACACCTATTGATAGTACAGGGCCAATATGTGATGTCATGATGTGACAACAAATCACACTGGAGTTATATAATTTTGGTAGCTTGAAACAATTTCCCTTATTCTGAAATACTGCATGCTACCCAGCTTATATTTTTCTAGGATAAAAATTCTGTAAAGAGAGAGTAATGTATTTTAAAGATAGATATAAATAATCTTACCTTAATTTGCTCAAATTCTTCAGCTTTAGACACTATAGCAAGGATATCTCCTTCTGTTTTATGAGCATCAAAGAGTTCATTGAAAGTCTACCAAAACATGTTTAATATTTAGTTGTTATTTTAAAGAAAAATTCCATATATTTATTTAAATGACTAAATATCAATTATAACTTTCATACACACACACACACACACACACACACACACACTCACTCACTCACTCTTTCTCAAACATCTCCCTAACACACACCAAGAGGTTATAATGTCTTTGGAACACTATTTCCTATATGACAGTTTTGGATGCATTACTTCATTCACTTAAGTCAATTTCTAAAACATGAATTATCTGGGATATCTTCAAAAGTACAAAATTGTATTTAAATTTCCTAAAAGAGCTATTATAAGATCACTAAGAATTTGGATCATGATGGTCAGGGTTCTGTTCTTTTTCAAGGTGTGCACATGCACATAAACACTAATAGTCCAACACTTGTCAATTTATATATCCCATAAAATTCAGAGTAGAACAAGTATATGGAAGCATAGCTTGTATACTGTTGCCAAGACTTTGAAAATTTTACTAAGAAAGATACGCAGGATAGTTTAGATCAAATGGGAAAAAAAAAAATACAAGCAATGGGCATAGAGGAGGGAGAAAAGGAAACGAGAAATGGCCTGGAAGCAACTTTTTAAAAAAAATTGTGTAACAATAGTAGTAATAGTACATTCGAATGACACTGCAGATTTGTAAAGTACACCTTCATATCAATACTGTAAAAGATACTTTACGCATTATCATTTTCAAGTTACTAATGAAGATACTGAGGCAAAGAGAAGTTAAGTAAGTAATTAATGTCCTGCAGCTTCTAAGTTTTATGGGCAAGATGAGAACTCACCTTCTCCCTTATTCCAACTGCATTTGGCTCTTTTTACTATACCAAACTGCCTTTCTACTATATTCTCTTTTTTAAAGAATCCTCTTGCATTTAATTCATTCTCACAATCCAACATAAAATAACTGACAATCTGTCAAAAAGTGATTGAGTGAGTGGCAAAACCAGTGACTGAGAAAAGGAAATTTTGTAGTTAGCTATGAACTATTGGAGAAGAGTAGTAAGATATGATATGATTACATCATAAAAAGATGCGAGTACAATAAAAAGTCATATACTGGTTTTCAAAAGGCTGAAAGAACACTGGCAAATACATTATGATGTCCTCTGAAATGTAAAACATGTATAGGCATGGGTCCATATAGTTGGGGTGCAAATGTTATGGAGATATAATCCACACAATTGGTTAATGCTTTGCTAATGCTGCCAAATATATTTCTTGATATTTGGCTCTATGTTTTCACAATGGTCCCTGAGGCATTCCTGGGACCAACAAAGTCCAGATAGGGTAAGACATGTGAGTCTCTAATCAACTGACCAAAGAATCAACAATTATTAAGAAACTGCCGTGTTCCAAGGATTGTGCTTAGTTCTGGGAATATAAATACAAGAGTTAGATAATGTCCACATTTAATGGGGGAAGAGTAGAGATGGGCATGGAATTCAGCATATTCATAATCAAGCAAATACAGGATTATATAAAATAAATAGCAATTAGGGGTAGGAGACACACAAATACACACACACAAAGCTTGAGTTAGGACAAAGTGTTAATATCCTGTATTTGGGACTGTTCATTGTCATATAACTAATTACATATATATATATATTTTATATATATATATATGTATATATGTATACACACACATACACACACACATAAATATGGAGAGAGAGTGTTAGCTATATTTAACAGCCTCTTGGATTCAGATACCCTGTTGTCATCCAATTAGCAGACTTGACCTGCTTGACTTGAAGTGTTCAAATTATAACTATTCTCTTTCCATCTAACCCTAGTTTTCTTTGTCTCTTTTAGACCTCAAGCATAAAAATTTCTTCAATTTTTGGTGCTTAAGGTAGCACATGTAACACAGATGATGATTTACCCAGATAAAAATATCACCAAGCAGCTAACCCTTTTGTATTGTCCTATACTCTTAGACTCCTTGCTAGATTAGTGCCTCAGAAAGTAAACACAGTCTGTTATCACATCATGAAGCTTTTTCAGCTTTGCAGAATTTAATAGGGCTTGCACCCATGCTTCTACCTTTACAATGATAGATACTGACTGAGTAGTACAGTGTATAAAAAGCTGCCTTTGATTCCAGAAGGATTGTGATTTAAATTCTGTCTTAACAGAGAGGGGCTATGAAACACAGTGTAAATCCCCACCACTTAGGGCCCCAAACAACTCTTTAAGACTTCCAATTAAAGAGCAGAGGCTGCAATGTCTGAATGATTTTTCTCATTGGGAGTTCCCTATAATAAAAACAAACCACAGATCTAATACCAAAAAAGTTTCTGAAAAATGCTTATTTAACTTTTTTTCTTAAACAGGCAAATGGAGGCAAAAGTCAAAATAAATTTATTGCTGAAATTTTATTTATTATACTCGGTATAGTACCTCAATGGTGTTGTATTTGATATAGTAGTGGCTAGCAGTCCTGCCCAAATCTGTTGAAGAAAAATATCCAGTCCGTTCTTCAAAACGAATCATGCGGGCCTTGTCTAGTTTTCGTCCAACTTCAATCACTAACTGTTCTCGATGTTTCTCTAATGTTGGATCCATCTACAAAAGACCCAGAATGAATAATGAAATATCCTTTTTACTGGACTCCAAGTTTCAAACAGATAATTATAACAATTACCTAATTTTGTTATTGACATCTTAGAAGACTAGGAGACAACTTTCCTTATTACCAATATAAGAAATGCATGTTTTATAACTTTATAGCTACAAGTATGCAATAAAACAAACAAAAAGACTAGAAAGATAGTAAGGAACCATTGTATAAAAGGATTTAATGTGAAATAGGGGCCATTATATTTGATCCTAGAGGTAATGTGGAACCAGTGTACATCAATGAATGTGCATGTTGGGGAAAGCAATGGTAGGAGAGAAAAGTGAAGGGGTAGATAAATGAATGGTTAGCAGGAAAACCATCTCAGCAGCTCGGAGTGATGAGAACCTGAATTAGTGTTATGATGGTGTGAGTAAAGAGAATGTAACATGGTAAGATATGCATTAGGGAAGAGTGATAAATGCAAGTAAGACTTTTGAGGATGACAAAAGTTATAGGCTTGGATGAGTGAGAAAATGGTGCTGCCCTTAAAAGTAAGCTAAGTTTGGAAGAATTTGAGAGAAAAATGAGTACTATTTTGTAGTTAAATATAATCTGCCTAGAGAAAATCTAGATGAAAAAGCAACTGATGATGCAGGAGACAAAAAAGGCTAAATATGCAGATCTGAGAATTCTCTATTTTGAAATAAAAACTGAATCATTGAGACCTGATGATAACATCAATTGGGATAGTGTAAAGAGAAAAAAGGGATGCTAAATTGCAAGTTCCTTGAGGGCAAGGACCATCTTGAGTTTTTTTTTCCCTATCTATCCCTTGCACTTAGCATAAAGCCTAGCAAAAAGTAGGTACTTAACTAAATGTTTAGTGATTGCCTGACTGATGACAGTTTTGGAGACATCTACAATTTTAAAATTTGTGGATAAGACATGAAGAACCAGCAAAGAAGACAAAGAAAGAGAAATTAGACAGAAAAGAGAACCAGGAGATAGTAGTCTTATTAAATCCTAAAGCAGAGTGAATATTCAGAAGAAAAAGGCAATTAATAGTAACAACTGCTTCAGAGAAGTCAGAAAGGAGCAAGATTGAGAAAAGGTCATTACATCTAGCAATAAAGAGAACACTGATAATTTTAAGTAAGGGATGCAACAAAATATATTGGAAAGATCACTGGAGTAGGAATTAGAAAATATAGAATTGAGTCCTGTCTCTTGCTCTTTGATCATGGTCAAGTTATTACCTCCCTGAAACTCAATTTGCATATAATTTGAGAAAGGTCAAATTAACCTTTCAGATGCTCCACCTAATGCAAATAAATTGATACCCATTTGAAATTTGGCGTAGGTGTCAATGAATGATGATAGTAAAACCATCAAGAACAATTATAAATTTTAGAAATACACTGAATTTTTTTTGTAGTCTTGTAGTCTTTATATTGGTTGCTTTTCATGTGTACCTCAATTTTATCATCTATAAATTTATCTCATGGGAATGCTGCAAAGTACAATGAACAGAAAAGTGACAGCAGCAGCACTTGTTAACATAAAAATATACCTAATGAAAAAGCATATGTACATAGAAAAGTTTTTTTAAGTGCCTTTAAAAAAATTAGATGAATTATATTCAAAGCATTCTCACTCAGCTGAGTCGAGTGATTTATGGCTGCTTTATTAAAAGAGATTAGATTTTAATCTATAATTGGATAGTATTTAAAAATATGGCTGTAAAGAAAAGACAAACTTTCCTATTCTCCATAAATAATGAGTCAACAGAACACTGAATATGAACCATATAGAGATAATTCACTCTGTGCTCACATTCATACAACAAAACATTAAAAACAAAGGCAAAAAAAGAACTCAATTCTGAAAGTCTTAGAAATGAAAACTCATTACCTGCAACTATTAATTATGAATTATGTGTTAAGAAAAGAATATATTATATGTAGCATGTCTATTATATTCCAAGTTTTGTTAGGTTTTCTGTTCTGACATTTCAGAAACTGAAATTCTAAAAAGTAGTGGAAAAAACAATAAAAATTTTAAACTGTGAAGATAAAAACATAAAAGGCAACTTGTTGACCATCAATAAATTTATTTAGCAATACTTCTGAATAAAGGTTTTGAGAAGGAGAAAGACCATGAACAGTAAAACTGACTTTTCTCTGTATTTTTGATTAAAGATGAAAAATCTTTCTTTCATCTAGACACATAGCTGTTGTCAGATGAAGCAGCAATGGTAAATATTTAGTTTCATATCATGAATATATTACAAACCAGAAAGCAAATCTGATTTTTAAAAAAAAAATTCATTTTATACCTGATAGGCTTTGTGACTGATGCCATATACTAATGGATTTGCTCTCATCCGTACATAAAGATAAGTGTAACTTATCCACTTCACTGCTTCTTCCACATTAGTAACTGTTCCCAGAGCAATCTGCAAGTTGAAATATGACCAAAATTAAACAGGTTATAAGCAGAAAATCAAGAATATATATTCATAAGCAAAGAGTTTTAGATCAATCTATATTTTTTTTTCAATCTATATTTTTAAAAGAAAACAATTTATAGACATTTATGTTTCTTAATACTTAAAAAAATCCATCTCAGTTTGAAAATGTAATAAAGAGCATGTTGTTTTAAAAATGAAGAATAGTGATTATGGCATCCAAGGATCTGGGTTCATATAAAGTTCTGCCACTTCTTAACTATATGACCATGGGCAAGCCACTTAATGTATAGAACCACAGTTTCCTCATCTATTAAATTAGGATATAGGACAAGACGAGCTATTATCTGCCTTTCCCCTCTTAATCTTTGGCCCTATATTTGGTTAACAACATTTTTTAAATTAAACTTCAGGTCTAAAAAATATGAGGACATTTTTAGCAATATTATTAAAATATGTTCTACTTTAAATAGAATTAAAAACATAAAAAGTTTGAAATCTATAAATGGATTAACTTCACTGTAACACAAAATCTTTAAGTTCAGACTTCTTTATTATATATATATGTATACACATATATATATATTCATCACAGATTATACCACTATTTCTTTTTTGAAACTCAAATACAAATCATCTTTTACAATATCATGTAAAAGCTTTATGAAAAAAATTAAGCAAAATATATTGAAACAATTTCCATTTCTTTAGATAATATTTTATTAGGAAAGTCATATTATTACAGTTTCATTGAAATACTGCTCTTTACTAAATATAGTATCATTAAATTATATCTGAATAATGGAAATGCTATTTATTCTTCAGTTTTTATAATGTTAATAAGAAAAATGTACATTTCAAACAAGACCAATTGTAAATTTCATATTTATTTTTAATTCAGTCTAAAAGTAAAATCTAGTTCCTGATTTAATATATTAGTTTTAAAATTGATGATTTATATTTTATATATTTTTGTAATTTACAAAAAACTTTTTTTGGCCTGGACTTCTGATTTCATGGGCATAGATAAATTCTCTCTACCAATTCAGATCATAAACTGTTTTGTAAGTTAATCTTAAAGTGTTCCCTGGAATATAGACTTGAACTAAGTCTTTTTTCACTCCAAGTCCATCTCTCAATTCTCCATGCCATAATGATACTTAACAAAAATATTTTTATGAGTTAATAACAGTAAAAAAAGAAACTTAGATAATTTTTGACTCATTGAAATTTTTACAATTCCAAAATAAGTAGAAATGTATTTTTAGGTGATACGAAAGTCTTAGAAAATGGAAAAATTGTAATAACAAAATAATTAGGATAGCAGCAGCACATAAAGACAACAGATAAATAAGTAGTCAAATTTCCTTTAATTGGATTTTTCCATTTTATTAAAACATTCATCAACACACAATTTGTATAATGTTCTTGTTCAATAATTTTATCCTCACAACAATAAAAATAACCCTATCAAACTCCCAAATATTTGCTGACACCTCAGTGATATTCACAATGCATTTTTCCAAAAAGTCAAAAGAAGGTATATCTAAAATGGCCAATACTAAAAATATTGCAGGCAGAACAATGCTCACATTTTAGTGTCTCAATCTTTTTACATCTCTACTTTAATTGCTAACAAAACCAAAAGGTGAAAGTAAAATCAGTATCATTATTTAATTATATGAATTAAAGAGTTATTTAATGACATTAATTAAAATGCTTTTACTACTATTCACTAGTAAAAAAGATTAAGAGATATGACATGAAGGAGAGAAAACACTTTCTCTCTCATCTACTGCAAAAATTAATGTGCTTTCAAAACCACAAGTAGGAATATTCATTTGCATCAAGTTCAACAAAATACAAAGATAATTTATAATGTTATTCCCTTATGGATTTCCTTACAATAAGAGGTATTAAATTCTTAAAGGAGTTAAAACAAGAGAAGCTATACAATTTCATTCCCAGGGGATCTTAAATAATAGGACAGACATCCATTTGTCTACATGGCTTTAGGGGAAATCAGTGTGAAGAGAAGGTTAAAGTCCAGATGCTTTCTTAAGTTCTTTTCCAAACTTCTAACCAAAAGCTGTAAAATTATTTTTTAAAATCATGGAATATATTAAGACATTTTAAAATACACCATTCTAAAAGTAGCTAATTTTATAAACAACAAAAAATTACTATACTCTTAAGTATCAGTAAAAAAATCAATAATTTAAAAAAATACACTACAAGCATAATGATAAAATAACAATGGGAATGGATTACAGAGTTAGCAGAGCTTTGCAAAAGAAGACTTCTGGATATTCACAATAAAAGAAATGTACTTTACCCAATGATAAAATTATTGGAGAGAATTTTTAGATACCAATCCTTGATCACCACCTAGTGACAAAAATCAGTATCTACTTCTAAACAGTTGCTGAAAGGTAGCAGTACACTCATCTGATGAAATCAAAATTATTTTATAATACCTTGATGCAGGATTCTTTGCATAAAACTTAGGAAAGTGATAATTTGTTACCTTGTTAAATAAAGGAGTATAACCAGTTGATCTTGTGTAATAGGCAAATATGTTATACTTTATAACTCATATGTATTATTAAAATGCAATTAATGAAATTTGATTTTAAAATTATATATGTAGTTATAATAAATTTATCGAGTACTCTCTAATCTACTATAAAAATTACCCCCAGGATTTCTACATTTATAAGGCTTAAGAAGCAGAGTTAATAGAAGGAGAAGTCAGAAGCTGCCAAAAGTGATTAGATTTGTAAAAGATAATTTTTAAAAGTATTTTTCCCCTCTTTATATTTCAGTTCTTGAAAAGATATCTGGTGACATGGTGAGAATCCTGTGTATTTCTTCATGAAAGGTAAGGCAGAAGTAATGTAGAGAACTTAAGGTTACCTTCAATACAAGGCACATCCAAAAGTCTGGAAGAAGTTTGTCTCTTAGTTCCTATATTACACAGTCAAAAAAAAAAAAAACCAAAACTAGTCCAATGCTAACCACATATTCCACTTACTGCCCTTTAGTCCTCTAGTCAAGACAGCTGAAATCAAATTTGCTTTCTCTAAATCAGTCCTATTAAATATATGCAATATTTTTGGACTATTCCTCCCCCTCTAGTTTTTAGGAATGTGGAGTCACAGTGTTTAAAAGTGAGATTAACATTAGAAGGCTAAAGAAATCTAATGTTAGAGATTTTTACAACAATTTTGTTAAAAGTCTTATTTCCAGTACTCTAATTTGTCATTTGGTCTGACTTTATAATTATTTCCTAAGTATATACTGAGTATTCAGAATATAAAAATCCTAAAAAATAGGGATCATATTTTTGTATGCTTAAAGTACATTAAATAGCAAGCAATGATGATTTTCTCTCTAACTTGTATGGCTTAAAAAAACTATATTTTTTCTTTTCTTTTTTTTTTGGATGATGTTTAATTAAAAATAAATGCTTTATTTTAAACTTGGATAACAGATATTTTTGTTTCCAAGTAACTATTCAGGATGTAACCACTGTGTTACATTTACTTCTCTTTGATTTGAGAAATTGATTTATTGAATCTATCTTTACCTATTCTCTGAAAAAATATAAATAATAATAAATGATGGCAAAATTATAGTTGACTTTTCAATCATGTAATATGTCAATAAATTTTTCTTTTTTTGATGAATTGAGAAGAATACAAAGAATCCTACATCAAGGTCTAAATTATTAATTTAATGCTTTCAGTTTATTAATTATTAATTTAATGCTTGTTCAAGTTTCAGTTACATTGTGATGGTCTCTGAGATCTCTTCTAACTCTATAAATGTGATTCTGGAAGGTTTCAGGCACCTGATAATCTTCCTGACTTTATTCTTCAATGATTAGTAGATGTCCACAGTCTCATTCTCTCCATATCCCAGTAATTCTGAACCTCTAGAAGCCATACTACAAATCCCTTTTCCTATCCTCTCTGACGTTCCCTTACTCCCATTGCCCTCAATCCATTCCCTTTTATATCCTACCCCTCCATATGCCACTCACTTCTATTCATGCTTTTCATTGTGTTCTACTGAATTCTTGTGTGTCACTGGCCACCACTACTTTCTATTTGACAAGATTATATATTTTTCAACTGAAATCTCTTCTGTCCTTGGTTAGCCTTCAGTGACTTTTAGTGTTCTATGTTGCAAATCTTGAAATGCCTCACTCCCCCAAAATTTGACTTGAAGGAAACCCAAAAGGCAATGAAAAGGCATATAGAGAATATAAACAGAATGAAAAATATTTCCAATCATTTGCAAGATCTTCTTGAGCAAAATATATGAAAAGAATGCTACAAAAATAATAAGTTTCTCTGATTTACTAAGAAAGGCAGGAGGAAGATCTAGAAAGAGAAATTCTATTAAAAATAAATAAAAATATATGGGATGTAACCTATTAAGATATTATTGAGACAAAATAAAACCTCAAAAAGCATTTTGCAAAAAGTGACTTAAAAATTAAAGAAATTTTTTGTTGGGGAAGATTTCATCTACTGAGTTAGTATCATATTAATCAAACTACCATGGAGTCATTTTTATGGATCTAGAAGGAAAAAAAAAAAAGACATTCATCTTAGGGGAAACCAGAAAGCAATCTGTTGGTTTAGACCAGTATGTTGTACCATATTCAGAAGTAACTCCCAAAAGATAAATGACTTAAATATAAAAAGTCCCATCATTAAAAATAATATTAATAAGGAACAGGAGAAAGAACTATTTACAATTTTGGTTAAAAAAAAAAGGAAGAATCAGTAACCAAACAAGGTATGGCATAGATCCCAAAATATTAAAATTAATATTAAGATTATTATAAAGGTTACAATACATATTAATCATATTAAATTAAAAAGCATTTACATGAACAAAAATAAGACTGAAAAAAGATTTTTTTTAAAACAAGTATTTTTGAGGTGAATCTGATAGTTTCAAAATAAATAGAAACTATTATCTATTAAAACTATTAACTATTAAAATGCCATTATTTCTACCAACTAGGAAGATGAGGATTTTCCTTTTTTTTTTTAATTAAAGCTTTTTATTTGCAAAACATATGCATAGGTAATTTTTCAACACTGACCCTTGCAAAGCTTTCTGTTACAAATTGTTACCTCCTACCCTCCACTTCCTCCCCTAGATGGCAGGAAGTCTAATACATGTTAATTATGTTAAAATATTTGACAGATCGAATGTGTATATATATTTATACAGTTATCTTGCTGTACAGGGGGGGAAAAAAGCTGAGAAGGAAAACATAAGGTAAGCAAACATCAATAAAGAGGGTGAAAATGTTATGTTGTGGTCCAGGCTCAGATCCCACAGGCCTCTCCCTGGGTGTATATGGCTTTCTTCATCACTGAACAACTGGAACTGGTTTGAAACAGAAGATGAGGATTTTCTTAAGAGAAATAGGATTACTGTAAAAAGCTAAGGAACAGGAATTACAAGATCTTGGTTTTGGCCCAGTCTTTGCTTCTTCATAGAATCTTTTTTTTTTTTTTTTTTTTTTTAAACTGCAAACTAGAATTAATAACTTGCACTATTTACCAAATAGAATTTTTTTGAAGAAAACACTTAAAACATTCTATAAATGTGAACTATTCTAATTATTCTAAATAAGGTACTATCTGAAACCTAATAAAATTGTAAAAAAAAAAACAAAAAAAAACAACCAGCTATAATAAAGAAGATGAAACTGGATATTGAACATATATAGGTATCTCTTTTAAACTATATTAAAAATAAAACTATTACCTGACAAAAAACACAATACAAGGACTCACCAATTTTTTGACTAAATTATGGTAAACACTTAACAATTTTACAATAAAGACTACATAATAAATAAAGCTTTTTTTAATGAAAGATTGACCACAAAGTTTTTTTAATAGGAATATTCATGTTAAACTGGAATTTATTTCTTTTTCATGCTGAATGGAAGAATATAGGGAAGGTTTATTGAAAGCCAAAAATGGGGACAGAAAGAGCTTTAAAAACTCTAGACTATGTCTGATTAGTTCTTTGCAATGTACATTATCAATACTTACTAGTTACATATTATGATATTTAAATCTGGGTTAGCTACACTGTAGATCACTTGAAAGGTTTACATACTACTTTTCTGTACAATAATACTCAGATGCCAGTTTTGAGAAAACCTGTTAGAAAGGCATTGTTTTTTCTGTTTCTTTTCTTTGACCTCTTCCCAAGAGAATCTAGGTCTTTCAACTAGTTACAGTTTCTAAGATAACAAGTTATCATTAATCAGATCTTACCTCTGCATTCAGATTATCTGCAAGGCTTTCCAAAAACTGGCTTTCAATTGGATTCTGTTGAGTAAGTAGGGTCAGGTAATGGCTGAGTTTATCATGAGTTGTTATGATTATGCCTTCCCCAAATTTATCAAACTGTGGCCTTCCAGCTCGACCAAATATCTGCATGACATCTAAAATTCCAAGGTCAACAAAGGAACCTCTTTTTGCAGCATATATTTGTGTTCCCTGGTTAAAGAAAAAGTTAATAAAAATTAACATAAACACATACAAACATAATCCTGATGAGATGAATGCTGAAATTAGGCAAATATGATATGATTTCAAAAGTGTACTTTACTAAATCCTATCATAATCAATGATATAGTTAACTTTTTATAATACATACTAGGTTCGCAATGGAGAAAATAATTTAAAGTCAATCAGACCACCTAACACAATTATTTTTCAGTGTGAATAATTTTATAGGTTTTTTTTCTTTTCTTTCTTTCTTTCTTTTTTTTTTTTTTTTTTGGTTAAATACATACATATCCATGTGAGAAGGATAAGCTCTTACCTTAATGATAACAGCATGAGCAGGGAGATTGACACCCCATGCTAATGTAGCTGTACAAACTAGAACTTTGATATGTCTATGAGAAAACAGATTTTCAACCAAACTTCTGTCCTGTCGAAGCATTCCAGCATGATGAATACTAAAGCCATCTGGAAACATTTCTCGCAACTGCTTATTTCTTGACTTTTGCACCTGCAGTAGGTAAAAAAATAAGAATTTATGAAAAAAATGCTTCCATCATTTTAGCATCATTCTTGAATGTTACGCTCCTCCCACTAAAAGTCTCTAAGTCAATTTAGTGTCAGTTTTTCAAATTATAATCAACTCTAGACTATTTAATGAAACTAATAGTGAAGGTCTTATAAAACTGGTTAGCCTATGAAAAAACTTTTATGACTGTGTGAACTGTAAAGTCTTAAAGATAGAGATAAATGAGATAGGCAAGAAGCTTAAAATACAGTCTATAATAAGAATTCTTAGTATTTTGATGTTTATATTCGATAACTGACACGAGGGAAAAGAAAAATAAAATTTTCCTGAACTGACACATGAGAGAAATACCCACCAAAACCCCAGCAAAATAAAAATCAATATGTGACAATGAAATATGTAAACAGTACTCCAAAAGAAAAAACAAAGCTATGAAAAGGAAAGTAATTATGATCCCTGGAAGCTGCAAGAAAAGTAGCTAAATGGTGAATATGAAGCTCGCTGGGCAAGTGTGAGGGACAGCCATGAAATGTCTGAATAAGAGGGAAATAAGTGGTACCTGAAGAGAAAGAGCTGACTGTACAGGCAAAATTTCATTATAATGAGCTTCAGAGGGCAGCCATATATGCCTTTTAGTTGAATTTTGTTGTAATGCATGTATTGCTAGAAATCATACTCCTAGTCTTCAGGCGGTGGAGGCAAAGGAGAGCTGATTCCCAACCTCCCTGTAGTGAGACAATAAGTGAAAAGAAGCCTGAACCCAGTAGGGAAGAAGAGATGTGTCATGTGCTCTAATCATCTCTATAATTCTAAATTCTTATATCTGAACTTCTAGTGTTTATTTGGGAAGTCATTTTTTTTAAAATCAGTATTTGAAAAAACAAATGTGAAGTTAACAAGTATTTATTAAGTACCTACTACATGTTAGGCACTATGTTAAGCTCTGGAGACAGAAAGATAAGCAAAGTAAAATAGTCCTTGCTCTCAAGGAGCTCACAATCTAATGGGGAAAACAACATGCCAATAGCTATGTAAAAACTATTTTTGTTTCTTCTCTATCTTTCCCTACATATATAAATAAATAAAAACATTCAAGATAAATTAAGAGATAATTTCAGAGGGAAGGCACAGAAAAATTGGGAAAGGCTTCTTACAAAAGACAGCTAGGCTGCATGATGGATAAAGTGCTGAGCCTGGAGTCAAGAAGACCCAAGTTCAAATTTGTCTTCAGACACTAGTAGTTGTGTGATCTTGGGCAAGTCATTTAGCCTCTGTTTGCCTCAGTTTCCCCAACTTTAATAAGAGTTTAATAATAGCACTATTTCCCAATGAGATAATACTTAGAAAGCACTTAGCACAGTGCCTGGACCATAGCAGGCACTCTATAAATGCTATTATCACCCTCATCATCTTAAAAGGTGGAATCTTAGCTGGAACTTAAAGGAAGCCAGAGACGCCAAAAGGTAGAGATGACAGTGTTCTAGGCATGGAGAACAATCAGTAAAAATAACTGGAGTCAGGAAATGAAGTGTTTTGTGCAAGCATCATCGGCAAGAAGGCCAGTGTTAGGGATTACAAATACATGGATGGAGGGGAGTAACTGTAAAAATACTAGAACGTAGAAAGGAGATCCAAGTTATGAAGGGCTTTAAAGGCAAACAGAGGATTTTATATTTGATTCTTGAGGTAGGAAGAAACTAGGTTCTACTGAAAGGGTTTTGCTGCTGTGACATGGTCAGAGCTGTGCTTTAGGAAGATCCTTTTAGTAGCTGATTGAAGGACAGAGTGAAGTAGAAAAACACTTTAGGCTAAAAGACTAATAAGAGAATTATTACAATAGTCTCTGTATGAGATAAAGAGGACCTATATTATGGTGGCAGTGTCAGAGGAGAGAAATGGGAGTATATAAAATGCTCCAAAAATAGAATAAACAGGATTTATCAACTCATTGGGGAGGGAGATGAGAGAGTGAGAAATTAAAGATGACAGAGTTGTAAGCCTGTGTAACTGGAAAGATGATAGTACCCTGAACAATAAAAGGGCAGTTGGGAAAGGAAGAGCTCAAGAGGAAAAATAATGGATTCAGTTTTAGACACACTGGATTTTAAAATGTGTGTGGAACATCCAGTTCAAGATGTTTAAAAGCAGTTGGAGACTCTTTTGATCAAGAGATTGGGGCTGCATTTATATTTGGGAGCTGATTTTAGAACGCCAAGTAAAATATTATCTAGGAAGAAGAGAAGCCAGGAAAGAGTCTGGGGAACACCTGCAGTTGTTAGCAAGCATGATTTAGCTGAAGTTCTAGCAATGGAGAATGAGAAAGAGCAGTCATAAGGAAAATTGGGAGAGCTATGTCAAAAGAAAGCCTAGGAAGGAGGTACCATCAAGAAGAGAATGATCAACTATACGAAAGGCTGCAGAGAGGTCAAAAAAGATTGAGACAAGATCATAAGATTTGGCAATAAAGAGATCTATTGGTAATTATGGAGAGAGAAATTTCAAATGAGAGAAGCTAGAAGCCAGACTGCAGAGAGAGTTAAGAAGAAAAAGAAGTAAAGAAGTGAAGGCAGTGTTTAGATGTGAAAGGGAGGAATATCACACTGGATGGCAGCTAATGGGGATGAACAGATCAACTAAGGTTTTGTTTGTTTATTTGTTTGTTTTTGTGGATGTCTAATATGTTTGAGATGAAGATGTACATCTATAGTTGAAAATTAATTGCTATTTCACAGAATATCAAAGGTCATGAACAGGTCAGCTTTGGTTTAATTTACCTTAGCTCTTTTCTTTCCTTCTTCAATATAGTGCAAACCTCATAAATTGGAGATTTGCCTTAGGGATTTAGTACACTGATAGGAGTCAAATATAGGTACTATATATAACTACTAAGTGTAAAGGGATTATTTGAAACAGATAATGAAAGCATCACTAGTTATCAACTGGACCTTAGATCCACTGTCAAAGAAGGCCATCTAATACAGTTAATCTACAATAAGGTTTTTCCACTGAGGTTGAATATTTATATGTATTGAAATAATACTTAAAAAAAAAACCTTTAATCCCTTTTCTATAAAAATTTTAATCTAGTCTATGAATAAAACAAAAAATTTAAATAAAATATCACATCTTGCTATTCTCTTACTTTCATAGGGGGAAATAAAATGATTCACAGTAATTGAAATTTAATTATATTCAAGTGTATAGGTAAGGAATAGTAGATTGGATAGGTGAGAAAAATAAAACTCAAAAAGATCTAGACTAGTAGGGGAAAAAACTCCCTTTTCTGCTCTTCTCTCACTGAAAATTATCCATTAATGTGAAAATACCTGAAAATTGGGATTATTAAGAGCATCCAGAAAATCATTTAAACATCCTAAAAATATTCACAGTAGAAAATTACTCTGATTAGTAATATTTTACAAATGCAATCTGAAATATTGTAGTTAACAAATAATAAATTAATAAGAAAGCAAAATTTATTAAACAAATAGATAATTATTTATAAATATGAAAAAACTTGTTACAAAGTTGCCTGTAAAAATTATACTAAAACTTTACCTTATTTAAATTTCTTTCTTTTTTTTTTTTTAAAAAAGCTCTATTATTTTACTGTAGGCAACTCTCTCTACCAATGAAAATCTACAACTGCTGACCAATAAAATGTTAAATGGTGTTAAAGAGCTACCTGCTGGCAACCAAGGAGGCTTTTTGAGTCTCTCCAATGATTTTAAGACTTTTCTCCTTAGCTTAATTCTTGTATTTTTATTATGTGGATCTTCTATGTGTGACAAAATATAAAATCCTACCTATTAAAACTACCAAACATATTTATATAATGAATGTCTTTCAAAACACTTCAACATAATTATGTAGTTCATATCTCCACAACTGTGTGAAATTTAGTAGTGCCTGATTTGTTCCCATTTCATAGAAGAGAAAAATGAAGTTCAGAAAGGTTTTAGTAATCTGCCACAGGTCACATGAGTTTTAAAAGCTGAAGCCAGGATTTGATATTAGTACACTTTCCATAAGAAAGGCAGTGTGGTAAAGAGTACAAAAAATGCTGAAATTGGAGATGGGAGCACCTGGTTCAAATCCTACTCACTTGCTGTGGGACCCTCGGCCCACTAGTCCAAACCTACCAAAACACTCACCAAACAGGATTGTTTTAAGGATCAAAAAAAGATAATACAAGGAAAGCATATTACTTATTGCAATATAAAAAAATGACAAAAATTTAATATCACCAAACTTTCCATTTTATATAATATTATGCCACATTTGGTAAACTGAAACCATAAATTTAATTTCATTTTATAGTATGTATTTGTATCAACCTCCACTAAAATTCTAAGGAGTGAGCTATTTTATACAGACACACACAGACACATACACACACCCACCCACCCACACCCACAACCCTCCCTTATCAAGCAAGCTAGAAAGGCTTTAAATATAGGCTGAGTAAATAATTACACTTCTATTGCCAAAGGGCATTTCTAAATTTGGAAAGAATTCTTTGGCCACAACAATTCTTGAAAAATGTTTATTAAGTCAAAAGTTTTAAATAACAGCCTTGGTGATACAATGTCTTCCATCTGCCCTCATTCTAGAGAAGTTTGTCAGCAGAACAAAGTTAACAAACAGGGATGAGAGCAAGCTCAAACCTATGACAGCCATTTTTAAAGTTTTCAGTGTGACAGCCTCAGAAATACTACAAAGCAAGGCTTGATTCATTGTTTTGTTGATTGTCTAGACTTACAAAAGCAAAGGAGAAACTGTTAATGCAGATTACAATTAAAAATCTATGCTACTCTACAAGTCAAACACCTATCATAAGACCTTCTGGGATGGGGGAGTGGGAGGAGGTGGTAGGAAAGAGGATGAGGCAAAGCAACCTATTAAACAAACTAAGACAAAAGAAAAATTGTGTTCTGTTTAGTGGTTGTTAGTGATCAGATGAATCAAAAAGTAGACAGCCAAAATGTCAAATCAGAGAGGACCAAATCTAATGAATTAAAATTTAATACATATAAATGCAAAATGTTAAATATAAATTTTTTAAAAATCAGTCTTAAAATACAAAATGAAGTGTGAAAAGATAAGGCAATTCTGTGAGTAGGTAAGAGAACAATTTTGAGTTTGCAAAAACCAGGCAACCTAAAAATTAGTCAATGGTGTAACATAGAAGGTCTAAACATTAATGCTATCCTAAACTATACTAAGCAGGGAAGGAGGGAGACAGAAAAAGAGAGGCAAGAAAGAGGGAGGAAAAAGAGAGGAGACAGATTTAGAATTAGAAGTAATCTTAGCATCAGTAGAAGTTATCAAGTTCAACTTCCTCTCTTTGTGGAGAAAACTAATAAAGTAACCTGCCCAAAGTCCTGCAGCTCATAAGTATGTGAGGCAGGATTTGAACATAGAGTCTTTCTGGCTCCCAGAAGGGTACTCTAACTACTACACTTTGGGTTGCAAATCCAACGGAAAATCAGTATGATGATGAAATCTGGCCTTTTGAGCCAGAGAATTTTGACTCTTGGTCTACAATGTAAATTGTTTTTTTTTTTTTTTAAATTAAAACTTTTTATTCGCAAAACATATGTATGGATAATTCTTCAACATTGACCCTTATAAAGCTTTCTGTTACAAATTTTTTCCCCCCTAGTCCCCACCCCTCCCCTAGAAGGCAGGAAATCCACTACATGTTAATTATATTAAAATACTTCACAAATCGAATATATGTATACATATTTCCACACTTATCATACAATGTAACTTGTTAATAAGAGTTTATCAATTCTAATTTTATTATTTTCCCCAGTTACGTTAAAAACTATTTTTTTCTATGTTTTCAAGATTTTTGAGTTCTAGGTTCTCTCCCTTATCTCCACACATAATCAAGAGACTACATATGAAGTTATGTAAAACATTTCTATAAAAGTCAAGTTGTGAAACGAAAATAAAACCCTCAAGAAAAATTAAGTTAAAAATAAAGAGGTGGAGAGAGATATAGAGAATGGTTGTATTTGTATTCAGCTTTGATCAGTTCTTTCTCTGGGTACAGAGTGGAATTTTCATAGTCCTTTCGAGTACTTGTGAATAATTGTATTACTGAGAATAACAAAGTAATTTACAGCTGGTCATCCCAGAATGTTAGTAAGTTTATAAAGATGAAAGGTAACTGTGGAATGCTCATCAAATCTGAAGATGATTGAAAGCTAGAATGGACAACTGACATGTATGGCAAAATAAGTAACCAAAAACTATTTTCCCATTGTAATTTAGAAATATTTATGTTGATATTATTAGTTTTGATATTACTTTAATTTCCAACAATATCATTCCCTATTCCTATACTGGCTTAATCCCTGTAATAAAGAATTTTCTAAAAATTCACCAAAATTCACCAATACTATCTCTATTCTTGTACAGAGACTTATAAACTTATACTAAAATACTGCCACAGTCTGACAGTTCTAGAGCCTTTTATAACTTAGTTCTTTTCTGCCTTTCCAGTTCTCTTACATCTTAATATCTTCTCTATCTACATGAGATCTATAATCTAGTCTTTGGACTTTCTACTGATCCTCACACAATACTCTCATCTCTGGACTTTGGGTACTGTCACTGTCAATCCCCCATGCCTATAACATTCTCCCCCATCATTTCTATCTTCAGCTTCTCTGATCTCCTTCAATTTCTAACTATCTTCTTAATCTTAAATGTCCCCCCTTTGAAATTATCTTCAGTTTATCCTACATAGTTCTTCTTTTTCATTTTTGTTTGCTATGGCCTGTTAGAGAGCAGGGTTATTTTGTTTTATCTTTCTTTATATCATCAGGGCTTAGCATAGTGCCTGACACTTAAGGACTTAATAAAGGCTTGCTGACTTGATCAGAGCAACACATCAATAAAGTCTGATAGTTTATGAAAAATCCATAGTTCTCCACCTCTGCCAAAAATAAAGAGAAACACATTCTGCTACCTATTCCTCAGGAACAAACTTGGACATGGTAATTACATAGAATTTCGATTCAAAAAAGCACTGGTGAACATTTATTAACTAACTAATATGTATCACTATTGGAAATACATCCTTAACCTTACTGTCTCCCATCCTGAATTGGCCCAGAACCTACCTGGGATGGGTGGGAAAGAAAAAGGTTTATCACCTCATGGGCACCCTACCCTTGTGTCTGTTCTCTTGCCTGGGTTGCATTTGAATGAGATGGAAGTCAGTAACTCCATTTCTAATGAGATGGAGGTCCATCAGGCCTTACCATATATGGTTACTATTTCCCAAAGTTCTTCAGATTTTATCATAAGCTTCATTTCTGTTTCTCAGTACTGTCTTCTTAATTACTTGAGAATGAAGGACCTCTGAGTCTTGCCATCTATCTCATCATTGTACTCTTGCCTTTCTTGCTCTGGAGATGAACTTTTTTTTTTTTTTTAATATTTTCTCCCTCAATTAGAGTAGAAGTTCTTTAAGAATAAGGGCTCTGTTTTTCTTTTAATATCCTCAGTGATTAACATAGTGTTTGGCACTACACATACATGATTTTCAGTCATTCATTCATCATGTTGGTGATGGGGATACAAAGACAAAAGAGAAATAGTTCATTCCTGGAAGGAACTTACAATCTGAATGGGGAGAGAAAACTTGTGCAAATATAGGTAGAAGATAACTTGGTGGTGGGTGGGTGTGAAGCACTAGCACCTGGGGACATAAGGAAAGACTTTATTTAGAAAGTGCTTCAGCTGACACTTAAAGGAAACTAGGGGTTCTAAGAGGCAAAGGGGATAGAGCTTATTTTCTTTAGTGGAGACAGTTACACATTTAAGTACATATAAAATACATACTAAACAAAAACAAGGTAATTGCAGGAGGAGAGGCTAATAGCTAGAAGCACCAGAAAGACTTAATAGAGAAGGTGATACCAGAACTAAGCTTTGAAGAAAAGTCCTATAAAAGGTGGATATGAGAATTATATGCACTCCAGATATGTGACAAACACAGGGGAAAGGGAGATAAAGTGTTATTGAGTGCTATTGAGCTAGCCAAAGAGAACATGAAGAGGATATGTATAAAGTATGATTAACCTGAAACAAAGGACTTTTTATTTGATTCTAGAGGTAACAGGGGACCACTGGTGTTTACTAAGTAAAGGAGTGACAGGAACACACCTATGCCTTAGTTGAATCACTCTGGCAATTGTGTGAAGAATAAACTAGGAATGGTGAGAGACCTGAGGCAGGGAGACCAAACAGATTTGAACTAGGATTGTGACTATGCATAAGTAGAGAAAAAAATGAAGCCAAGAGACACTGTGGAGGTAGAAATTAAAAGATATGACAGCCAAATTTATATATATATTGCTTATTAGCAATATATGAGTGAAGAGTTTAACAATGAGGATAATATCTAGAATTTAAAGACATTAAAATTTATCTGGAAAGACTTACTGATGCATAGTGAAGTGAACAGAATGAGGAGAACATGTACATGTAGCACTACTGTTTGATGAAGAATTGTAAATGACTAGCTATTCTCAGCAAAACAATGATCCAAGAAAATTCCAAAGGACTAATGATGAAGCATATTATCTCACTCCAGAAAAATAACTGATATTGACTGAATACAACCCTGAAGCATGCAATTTTTCACTTTATTTGAATTTTTTCTTTTGTTTGAATTTTCTTGTACAAAATGATTAAAATGGAAATGTTTTACATAATTGCAAAAAAAAAAAAGTGGGAATTTTTGTATACTACAGGCTCAATGGCCCTGCAGAGTTATATGTCAGTCAAAAAAGCTAAAAAAATTTTAGGCTGAATTAAGAGAGACTGAAATGAACAACAGAGTCTGCTCTGGTCATACCACATGTGGAATATAATATGTTCACATGTAGGTATCACATTTTTGGAAGGGTGCATGAGAAAAGTTACTATGTCAGGCTATTTATGCAAATATCTGAAAAGTAGATAATGCTACAAATTAAGACTATGAATTAAGTATTTAATAGTATTTAAATATTGCTACTTATTTTTCTGCTGTCAAAAGTTTTTTACAACATCTCTCTCATACTAATCAAAAAGTTATAATTAAATTTCTTTTAATATCTTCACACTATTTTGCTACTATCTCTATCAAAAGCTCTGAAATAATATATGCAAGCACTTCACTACTCTTTATTTCATTCAACTCAGCTGTTCTAGCCACAGAAAACCTCACAGTTCGCTTTAGTGTTTAGACACTTGTCTCCCTCTGCGGTTATATAGACTTCTAAATCTACAGACATCTAAGTTTTGGCTTGGAGCAGAAAACATATGAAAATTCCTAGGTTAAGAAGAGGCTAGCTAAATAGCAAGAAGTCTCTTAAACCTACTATAACATTTCTATATTCAAATACCAAACTCATGCTGCTAACTTCCTTTGAATCTAAGTTCTGCCTCCCAAACATTCCATATTTGGTATCTGATGGAAAGGAAAAATCACTTAATATGTTTAATATGTTTCAAGAATTGTGTTAAGTACTAGGGATACAAATAGAAAATTGAGATAATCCTGCTCTCAACAAACATCTTAATTAGAAGAGACAATACATAAAAGAGTTCCCAAGAGGTTCAATTTACAGTAGATGGAAAGGTCAGAGAGTAAACAGATTGTAGTTTGTGAAGGTACCAAGGTCAATAACAAGAGCTTATGACTACTCCTCACCCCAGAACACCATGTCTAAAGTCTGTATCTTCCTCAGACTTCCCTGGATTGGTGAATCAGAACAAGGTAATGAGTGACAAAGCACCATTTATGACAACTGTTTCCCCATTCCTGCCTGAAAGTGCTCCAATATGGACCCAGGACTTTTGCTTGAATGCACAGCTTCTGCAGTTGCAGAGCTCTATAGTCCATACCCTGTGCTCCATGAATCTTGAAGGGATTATCATCATCTTATTCATATAATAAAAACACTGATATTGCTCTTTTAAAGTTTAGAAATTCTATGTTCACAGATATTATTACTGTTATCAGATGAGAAGAAAAACTAAATGACTCAATTACATAATTTGTAAGTACTTGTGGTATGAAATAAAAACCATCATGTTTGAATTCAATCATCTTTTCATTACTCATGTAATACTACCAGTTAGATGGTAATATTGAATTTATTAGCATCTACTAGTTAGCAGAATTTAAGATCCTATACTCATGAATAAGATACGGACAACTCAAAAATGCAAGACATAGTCATAAACAATTTAAACTCTTAGTTGGCCACATGCAACTATATAACAGCTCTTATCAGAGAGAAGAAAGGTATGTCAACTGAAATAAATGTTAGAAAATAAATATAAAGATGGATATTTATTGGATACCAACACAATTAATTTTCAAATATTTTATAAATAAGTTCCCTACTTTTTCTGGAAGAAAAAGGAACCTTACAATAGGACTGCTTCTCTTGGTTAAGTTCTCATTTCTGTATTGGTGCTTTGCATCTGCTTTAGGCTACAAGTAAGGGCTTGCTACTGTTTAAGCTACATCCCTTTGGTACCTATAGTCTTCTATTTCTATTAAAAGCCATGTATTATAATTGGAAAAATGCCAGATATGGATGTGGAAAGACCCCCAACATTGGATTCTTGGCTCTACTGCTTACTACTTATGTAATTTGAACAAATTCTCTTAACCTCTCTGTCATACTATCTTCATCTGTAAAAGGAAGGAGAAGAACTAATAGGCCTTTAAGGTCCTTTTCTCTTCTAAATCTATGATTTCATGACCACTAGCAGAATTAAAAATACTAGCAATTTTTTTTTACTCCATTATGAGAATACAATTCCCCATATTTTCTCTGAGTTCATTCATATACTTGAACTTGGGAGTAAAGGTCCTATATTGGTTAAGAACAATACTAAATGCTATATTATCTATTAAGCCTCCTGGTCTCTTCATCTTTTTATTCCTAACACTCTTTCTAGAGTAGGCAAAAATATAGTATAGAAAAATCAAACTTGACTGAAAGTCTAGAAAGCCATTTTGCGTTCTTTCACTAAAATGATGTCATGCCATTGAGGAAAGCATAGTCTTTCTTGCTGTTTTGCCATATTTGTAAAATGAAAAAGTTGAACCAGAAAACTTCACAATCTTTATGTTAAGATACTTGCCATCTCCCTGTCTCCCTTCTAAAACGTAGGACTTATTAGAAGTTGTAGATCACTTGGCAAGCTTTTTAGCTCCCTCTGAATTAATTACCATATCTATCTGATGATTCTCAAATCTATCCATCCTGCTCCAATCTTTCTGCTGACCTCCATTCTCCCATCTCTAACAGCCTTTCACATATCTCAACTCCAAATGTCCCAAACAGAACTTAATATCTTTCCCTCTAAATTTTTCGCCACTTCTTACCTTCCTATTACTGCAGAGGGTACCACTGCTCTTCCAGACTCTCAGGCTTACAATCTAGGAGCAATTTTGGAATCCTCTCTATCTCTTGATTCCTCCCCCCCCCATCCCAATCCCAACTGTTGCCAAGGCCTATTTAATATCACTTTTGCAACATCTCTCAAATATGTACCATCATATCTCCTCCAACTCAGTCACTACTCAGGTCCTTCATTCTCTAACACCTGTATTATCACAAAAGCCTGCTAAAGACACAAAAGACACCTGTCTTTCCTTACTCCAATCTATATTTTGCTCAGCCATGAAAGTGATTTTCCTAAAATGCAATTCTAATCTTGTCACAATCCCCCAATCCCAAACTCAGTAAACTATAGTAGCTTACTACTGTCTCTACAAGTGACCAAATAGAAAAGGATTTGTTTGCCATTCAAAGGCCTTCATAATCTATCTCCTTTCATTTATTTATTTATTTATTTATTTAGCTGAGGCATTTGGGGTTAAGTGACTTGCCCAGGGTCACACAGCTAGAAAGTGTTAAGTTCTCCTGACTTCAGGATGTATCTCCTTTTTATACCTTAAACATACATCAATCCATTCCTCCTAGCTATTCTACAAACAAGGCACTAAGTCTCTTGATTCAGAGCATTTTCTTTGTTATTCATGCCTGTAACATTCTTCCTCAGCTGTTTCAACTACTAACCTTTCAGGTTTTCTTTATTTACTCCCAACTAAAATGCACCCTCTCTTTTTTGGGGGGAACCCTTCATGAACCCTATTATTCAAGTGCTTTCCTTCTATTAATTGTCTCCTATTTATCTTACAAAGATTGTTTTGTATATATTTGATTGCTTGTTGTCTCCCAATTAAATTATAAGTTCCTGGTGAGAAGAAACAATCTTTTTTTTTTTTTTAATCCCCCCCCCCCCGTGTCTGGCACATAGTTGTTTAATAAATGTTTATTGTCTAATTTGACTGTAGATTGCTTTTTAAAATTTACAATGCCAAAAATACTGAGGAGTGGAGCCAAGATGGCAGAGTACAGGTGGGGACTTACCTGAGTTTTCCCAAATTCTGGAGAGCAAAAGAGATCCTAAAAGAGGAAAAGGACCCGTATAGGCAAATGTGTTTCTAGCAACTTTTTTTGTGGAGGCAAAGAATTTGAAATTGCAGGGATGCATATCAATCGGGGAATGGCTGAACAACTTGTGGTATATAATTGTAATAGAATACTATTGTTCTATAAAAAATGGGGAGCTGGGGCAGCTAGGTGGCGCAATGGATAGAGCACTAGCCTTGACTCAGGAGGACCTGAATCAAATTTGATCTCAGACACTTAACACTTCCTAGCTGTGTGACCCTGGGCAAATCACTTAATCCCAATTGCCTCAGCCCCCCCCCCCCAAAAAAAAAAAAAAAGAAAAAAAAGAGAGCTTTCAGAAAAACCTGGAAAAATCACATCAACTAATACAAAATAAAGTGAGCAAAATCAGGAGAATAGGATACATAATAACAACATTACATAATATTCACTGTGTACTGTGAATGACTTAGTTGTTCTCAGGAATCCAGTAATCTCAAAATAATTCTGAAGGATTTATGTTACTATCCACCTCCAAAGAAATAACTGATGGAATGTGAGCATAGACTGAAGCATAATTTTTTCACTTTCACTTTTTCACTTTTCACATTTTGGGGGGGGGGTGTAGATGGGGTTTATCCCAACTCCAAGTTGTTTTTGTGCAAATTATTCCCAAAGCTTGCATGTACTCTTTTTTCAACTCTTCCTCAGAATCCCTAATTTCTTTTGAAGTTAACTCAAATACATCTTTTCATATAAAGCTTTTCCTGATTCCCATGGATGCTAGTACTTCACCCCCAAATTATCTTGTCTTTATTCATATTTGTTTTATATATTCTCATTTCATAGATAGAACTGTGTTGCATATTGTCTCCTTTGAGAGACTGTAAGCTCTCTGAGGGCACGAACTGCTTTATTATGGATTTTATATCCCTATTATCTCACAAAGTACCTAGCACACATTAAGACTTTAAATAAATGCTGCTGATCAAATTACCTAGCTAATCCATTTTAGGTAGATAATCTTTTAAAAGACGAACTTCATAGTACTTGGTCTTTATTACAGTTTAATATGTTAGATGGGATGTAGACTTTGTGTCATCTTGTTTTGCTGTTTTTTTTCAAATATTTTAAAAATTGTGTAATTTCCTGATTTGTTATATTATTAAAACATCTCTTTCAGAAAAATAAGGCCTCTGCTGGAAAGTTCCATATTATACACTTTAATCCTTATTTAAGGAAACAAAACTAAGAAAACATAAAAAAATTAAAACTAGGCTATTTACCTTCATCAAGAATCTTCCAAATATACTGCCTGAACTAATCAGGTCATGTGCCTTTTATGTTATGTTGAACAAACAATGAGTAATTTGAATGTAAAGCTGCTTTAAAATTTATATAGATTCATTCAGGCCTCATATCGTGAGTTTCCAAGAGTTGGAGAGAACATATAAAGTTTAAATCATCTGGTCATTTTCTGACCTTGGCATACATCTCTCCAGTTATATCCTTTGTGTTACTTCTGCAAAATTCTTGCTAGAGAACATGTTGTAGCCTGACCCATACACATTCTGTACTTCTTCTTTGCCCTTAGGGGATAGCCTACAATTTAAATCATTTAGAACCTTGTGACATTATTTCATGATTTATATTCATATAGTCTCATCAGAAGAAAATTTCTGTTAAAAAGCTGAGGAAGAAGTGTGGGGTCATGGAAAAAGCATTAGGCAATTTCTTGTATGCAATTTAGCTTTTTCCCCTCCTTTCCCCCCAACTCTATAATGACTTCATTGTCCAAATGCAACATTTGGTAAAAAGACATGGATTTAAAAGCTTGTCTTTCTGGTCTAACCAAATGTTTAATATTGGATTTCAAAATAGTCTTCATCCATTTGTTATTTTACTATGTTAAAAAAAAAAAACAACAAAAAACCCTAGGCAAAATTTTCTGCATATGAATATATGAATACTTGGATTAATCTATTTGCCATTCCCACCTTTGTTTTTGTTTGTTTGTTTGTTTGTTTTTTACCCCCCTTCAAAGAACATTTTCATCTTTAAAAGCAACAAAGTTCTAATTAGTGTAATTTCCCGAAGCAGGGTAGATTTTGACAGTATCCATTTATTTCTGTAACCTGAAGTTAATTGTGTATTTTTATAATGTGCTGTTAAAGAAACAAAGAGAAAGTGTTGCAATCAAAAGTTACTTAATAATCATCATAAAATATCAAGAGACTATGTTAAGATACTCTGAAGTCTCCAATTTACTGAAAAGATTCTATTAAGTTCTGACAGTCTCAAGGAAAACCAGAACATCTTATATTGAGGTTAAACACCCAGATCATGAAGATCTTAATTTTATTAGTATTTGGAATCCAAAAAGTTCTGGGGTTTATCAGATGTCCACTTAATTTTCCACAGTCATCTTGAGAGGTTGCTAATTAGTATTTTAAAGTCAATTTCCATTTTCAGAGTTTTCTCTGACAATTCTACTCCTTGTTTTAATTGCATTTTCTTACTTTTGAGATTTAGCTCCCTGCACCCCAATATTCACCTGTTGTTCATCCTTTGCTTTTAAATGTTAGATTTGCCCCTGAGGCTGTCCTTTTAAGTTTAAGCTATCTCCACTTCTCCCAGGAAATTTCCTTTTCATTGGTTTGTGTCTGCTCCAAATCGCTTTTAGGGAGGATAAGAAGGGCCCCAATGGAATCATAGTTCTTGTTCCTTCATTGCTGGCAGAGAAACATCCAGGCTTCCTCCTCCTCCAGTTCCCTCTAATCTTTAGTTCTTTTTTATCTTTAGTTCTCTGACTGGGGTGAATCAGTGATTCTGATTCTAAAGGATATGGTAGGTAAAATGGACTATTAAGGCTGATCCTCAGCCACCTGGGTTTTTCCTGAGTAGTCACTCCAGGCAAAAGGGAAGCATGCTTCCATCTCTCTTATACCTTTCATCTTCTACAAGTAAATGAGCAAAATAATTGTTCTATTTCTGGTGTTCTACTTTTTGAAGCATTTTGGTAGTGAGCGGTATAATTCTACTTTTGGAGGCATTTTGATAGTGAGTGGGGATTGGAGAAAATTGCCAGTTCTCTATCTTGCTGGTTACATGACTTGACTAAATTCCAGTCAAAAAAAAAACAATAGCAATGTTTCTTATAAACTTTCATCTCCTCTTATTCCAGTACCAGTGATAAATCAATCTCTGGTTACCTTTAAAGAAACACGTGTTCCTTGCCTGCCATCACTGTTCCATCATCCTCATCATCTTCACCTCAGCAATACCTCATACATACCCTTATATTTCTTACTATTCCACTGTAAGTTATTTATTTAATAATCTTAATCTTAAAACACTTTGCCTTACTCATCTCTTTTTAAATATTTAATTAAATTTTATTTTTAATTAAAAAATCTATTTTCTCTTCCTTCTACTCCTCATTTCAAACTGAGAATAAAAGAAAAACAAAATCCCTGTTACAAACATGTATAGCCAAAGAAATAAATTTCTACACTGTTCATCTCCCTTCCAGTCTCCCTCCTCTCCTCTTCTCTGTCTCACTTGCTCAATCTTTTTCTTGCTAGTTCTTTCTCTCTCTGAGGGAGCGATTAGGGAAACAGGTTTAAAACATGACCTCACCAATAGAATTTGGGGATGAACAATTTCCCACTTTACTACTTTGTTTTTAGAGGCAATTAATTCATGAGATCTCTACTACACAGGTGCTAAAACTATATTCATCATATCAGAAAAGGAGCATGACAAAATGTTCATTAAAGATAATGCCAGTATAAACATTAAAGTTAAAAGTGGGTGGCACTGTTAATGTTCCAAGATTTTTCTGTGTAGACTGATAGCCTTCAATGGCTCCTCTAATATTTGTTTCACCATTTTCTTTCTATTATTATATTGGGCAGGTTTCTTTAAGCAGCAAGTCATCCACCCAATTTCCAGTTCTTTGCTACTACAAAAAGGATTGATACAAATATTTTTTTCCCATGTGGGTCCTTTTCCCACTTTTTTGATGTCTTTGTAATACAGACTCAATAAATACACTTTTTTAAATGAGGAACTGAGGCAAAGAAAGTTCAGTGATTTGCCCAGGATCACACAGAGTTAAGTTTCTTGAGGACAGGCTTGAACTTATCTTCCTAAGTGGATGTTCATCAGTTGGGGTATGGCTGAATAAGTTATGGTATATGAAGGTAATGGAATACTATTGTTCTATAAGAAATGATGAACAGGATGATTTCAGAAAAGCCTGGAAACACATGAATAGATGCTGAGTGAAGTGAGCAGAACCAAGACAACATTGTATACAGTAACTACAAGATTATGTGATGATCAACAGTGATGGACTTGGCTCTTTTCAACAATGCAGTGATTCCAGGCAATTCCAATAGACTTGGGATGGAAAGTACCATCTGCATCAAAAGAGAAAATTATGGACAATGAATATGGATCAAACATAAGCATTTTCACCTTTTTTTTGTTCTTGTTGTTTGCTTGTTTGTTTTTTTCCTCCTGATGCTTTTTTTTCTTTTGATCTGATTTTTTTTTTTGCATAGCATAACAAATACAGAAATATGTTTAGAAGAACTGCACATGTTTAATCCATATTGGATTACTTGTTTTAGGAAAGTGGAGGGGGAGGGGAGAAAAACTTGGAACACAAAGTTTTCCAAAGGTAAATTTAAAAGACTATTTTTGCATGTATTTGAAAAAATACAATGCTATTTAAAAAAACAAAGAAAAAAAATAAAAATGTGCTGGAGAAGGAAATGAGCCAAAATAGAGTCACAATCTGTCAGACATAACTAAAATAATTAAAAAACAAGCTTATTGATAGCAATGAATTATGCAGTTTGAAATCATATATTTATATTATGTAAATAATTCCATTGGGAAGTACTCTGATGTGATGTTAAAGTAAGGAAGAACTGGGTTTGATTTCTGTCTTAGAAACTAAAATTTACCAGCTATGTTAACCTGGACAAATCACTTAATCTCAACTTTTCTCATTAGTAAAATGGAGATAATAGTAGTACCTTACAAGATTGATATCAGAATAAAATAAAAAATCTAAACACAGCCCTTTGCAAATTATATAGAACCATGTGAACTGGTATTCCTGCTACTATTGCTGATACCACCACCACTATAACAACAATAACAATTACTATTACTACTATCACAACACACTTCTCAATGACTCCAGAAACATTAACAACTACCACCACCACCACCACCACCACCACTACATAACCCTCAATGCTTCCAGAAAAGTCTCTAAAATTATCAGTTACCAATGATTTGCTAATCTGCACTAGTAGAGGGAATTTCTACACAGAATTTTCTAAACAAACAAAATGCTTGGTCTGTTTCCTAATATTGCTGAATTTGCAGCGGGGAATTGTGGAGATTTCATTTACAAGCAAGAGATATGAAAGACTGAAATAAAAGACAATCACATTTAAAGATTTGTTGCCTTCTACAACTAAAATGATTTCAGACTATGAAAGAAGTACCCAATTGTTGAAAAGGAAAAAAATAACTTTTTGATTAACAATTAGTTTTGCTTCTTTCCATTACTAGGAAAGGCAAAGCCTAATTGTTTTTTATTAAACACTATCTATAAAGGACCAAATGCACCCAGCTATAATGTGATCTGAAAAAATATACAGCTCAAAATAGAATTAAGTTGGGCAGCTAGATGGCGCTGAGGATAGAGCACCAAGCCCTCAAGTCAGGAGGACCTGAGTACAAATGTGATCTCAGACACTTAACACTTCCTAGCTATGTGACCCTGGGCAAGTCACTTAACCCCAATTGCCTCAGAAAAACAAAACCAACCAACCAAACAAACAAACAAAAAAACAACAAAGGAAAAGTAGAATTAAGTTTTTAAATAAAATCTTGAAAGCATATGATAATATTGACACATATAAAATTGAGACACAAATATTATCATGTCAATTTAATCACTCAATTTTGAAATAGGTAAGTTTAAAAAGAGACTAAAATTTTAAAATATTTATGAATCCCAATATTTATTTTGTTCAAGAATTGTTTTGAATATATGCTTGTAAAAACTATCTCCAGGAAACTTTCTGTGTGGTTCAAAATAATAGGGACAAAATGATAATTTGGAAGATGTAATTAAACTTATTTATTAAAATTCTATTCTGTGAAGAGAACTGTGCAAAGTATTAAGTAAGCCAAAAAAAAATTTAAATGAGACAAGGTCCCTCCCTTCATAGATTTTCTACCTCCAACATGGGGACATGCACACATGTAATTACAAGATTATAAAAGAAAGGAAGGAAGGAAGGAAGGAAGGGAGGAAGGGAGGGAGGGAGGGAAGGAAGAAAGAAAGAAAGAAAGAAAGAAAGAAAGAAAGAAAGAAAGAAAGAAAGAAAGAAAGAAAGAAAGAAAGAAATGTGTAAAAAAAAAAAAAGAAAGAAATACGTGTGGTTGGGGGAAAAGTCACATAATTGAGATATGAGTTGGCCATCAGGGAGAACAAATCCTTTAAGCTCAAAGGATTCATAAATATAAGTTCAACTGGCTCAAGGAGTCTGATGCCTCCAATCATCAGATTTTACATTTACATAAGGTTTTATAATTTATGAGGCATATTATGCAATATATGCCTTATGGTCCTCATAGTAGTTCGGTAAAAGAGAAGAACAAGCCTTATCATTTTCTTATCATAAATGAATAACTAAATCTTAGAAGGGCTGAGGGCTGTTTAATATGATAGGACTGCCATGTATTAGAGCCCACGCTTGGATCTAGTTATCTGACCACAAATCTAGCAATCATTTTTTTTTATCTTTAATCTTTTTTTACACTGCTTTTTATAGACATTGATGAAAATGAAGAGTAATTGAGGACTTGTTTAAGCTTGAGAAAAGCAAGATTTATCAGGTAAATTATATGGAGAACACTGTAACTTGGAAAGGTGAGATAGGAATCTATAGACATAGAAAGTGGATCAATTAACTATCAAACTTACTATCAAATTAATATCACTAATTATAATAGGTATAATATACAGTTCTATAGTTACACATATCAAAATTCTGACACATGACTGGCCAACTGAATATCAATTCATTAAGGATTATTAATTCAAACAGAAGGAAATACAACTTTTTAGGGGGATAAAAGGTGTAAGTATTTGAGAACAGTGTCCAATGTTGCTATGGTAATAAATGAAAAGAGTAAAGTAACTTTAGTAGATGAAATTATAAAGACTCCATATTTACAGTTTCTTAGGTCCACCTTTCCAAAATTTTACCATGCAAGACTCTTATGCCAAGATTATTTGAGTGACAATCATTTATGAGAAAGAAAATCTCTGTCATGGTAAGTAAAGCAACTATAACTTGTACCACCAAAAGATATTTTCAAAGGAAAAGATTCATTATAAAAATCCTCTTCTCCCATGATCAATGTTTCAAACACTTGATATTTTAAATTCACTTTGCCTTAGTCTTTGAATCTGGAGAGCAAATTTCTCAAACCTGTACAATTAGAGGAATTACATTATTAACACACTTACTTTAGAATTTTTTTTTATAAATCCCAAGTAATGGGATAAAAATTTCTGGGCCAAAATGACATTAAGGTAAAGTCTGAATAGAATTTGAACTCCAAGATCTCTGTGACTCCAATAAAATTACTTCTTGGTTCAAAGAAAGAGGACAAGAACACACACACACACACACACACACACACACACACACAAGATTTTCCAGAAACCTGGGAAAACATGTATGAACTGATGCAAAGTAAGTAATACAAAGAGAACAATATAAAAAATATTGTAAAGTCAAAGTTTTTTTTTTTTTTTTTTGCTTTTTGCTTTTTGCTGAGGCAATTGGGGTTAAGTGACTTGCCCAGGGTCACACAGCTAGGAAGTGTCTGAGACCAGATTTGAACTCAGGTCCTCCTGACTTCAGGGCTGGTGCTCTAACCACTGCGCCACCTAGCTGCCCCTAAAGTCAAACAGTTTTGAAAGGTTTAGGAACCTTTAGTAGACTCATCATCCATAAAAAGATGATTAGTAACAGACTGTATCCCTTTAAAGCCAACTTTCTCTGATTGTATAATGTTAATGGATTTTCTCAGGCTACCAATGTAAACATCAGTTTTTTGCCATATAAATTAGTTTATAGACAAGAGGTGCATAATGGGTGAATATTTCCTAAATCTATTTGAAACCTAAGCAAGAGGTTCATAACAGATGAATATTTTCTGAATCTATTTGAATCCTAAATACTTAGCATAGTACCTGATACATAATTGTTTGCTATTTTGATTTGACTGTTTACATTGAAAAAAAAAAAAGGAAATTATGCTGTTTAAGTGGCTTGAATATGTTTAGTAGTCTAAGCTTATTATGCTAATCTTTGCTTCTTAGGAATGTAAAAATTAGGATATTTTTAAACAGAAAATTATGTTATAAATGTATTTAGACATATGCAATTTTCAAAAGAGAAAAGTCTTTCAAAATTTTATTTTCACATAGTTTATACAAAAATTTTTGAAGGCAAGACAAGAATGAAGTTATATTTTTTTTTATTAAAGCTTTTTATTTGCAAAACATATGTATGGGTAATTTTTCAACATTGACCCTTGCAAAGCTTAAGGAAGTTATATTTAAAAAAAAAAAAAAAAAAAAAAAAAGCCTGTACATTAAATGCTTAAAGTTTGCACAGCACTTTACATATGCTAAATGATATGATCCTTACATATTACCTTACAAATCTATTCTGGTTTTTCTCAAAAGCAATTTTCTATTGTATGCTAGACACATTCTACTTCAGTCATGTCTGAGAAATCTAAATTGTTTTATTATAGTAGAACTTTATTTAAATGACAAATACTTGAAAAATATTTCCCGCAAATAGGAGCTATACACAAAAGCTCAAGTCTATTGTCACAGCACTGAATTCAGTAAAAGTAGGGGGACCCAAATATTTGAACTTTGGTAGTAGATGTTTATCTATAGATACTAAGTTCTTTAGGCAATTCTTTTAAGTAGCAATTTTAATTAAGTGTTGAAGGAGTTTCATTGGTTTTCAAGTGAAAGTAACTTAAATGACTAAATGATAATTGATTCCTTAACAGGAGGAAAAAAAAAAACAACTCAGAGTTGTAAAGACTAGAAATCAGAGAATTCTTGTCATTATAGAAGTCTTGAATCATCTAATCTCTGTCTATCAAAATGTCAAAATTATCCTCCAACACTCCTCTGTGGTCTTGTTTAATATAAAGGGGATGACTTATTGACTAGAGAACATATTTATAGTAGATTAAGTAGACAAGGAAATTTAATGAAGACCATTCTGTGCCACTATATAACTCTGTTATAAAGAATGCTATTTTATAATGGTGAATTTACTTATATTCACATACCAGAATTTGGAGACAATGAATATAACTGTGACAAACCATTTGAAAAGCCTTACCTGACATAACGTTATAATTCTGAATATTTAAGAAGGAAACTATGTATAAGTCAACACATTTACCTTCTATAGAATATTTATTTAAGTTTTCCCATAATATTTTAAATATTTTATTTTCCCTAGTTACATGTAAATCAATTTTTACATTTGTTTTTAAAACTTCAAATTCCAGATTCTTTCTTTCTTTATTCCCTTTCTTCTCATTGAGAAGGAACATGTGAAGTTCCGCTAAACATTTCCATAAAAGTCATGAAAAAAAAAATTGACACCTCCCCTCTCAAAAAATAAATTGGAGAAAAATGAAATTTAAAAAAAGTATGTTTCAATCTGTATTCAGAAACAATCAGTTCCTTCTCTGAGTATGGATAACATTTTTCTTCATATGTCCTTTGGAGTGGTCCTAAGATCATTGTATTGCTGAGAATAGCAATATCACTGATAGGTGATCATCCCACCAACATTGATATTATTTTTTATACAGTGCATTTCATTTTGCATGAGCTCATGGAAGAATTTCCAGGTTTTTCTGACAACATTCTGCTCATCATTTCTTATAGAATAATAGAAAAATATTTCATCATAATCATAAACCACAATTTATTCAGCCATTCCCTAATTGATGAACATCCCCTCAATTTCTAATTCTTTACCCTGAGAAAATAGATGCTATAAATGTTTTTGTACATATGGGTCCTTTCCCTTTTATTAAAAATTTCTTTTGGGACACATGATCTAGTATTGATAGGTCAAAGAGTATGCATGATTTTATGGTCCTTTGAGCATAGACCATATCTTTTGATCATTTATCAATAGGTGAATGTTCCTTATTTTTAATAAATTTGATTCAGTTCCCTATATATTTGAGAAGTGAGGTCTTCATCAGAGAAACTTGCTTCAAAATTCTTTTTAACAATTACTACTGATGATTGTATTCCCCCACAACTCCCATTAATTCTATTCTCTCCGTTTAGCCTGTCTCTTCTCAAGTGTGCAAACTTACCTTCCGATTTTATTTAAATTTAAATTTAACATACCTAATTTTTATTTTTAAAAATGTTGGGGGAAAATAAAATTTGTACCAACACAGTAATAGTTTTTACAGAGATACCTCCACATCTATACTATACAAATGAAATGAGACTTTATAAGAAATTGAATGAAATACTCAGCTTCAGAAAGCTAGTTTGGAGATCACAAATAAAACCTTCAGAAAGGCCCTCAGATCCTCCAAGAGTACCAATATTACAATATTCAAAACTAAGACTATAAATCAAGTAAAATTTTTTGAATAAACAATTATGAATTATAATTTTTTCATAGCATAGATTTAAACTGTTCAATGAAATATAGGGAAAATAAAGCCAAAAGAACATTTATGTAAATTATTTATTGATTATTTCTACACTGAAATTTAAATGAATGATTCTCAAGCCTGATGTGAGAAAAAAAGCATTATTTGTATATAATATGATTGTATGTACTCATGAAAAACTGATTAAAAAATAAACAATTTTTGCATGAAAAATTAAGTTTGAGGCAGTAAATATTGTCAGGCACACTTAGATTAAAGATGATGCACAATTCTGGGAAAACTGCTAAGGCTTCAATTACAATATCTGTAAAATGAATAGACTGGAATTTTATGAAAGAAAATATATTTTTTGTTTCAAACCAGTTCCAATTGTTCAGTGAAGAAAGCCATAAACACCCAGAGAGAGGGATATGAAACGTGGACCACAACATAACATTTTCATGCTCTCTATTGATGTTTGCTTGCATTGTGTTTCCTTTCTCTGATTTTTTTTTTTCTTGTAGATACGATTATTCTTGCACAACAATAAGTGTGGAAATATGTATACATATATTCGATTTGTCAAGTATTTTAACATAATTAACATGTAGTGGATTTCCTGCCATCTAGGGGAGGGGTGGGGAGTAGGGGGGGGAAATTTGTAACAGAAAGCTTTGTAAGGGTTAATGTTGAAGAATTACTCATACATATGTTTTGCAAATAAAAAGCTTTAATTTATATATATATTTGTAGAACCAATTATGATCAAAATTTCTCCAGAGTTTGGTAAGAGGCATATTTTCTCTTGAATTTAATCAGGAAGCTAATCTAATTAATTTTAAAATCAATTTTACATTTGAGATGGTATAGCCTCATCTATTTAAGAACACTTCTCATTCCATGTGGAACCCTAATGGATGGTTTAGATGATATTCTACACTTATCAGCTTATATTTATTTTTTGTCTAACATTCTTTAAACACAAATATGTACAGAAGAAAAATTTTACTCATAAAATAAGGTCAAGAAAGAATCCAAAGATTCATAAAATAACAGATTTAAAATTCCAAGTTATATTTAAATTTATTGAAACTTTCAACTGCTTCAAATTATGTATTTTCAAAGTAATGATATCTGAAAATAAATGAGATGGATGATTAAAGGAAAATAGACAACATAAATAGCACTATTAAAAGAATGCTACATTGAAAAATGAGTAAAAAAGTTTTTCATTCTCAGAATATTTCATGTCTTTTAGTGACCATATCTGGAACAGTAGATAGAATAGGCAAAAATCCAGCAGATGGCTCTCCACATTCAATTTTTAAAGGCACTAGTAAGTTTCAATTTCCAAAGAAATCAAGCTTTTTTTAAAATTTTAAATCTTAATATTAATGCTATTAAAAAACAAATTGAATTTCTTGAAAGATATAATGCTGCATAAGAAAAAAGAAAATTTTAAAGTCCTAGAAAATATTTCAATAGAAAATATAAGAGGAACTAAATGTAATATTTGAAATAGAAAGGAAGAGTAAGTGATTAAAAGGCATAAAAACAACACTGTACCTTAACTTACAGAAATTTGCTTACACAGAAGTCAGGAAAACTTGAGTTCAAGTTCCTTCTCTGACATATACTAGATATGCAACTTTGGCTAAGTTAATTAAGGTCTAAATGTCCCATGAAAATCTTTACAGCTAACTTGAAAAGAAGAATGTTAATTGTTCCTAACTGGGCATTCCCTACATTGATGCAATCACAGATCTAGTTAAAAAATAAAAGGAAAAACTTGATCTTATAGGATGTTAACTATTTTCCTATCTATAATCTTTGACCTTACTATTCCACCAAAACTGCTCTCTCCAAAGTTTCTAATGACCACTTAATTGCCAAATCCAATGGCTTTTCTTGGTCCTCAGTCTCCTTGATCTCTCTGCAGTCTTTGACATCTTTGACCACTCTCTCAATAAATACTAACTGAATTAAAATTATAGGAAAAGAATTTCATTAATATACACATACAATTATGAAAAAAACCTAGCATGATAAAAATAACATGAAGCAATTACAGGTAAGAAATGTAGTCAAAGGTAAGCTAATGGGTTATAAAAAAGGGAACATTAGGATCAGAGATTCAGTTCTGCAAACATTTACAGAGGACCCACTTATGGAAAAATACTATGCTAGAAACTATTGGGGTTAATAAGGAAAAGAAGACAATTCTTGTCTTTAAGGTATTTGTGATCTATTAGGGGAGATATGGCATGCATATGACATGTACACATAGAAATACAACTCAAAGCAGAATTCAATGTCTTGTGGAAGAGGTAAAGATAGAAAGGGCATTAGAAAATTAAGAAATGAGAGATTATATCTGATATAAATGAAAGCATGTAAGACAGTCTCTACCTTAAAGGACCTTATACAGTAGTAGAGGAAAATACATTTATATTGGGATGTCAAGAAGGGGAGAGGTGAAGGAAGAACATCTATTAAAGAGCAATGTAATAGTGGAGAATGGAAATAGTCTAGGCGAAAGAGAAGTGAAACATGGCTGGGATCCTTTCCAAAATAATACTGAGAGTGAAAATACCATCTATAATAGAAAGAATGCTGCAAAGTGGAGGTCTTCTAGGATGGCACTATGGCAGGTGAACAGGAAGAGGTAGAGCCTTAAGTAATTTGAGGACAATATTTGACATAGTTTTATTCATTCTATATTCACTAGTGAAATTGATTTATAATTTTTTTTTGTATTATATTTAGTAACATCAACACTATATTAGTTTCATAAAAGGTACTGGGATGATTTATACTTACCTACTTTCATAAATAAATAAGAAATAAATACACAAAAGAAATTATTTTTACTTATAAGTTCTTAAAGAATTTCACTGTGAAATCATCTGTACCAGGTATTTTTTAGATTGTTTTTTGCAAGGTAAATTTTTAATGACTGAGTAACTCCTCTAATTTCAAACCTTGTGATCTTATAATTTTAAAAAATTCATGTTCTACTGGGTCTTTTTTTGAATAGTTTCTTGATATAAAGTTTATTAGTAGAATTATCTGATTTGTTTGAACATTGGGCTTTCCCTCCAAATGTATTGATAAGTTTGGCTAATTTTTTCTTCTTTCTCTCTCTTTTTTTTTCCTTATAAAAATATTGACTATAAGGGACATATCTAGAAAGAAAGATGGTGAGGACATGCAGAAATTGATAGATGTAAAACCATAATGTATAAATAAAAATATACATGTATTTTTAAAAATTAAAGAAATTAAAACTCAGAATAGGGGAAAAAAAATTTTGTTCTAAACCTCACAACTAATAAGTAACTACAAGGAACTCAAAATCAGGTCTTCTGACTCCAAGCCCAATTCAGTGTTATCCTTTTTGTGTTGAGTAAATTTTGAGCTCAAACATTAGGAAACACAACTTAAAATGAAAAATAACAACAACAATAATAATATAGTAACAAAGTATTCCTCTATATTAATTTAAAATTTCTTTTGTGCATATTGTAGACCCTACTTTCCCATTTTTAATTTTATAGATTTGTATTGTCAGTCTTTGGGCTAACTTTGAAAGTTGTTTTGAAATTTGAAAGCTGTCACTTTAATTGGTCTTTTTGAAAAAGCAATTCTTAGTTTTAATTATTAACTTCATTTTGTTTTTCTTCTTAATTCTCTTGTTTCTGTTCTTAAGCTTATAATCTCTCTTTTTTAACTTTTTCAGAGGTTCTCATTTTGGTTCTTTTCTAGTGTTTGAATATTTAAGTTTAATTTACTTATCTTCAATTTTATTTCTTACTAATATGGCTTTGATTAAAAGAAAAATCTTAGCTAAATTCCTTAATTTGCACAATTGCCGGCACCTACTGTGTACTTAAATGCTTGGGGTTTTATAGATTGATACCACATATGTGGTACTGTCTTTTAAACTTTACATTATAAGCCTTCCCTCCTCCCCTCCACCCGTGACACTTCTTTTTTCTTTCTTTTTTTTTTTTTTTTTTTTTTTTTCTTTTTGCTGAGACAATTGAGGTTAAGTGACTTGCCCAGGGCCACAAAGGTAGGGAATGTTAAGTGTCTGAGACCAGATTTGAACTCAGGTCTTCCTGACTTCAGGGCTGGTGCTCTTTCTACTGCGGCACCTAGCTGCCCCCGCGCCATTTCTTTTTAAAACTCAATCTCTTAAACAGATAGCTTTTTCAGGCTCTATGTTGTTGTATAAGTTTACTAATTTGACTGTTTAATTTTATAGTATGAAAACATAGTTTGCATAATTTCTGCATATTTAAATTTATAAGGAACATCTATAGTCTACTATATTATTAATTTTTGTGAGGTTCTGATATTTATTTAAAAAGGATGTGTAGTCCTTATTTTCCCTTTTGAATTTTTTCTTTACTTTCTTTTCTATTAATCCTTTCTGATAATTATCTTTTTGCTAATAAATGTGGATATTGTTTAGTGATCTTCATCTTTTTATGTTAATAACATACATATTTATCCTAAATAATAATATTCTGTCTGTTTACAATTATATCAGTATAACAAAAATATATAATTGAAACTAAAAATAGTAAATTGGTTGTATGTTGTTCTTTTCATTAATAAATTGTCAATCAGTTTGTAATCGCTTCTCCACTGTTTAAAAAGGTGTCTCATTTAAAGCATTGTTGGTGGAGTTGTAAAATGATCTAACCATTCTGGGAGGCAATTTGGAACTGCTCAAAGGACTATCAAACAGTCTTTTACACTAGAGCTGTATCCCAAAGAGATCAAAGCTGGAAAAGGCCGCACATGTGCAAATATGTTTGTAGTAGCCCTTTTTGTAGTGGCAAGGACTTCAAAATGGAATGCATGCCCTTCAGGTGGGAAATGCTGAATAAATTATTATATATGAATGTAATGGAATATTACTGTTCTATAAGAAAAGATAGTAGGATGATTTCAGAAAAGCCTGAAAAGATTTACATGAACTGATGCTAAGTGAATTAAGCAGAATCAAGAGAACATTGTACATATAACAACAAGATTATGTGATGATCAACTGTCATGGATTTGGTTCTTTTCAACAATAAGGTAATTCAAGGGAATTCCAACAAACTTATGAAGGAAAGTGCCATCCACATCCAGACAGAGAACTTTGGAGATTGAATGCAGATCAAAGCATAGTATTTTCACCTTTTATTAAAAAAAAAAATTACACAAGAGAATAAAAATTAAAATATATGGCATAATTTTTTTAAAAAAGAGCTAAAAAATAAAAAAGGTAACTCCTTCTAGAATTGGACAATGAATGATAACAGATTCAGAATGATGGCCTGAAGGAATAATAAGATGGAAAAATCCAGACCTAGTTTGCAAGCAGCTCAGACTGAGAAATGAAGAGAAACTCAAGAGGTAATGAATGAATTTAAGGCAGAAAAATCCTGGATGAGAGTGTAAAGGATCAGAACAAGGAAACAAGTTAAACTTCAGCCTGTCAAGGAGATGGGTATAGGAAGTAAAGACAAGTGAAGATATAGGTATTAGAGTTTAGAGTAAGGGGAAAATGTAAACTCTTGGTTTTCTAATTCTGTGAATTTTTTCACTAATGTAATAGGCAAGGTCTTCTCAGACAAAGGATGGTGAGAAGAAGATGGTAGTCTTCAAGAAAAATGAGTCATTAAAGCACCCCCACTACTGATGCAAAGTAACACTGAACAGCAATGTGAAGAAGATACTGGGAGTAAAGAGAGACAAGCTGAGAACAGTCAGGGATTAAATGTCAAAATAGAAAACAAAAATTATTCTCTTACATTCCTTTAACAAAATCTATCTTAATTATTTGAATTTCCTTCATATGAAGCATTTTGTTCCTTACTATATCTATAATAAACAAATTATTTTGTAATAATTTCACATTTTGTATATCAATTTCAAGTAATAATATAATCAAAACAACACTAAATTAAATTACAAAATGTAACTGAGGTTAGCACTGAATTTCCTCCATAAAATGAGATGTACATAGAAAATAAAAATATTGGTATTTTATTAAAATATTGGTAAATATTTTATAAAACTATTTTAAAATTGTGTAAAAGATTACATAAAAGTAGCAATTTTATCTTACTGAAAAATATATATAGCCAAAAAATTGTTTTAAGAGATACATAATAAAGATCACTTAAAGATCAGATTTCACAACTTTAATGAAAATATATTGCTGCTTTTTAAATAGTTTGTACTTTTATAGTTAGGGAAGTATTTTAAAAGAGTGAGAAAAGATAGCTAAAAGTAAGTTTATAGTGTTTAACCAAATCACAGAACAAACTGGGGCAATTATAATGGAGTATGGAAAGTAATAATAATTTCTCTTATACTTTCCTCAAAAACATGAAAACATCCTCAAAGAAAGGAAAGTCCAGCCTATTATGTTATGTATTTGCAATGCGTCTTTTACTTTAATTTTTAAAAATTAAGGTCCAATTATTTCATTTAAAAAAAAAAAGATTTCTTATCAACCCCTTACCTGTTTTTCAGCATGTCCATATTCAGGTCCTTGGTTTGGCAAAAAATAGCAAATGTGGCCATTATTTTTAGCCTTTTCTCTTAAAGCCATAGCTGTTCGTACAGTGGCATTTCGAGCATGCACAAAAACCATCACCTAAAACAAAATAGAAAACAATCTATTCAATAGATAGTTGAACATTATTAAATAGAATACAAAAACTACAATCAGCTCTTAATCAAATATGAAATTCTTGCTTTAATAAACTTCCTTTAAGAAACCTCCTTTCTATTGATGTCAGAAATTCAGTTCTTTTAGCACCATTTCCCCCCAACAAAACATGTTCTACAACCATACCCTCTAAAGAAACCAAAGACGTTGAAGAGGTGCATGATAGAAAAAGAAATTTAGTAAGGATGTTCTATCAGGCATTATACTAAAAATTAGGGAAGTGAAGACAATACATCAAGAGGAGACAGAGTGGGAAAGAGTGTGGGAAGGTATACTGGGAAGGACAAAATCACTGGGAAATGTCTAGTAAGTCATATGGCCTGGTTCTGGGTAAGATAAAATGACAGTTCAATTTTTACAGCCAAAGTCCCAAGGGCAAAGCCCAAGTTCTGGTTGTAGGAGGAAAAAGAGGGAAAGACAATAGGCAGCAGATTTTCCAAGCTACCCAACAAATCTTCACTTAAAAAAAATAACTGTAGACTATGTAGTGTATAGAGAACAGATCTTGGAGTCAGGAAGACATGTGTTCATGTCTTACCTCTCATATACATGAGTTCCTAGGCTCCCAAATATTTGATCCTGGGGAAACCATTTAACTTACAGAAGCCTCAGAAAAATTTTCTGACTATATGTTCAGAAATAGTCACAGATCTGTATAGGTAGAAAGAGTTTGCTAAACTGGGCACTCCAGATACCAATGAGAGTAAATATATACCAAAAATATATAATATATTTGGTAATATATACCAAAACAATAACTAAAAATAGTCAATATTATTGCATGTATACTAAAAGACTGGAAGATGTTCTTGAAGGTACTAAATAACGTGAAGTTCTAGGAAATACTTTGTGTTGTGTATGTGTTTTGCTGTGTTGTGTATGTTGTGTATGAATTTTATTGACATTATTCTAATGTTATTACCATAATAAAGGGGTCAGAGTATAATATATGTCTACATACTTTAGTAATTAGCAAAACACTTCTGAGTATGGACAGAGTAAAAGGAGAAAGTAGATAGTAGGATAAATGGAGATAAAAGAGTGGAGGGAAATACACAGTAAATAATTAAAATTCTGAAAAAAAAATTTTACTTCAAATTTCTTGGGTAAAGGCCTCATTTCTTAGGTATATAAAGAATAGAATCAAATTCATAAAAATAAGCATCTTCCCCAATTGCTAAATAGTCCAAGGACATAAACAGACAGTTTTCATATGAAGAAATCAAAGCTATCAGTGGTCATATAAATTTGGAGGGGATGGGGGAAAACAGATATACACTTTGACCCACCAATATCATGATCTACATGCCAAAGAACTCATTTAAAAACAAAAAACAAAAAGGACCTATTAGTACAAAACTATATATCTTTCTGTGGCGGTAAATAATTGGAAACAATCAAGTGGGGAATGGCTAAAAAAAACTTCAGTATATATGATTGTGATAGAATATTATATGAGAAATGATGAACAGGATGCTTTTTGAGAAACCTGGAAAAACTTACAAGAACTAAGACAAAGTGAAGGAAGTAGAACAAGAAAACACTGTATATGATAAAAACAATCCTATATGAAAATCAATTGTGGATGACTTAGCTATTCTAAGCAACATGATGATCCTAGACATTTTCAAAGCACTTAATGATGAAAAAATGCTATTCATCTCCAGAGAAAGATCTGATGGAGACTGAATGCAGATCAAAAATATTTTTTTAAACTTTATTTTTCTTATGCTTGCTTTTTATGGTTTTTCCATAATATGACTAATATGGAAATATGCTTTCTATGATTGCTCATGCATAACCTCTATCAAATTACTTGCCTTCTCAATGTGGGGGGGGAGGGAGTGAAGGGGAAAGGAGAGAACTTAGAAGTCAAAATTTTTAAAAACTAAAGTTAAAAACTGTTTTTACATGTAACTGAAAAAAATAAAATATTCAAAAAAATTCCAAAATTGTAGAATAGTTTATTACTTACAAAATAAAAAAGAACAACAGGATTATATCACAGACTTGCTGAATTGTTTCTTAGAGAAATATTATTTGGGGGCAACTAGGAGGACCTACTAGTTGTGTAATCCTGGACAAAGTCATTTAACCTCTTTTCTTGGTCCACTTCTCCCTGATTTCCTGATATTTACCTCACACTTTGTGCCTACTGGGTCCTACTCTTTAGGAAGTATCTGAGGTCAGATATGAACTTAGGTTTTCCTGATTCCAGGCCCAGAGTTTCACCCATTGTGCCTTTAACTTCTTTTTTTTTCCCATTCTAGGAATCCCAAGAGCCTATGAGTTGCTTGGACCATACCAGATGCTTAAGGGTTAGGATAATATCATCAAGGAAGAAAAGAAGGAAAGGAGGGAAGAAAGGTCCGGATTGAGGTGAGAGAGGGAGGGGAAGACTTCAGAATGAATAGAAATTGCAATCATTTTTGCTTTGCCCATAAACCCTGAAGGTCTTTTCCTCCCAGATTTATCTATTCGTATATTTTTAAATAATATAATTTATATATTATGTTGTTATTATTTCCCTAGGTGAAAGAAGATTCTTTCACTCAATTGCTACCTAGATTTAGTCACTGTATGTTGAAGACATTAGCTTAAAATGGTTAAGGTCTCCAGTTGCATCCAGGGTCATCTCCAGTCGTTTTGATTTATATCTGGTCAATGAGCCAGATGACTCTGGAGGGGAAAGAGAGGTACATGACTGCATACACCTTCCTACTTAAATTCAATTCACTTGCATGTCATGGCATCATCTTCCTAATGTCATGGTCCCCTTTGAGAAGGAAGGACAAACAACAATACTTAACCCCAAATGCCTCTCAAAAGGGAAAAAAAAAAAAGATTGTTTGATTGACAAATATACTTTTCAAAGTGGATATTTTATAGACAACCTAATCTCAAAATAACTAAAAGAGAATTCCATCCCACACCTGCCAAAACAAAACAAACAAACAAAAAAAAAACCCTTCTGAACTTCCATATTTTTGCTGAAGTCACTTTCATTCTTGCAATCACTTAACTGATTAACTTCAGTACAATCTGATTTCTCATTTTCCCTCATCCCAAATATCAAATCAGCTGCCAAATCACATTGATTCTGCCTTTACAAAATTTCTGAAATCTTGCTCCATCTCTATTTTCACAGTCAACATATTTGCATAGCCTGTGCTATTACAATAGTGTCTATATCTTTAGTCTTCCCCCTTCCAAATTCATACTCTAAACAACTATTTTTTGAAACATTATACATTATGCTACTTCATGTACACAAAACCAATCAAACTGGGGCAGCTAGGTGGTGCAGTGGTTAGAGCACCAGCCCTGAAGTCAGGAGGACCCGAGTTCAAATCTGATCTCAGACACTTAATACATACCGCGTGACCCTGAGCAAGTCACTTTAACCTCAATTGCCTCAACAAAAAGCAAAAATGAAAACCAATCAAACTGTCCTTTTTCCTGTTTGTTACAGATGGTACACCTTTTTAAATTTCTCTCCTGATAAAAACTGATTCTCTCTTTACCCTGTTCTATTACAATCCCTAGTTTTCTTAAGGACTTGGCCCATATTTGATATTTTATATTATACCATTCTTGCCTTATTCCCAGTTTCCAGCATCTTTCTCATCCCAATTTCCCTTTGTTGTAATTTATTTTACATTTAATTATGTATATAATACATTTTTTTTTCTCCCGAGAGAATATAGAGAATATAAGAGCATTGCTGGCAGGGATTGCTTCATTTTTATCTTTGTGTGCTCAGTGCTCAGCAGTACCTAGAACAAAGGAAACACTTAATAGATGTTTGATGAATAATTGATAGTTGCTCCTGTCTCTAAATGGTATCTTATTTAAGGAATTCTAATCTAATAAGAAATTTATAGGTGCACTACTCAATAATACCTACATTTTCTAACACGCAAACTCTAAGGAAAGCACTTTGTAAATCTTGAAAGAATAATTTGATATGAACAGTTAGTCAGGTAGCATTTATTAAATACTTATAAAGTATCAGATCTATGCTAAGTGCTAAAGATACAAAGAAAAGCAAAAACATGATCTCTGTAGTAAAAAAGCTAACATTCTAATGGGGCAGAAAGACACATAAACATACAGAGTAGACAGAAGATAAACAAAAAGAAAAAACTATTTTATTACTATGATAATGACAATAGCATTCTAGGGTGCAGAAGAAATATGTGTTTTAGATTTAATGTGATCTTGCAGGATGATGAGTTTCTGGAGAAGATGATGATGTCCAGGAGAGTTACCAACTGGAAAATGATATAGTTACACTAGGCGTTCTCTTCATGTCCAAGGGGACAAAAGAGGAGATTTAAAGCTACAAAGAAGACATAAAATTGTGCTGATAAAAGTGATCTGTGTCAAAAGCTTTTAAGAAAAATAAACAACAAAAGATTTCATAAATTATTTGAAAGATTTTGAATATGTTCATTACAATTCTCAAGGGCACAAAATTTAGGATTTTATATCTTGTCAGACACATTTAAGGAAGAAAGTAAATTTTTTTTCTTGAAATGAAGATTTTTTATTGCTATTTACATAATTTATCAAATAAAGTAATAAAAGAAAACATAATCTGAGCTTCTAAAGAAAAGCATTTGTAAAATCCCTTCCTCCTTATTTTCAATTAGAAAAAATATTTTTCGGAAAGAAATGATGTATGGCTGTGAGAGTTGCACAATAAGGAAAGCTGAGTATTAAATAATCAATGTTTTTAAATTGTGGTGCTGGAGAAGATTTTTAGGAGTCCCTTAAACAGAAAGGAGATCAAATAAGTCAAAACTTAAATTGATTCAGGCTATTCATTGGCAGTCAAATATTGAAGCAGAAGCTTAAATACCCTGATCACATAATAAGGTGGAAATGACTGGAAAAGATCCTATGATTGGGAAAGATTGAAGGCAAAAGAAAAAGGGGACAGCAGAGGATGAGACTGATAGACAGTGTCATGGAACATAATATGAACTTGAATGAATATGGAAAAATAGTGAAGCATAGAAGGGCCTGGTGTGCTATGGTTTGTGGGATCAAAAGAGTGGGACATAACTAAATGTACAAAGAAACTTGATAAAAGGCAACGCTATCAGACAAAGCAATGTTTTTAAGTTTTTGTTTCATTTTTTTATAAGGGACAGTTTCAACTATTGGGGCGTGCAGATGTGGTGAAGCTAAGAAGATAATATTCAGCAGTGATGTATTTTAAAAATCAAGATGGGATTGGAATATTTAACTAAATCAGTGATGTTAGTAAATTTTTTTTTAATTTTAATTTACTTAGAATAAAAGTTGCACTTCAAATCCAGGCAAATTTTAAAGTTATCTTAATTTTTTCAATACATAAAAATGTGTTTGTAAAATTCTGATATTCTGTTATGGGCAACAGAATCTGTCCTAAAAATAGCAATATGTTGAACTAACCAATACATATTAACAAATAACTAGTAATTCATTAACATGTACTAACTGCACAGAATAAAACATCTTTAAAAGTTTACTATTTTAAGCAGCTTTTACATAATTTTCTTTACTCTGAAATTAATCAACCTTTCCTATTCAATATAAAAAGATTCCACCACCATTGATGAAATAGAGCCGTTACTTTTTATTCCAAATGACTTTTTTTCATGACTCACTGCTCCAATTTCTAAGATATCTAAGAATTGTGTTATTTAGATATAGAAAGAACCAAAATAATACACACAATGAATACGATATAAATGGAAATATCATTAAAAATGAGGTTGAATTCCGAGTTAACAAAAGACAAATGAAAGTGAGGGAAGAAAAATACTGAAACAGACCTAGGGCAGAAGAAAAAGAAATTCTAAACAGAATGTTGAATGCCCTGTAGATTTTGTTATTAAATGGGATTTTTTTGCAAAACAGTTTTTCTCTGTAAAAGGGAGTAATCCATCTGGAGGATGGGGGAATTTAGGCTTTCTTTGGTTTTCCAGAATCAACTGTGATATAAAGGCAAAGGTATCAATAAAACATAAATATAAAATTTCTTTATAAAACACCAGAGCTGCCAACTTAAAAGAATTATGCACTTAGAAGGTATGCTCTGAAATTATAAGAGAAGTAAAAGATACCACATGACTTGGAACCTTTGGATATAAATTATATGGGAAGGGGCAATTAGGTGGCACAGTGGATAGAGCACTACCTCTGAAGTCAGGAGGACCTGAGTTCAAATCTGGCCTCATACACTTAACACTTCCCAGGTGTGTGACCCTGGTCAAGTCACTTAATCCTAATTGCCTCAAACAAACAAACAAACAAAAAGGAAATTTGAAGAATCAATTTAAATGTACATTATATTTATTCATAATAAGACTATCTTCCATTAGTGTGCATAAAAATAATCATCATACATGTTCAAATGGAAGCAAAAATCATTAAGTATAGAGGACGGAACCAAGATGGAGGAGTGTAGACATGACTCTCTGTGACGTCCTCTGACCTTCTCTCAAACCAACAGCAGATTAAGCCTCTGAACTGATTTTGGAGTCAAGGAACACACAAATATTTGGAGTACAACACATTCCCAGAAGAAGTTAACTTGGAGGAGTTTCGGAACAAGTCTGTTTCAGTAGGGCAGAGGGGCAGTTAGCTGAACTCAGATGGCAGCACAGAAGAGCAGGGAGCCAGGCTGGGACTCAGAGCTTGGTAGTTTCTAAGCACCTGGGAAGTTTCTGTGAGCCTCTTAGGCTACTCTGCCCTGGTTGCGGGCAGGTGCTTTGGCAGACTGCCTTTTGTAAAAAGTAGATTATAAAATACTGAGAACCCGGGACCTAGCCCCAATAGCCCAGCACAGGAAGTCAATCAACCAAACTGCCCTGGGGCAAATTAAAGCAGCTGTAGCTCCTTGGCTTTGAGCAGACCTCAAGCTTTAAAATAAATAAATAAATAAAAATAAAAAACAAAAAAGAACTCTCACCATAGACAGCTTTTATGGAGAGAGAGAAGAACAGACCTCAGATCCTGAGGTTCAGAAAGGTAAGGCAATTCCAGAGGAAGCCACAAAGGGAGACATGAACTGGTCCCCATTTCACAAGGCTTTCCTGGAAGATTGCATAAAGAATCTCAAAAGAGAGTTAGGAAAAAACATATAATGCTATACAAAAGAAATATGAAAAAGACATCAATTCAATGAAAAACAAAATTGGTGAAAAGGAAAA
>JAJPUD010001723.1:385230-396863 GCA_023553655.1 Myrmecobius fasciatus | reverse complement strand
TATATTAATACTGAATTGAAATTGAAATTTATATTGAAATATACTTACAGCTTAATATAGGCAAGAGACATCTTTGCCAAGAAAAGACCAAATGAAGTCATGAAAAGTTAAACATGACTGAAAAGCAGCAAGGGTCACTACTTGAACTCACTTTGAGTTACTGCATGTATTCTATGTAACAAACTTTTGCATTTTTAAAAAGAACATTAAATTTATATTTTATTTTAAATTAATTTAAGACTATAAAATACAAAATAGAAAAAGAAAAATAGTGCCATGTGTGCATAGCAGAACTTCAGAGATTCAAAATATAAAGCAATGCATTTCTACTTTACAGAAACATAATATATACATATATAGAACATGTTTTCTCTATATGAATGTTGTATATTTATAAAAACAGTACACATTGTGTACAGAGCTGGCCATCTTTTCTTTATTTCCTCATAAATTTTCTTTTGTACTCTGCTATGTACTTTTAATTTTATTCTTTTTCTTCCCTCCCCAAAGTAGGCTCTAATTAAGCAAAGATATATGTATATATACATATGCATATGCAGTTATATATACACACATATACATATAAACAAAAATATCTATAATCATGCACATATATATGCATAAACATTTATGTAAAACCATACTATCCTTATTTGTTCTGTTTCTCTTCATAAAAACAAGTCTTCCATATTTTTCTAAATCGACTAACTCATCATTTCCTACCACACAGCAATCTTCCAACCTTATTCTAAGCAATATTGATTAATGTGGTTGACATATACTCTAGTTTCCCTTTTGATAATCTTTTTTGATTAAGTATATTTTATCTTTAACTTCATCTAAAAATCATGATTACTTCCCTGGCTTTTTTACCTAATAAATTCTACTTCTGATCATTGTTATTATGCTTGTATATATCTATTATTTCCTATCTCTCCTAACTCCTCTACTTCTATCTTGCCTTCCTATTACTTAACTTCCCTTCCCCCCCAAGAATACTTCATTATCCTCTTTTCCCACTCTTATCCCATTCCTATTAATCTACAGACCCATTTATATCTGGCCCCCTTATCCTATTCCCTTACCTTCTGATTTCTTTATAAATTTAGAAGACTTTTTATTCCATTCTAAATGTATATGTTGTTCTCTCCTTTAATCCTGATATGACATGAGGTTTCCAAAACTACCAGCCCTCATCCCTAATCTAACCCTTGTTTCCTACGAAGTTTTCCATTTTAGAATCACAACATACTCAGCTGTATGTCAATTTTCCTTTCAAACTACCCAATCACTAATGACAATCTTAGACATATGGTTTACATTTCCACACATAAAACATTAACTATTTGTCTTTTCTAAGTCCCTTGTAATTAGTCTTTCACCTTATATTTCTCTTGGATCTCATAAGTCAGATTTTTTTATTAAGTTCAGATCTTTTTGCAACAAAACGCTGAAAGGCTAGCCATTCATTTACTATCTTTTTTATTTTTCATTCAGTATTCAGGATGGTCAGGTTAATATTGTTGAGTTTGAGGGAAGTTTGAATTTGATATCCTCTTCCCACCTCCCCCTAGCAGGCATAGATATATATATTATGTACACCATGCCTTTTTAACCCATTCCCTATGTGAATAGGTTTTCAGAAATACAAGCTCTTCTCCCCCTTTTACTACCGCTGTGTCTATTCTTCTACACCTCATTTGTATAACACAATTACTATTTTTATTCTTTTTCTAGATGGTTTTGCTTTTTTAGAATCTATTCAATTCCGCCCCAGTCTTTCTTTTGAGCTTTCCAATTGCTGATGTCAATCTTAAATGTATGATATATTTTTCCTTGTAAAGCACATAAACAATTTGTCCATGTTAATTTCCTTGAAACTGATCTTTGACACTGGATCTTATATATAAAATTTTCTACTGAATTCAGTTTTGGTTGGAAGTCCTGAAAATCCACAAGTTCACTGAACGTCTGTTTTTTAAATTTAATATTATGAATAATTTTGCTGGATATGATATTTTTGGCTACAGGCCTAGTTTTTTTGATTGTCAGTATATATGCTGTATGAGTCCAGGACCTGTGGGCTTTTATTGTGGCTGCTGATAGGTCCTGTACAATTCTATTTGTAGTTCCAATATATTTAAATTGTTTTTTTGCCTTGTTTCTTGCCAAATTTTCTCTTTGACCTGGGGGGTTTTGAAATTTGACAATAATATTCCTATGTTTTCCACAAAGGATATCTTTGAGGTGGTGATCACTGGATTTTTTCTATTTCTACTTTCTTTTCATGTTCTATCACTCCAGGTCAATTTTCTTGGATTATTTCTTGCATTATTGTGTCAAGGTTCTTTTTTTGATCACAGCTTTCAGATAGTCCAATTATTCTTATATTTTTTCTTCTTGATTTGTTCTTGAAATGTTGTTTTTCTTATAAGATGTTTCACATTCTGTTCTGTTTTTCATTCTTTATATTCTATTTTGATATTTCTTGTCTCTTATAGCTTCACTGACTTTCCCTTGCCTAAGGGAAAAAAAAGAGTTATTTTTTTTTTTAAGACTATCTTCTTTTCTAGTTAACTTTTATTTTTTTTCATAATTTTATTTTTCTATGATGGTTTTGGTTTTTATTTTTATCATTTTGAGTTTTTCCTCAATTTCTCTCACTTGATTATAAATTCTCTCTGGAGAAGGAGCCATTTAATTTTACTCTTCGGGGCAGAAGGAATTTTTACTTCAATAACATCCTTTGAAGATAAACTCTGGTCTTTGCTGTTCCAACTCTATAGTTGGGTTCTTTCTTCTTTGCCAATTCTTTTTTTTTTTTTTTTTTTTAATGAAAACTATTAATGTAAGTACTTCTAATTGTGGGCTAGGGGATATGCTATTTCTAACTTCACTTTAGCTCTGCCCTTTGAGCTGGATGCCCAAACCAAATGTGCTGCCCTCCTGCAAGTGCCCATAGCCAGCAACTCTGCCCCATTGGCCTCTGCACTCACCTGTTGTTCTGGTTCCTTCTCCCCTAGGGTGGTATCTCTGCAGCACAAATGGGCCTGGCCAACATTCCCTCAGTAAACCACGGACTCAGACCCCTGACTCCTCATGTAGTCTGTGGCTCCTGCTGAGGCTCCAGACAAACCTAGGTCTTCCCAGGGTTCCCCAGTTGGTGTTTCTGTGGAACTACCCGAAATGGATTGATCTCCTCACGAGTTAATCCCAGTCTGAGGTCTTTCTTCAGGGTTTGCTGGGAATTTTTGCTCCAAGTCTTCTCTGTGTTTCACCAGTCTATGTTCACCTTGAGATACAAATTTGTTCGGTTTGTGGGAGAATCTGGAGAGTTTGACATATTCTAATCTACTCTGCCATCTTCTCAGAATCCTCCGATCTTCTCCAACTTAGATGCTGGACTCCCATGTAGTCCACTGGAGTCCCCACAATGGGGCCTGGGCTATCTCCTAATCCATCTAGCCCTAAGGCTCAAGGCTTGCTGTTTCAGGGGATAGAGCCTGGAGGTATTCACACTTCTGGACAAACCTCTGTTCTGGTATCTTTCTTCTGAACTTCTCTGAAGTTCTTCCCCAATCCCAGCTTGTTTATACTGTTCTATATTTGGACTGAAGTGCTATTTTGTCTTGTTTGTCAGGGAGATCTGGAAAGCATGGAATTTCTTGACTGACAATCAGTTATCTTCCCAGAATTCTCTCTCTGCTTTTCTTGAAATAAACTGTTTTAATTCAGATAGATCTTTGCCCTAATTAATAAAAATTTAAGGAATTATAAAATTTTGTAGTAAAAAGGGCAACTGGAATGAAGTAGAAAACTGGTATGAGGTGAGTACACACAAATGTGAATGCATACATATGTATATACATGTGTAAATATGTATGTCTGAATGATTATATACACCCATAGGGAATGTCTCTTATTATACAAATTAAAACATAAAAATATCCTAAGAACTTTGGGATGCCCTTTATATAAAGGAAAGTAAATGGCACATGGCTATATGTATCAATAGTTTTCTATATGCTGAATTTTCATACTTTTGAGAAGTAAAATCTGAAATACTGTTTTCAAAATGGACAATTTAATGGTAAATATATTTCTTTAGGAAATACACAGAAATGTAGAAATGTTTTGGACAATTCAAAACAAAAATATATACATAGATGCATACATATATAAAAATTAAATCAAAGAGGTTATTTCTTATAAAGTCAATGAACATCTCTTGGCTTCAATTTCTTCTTCATGTATAAAGTGAAAAAGTTGGGCAAGGTGACTTTTTAAGGTCCTTTCCAAATCTAAAGATAACAGACCTTGCCCTTGTGGGACTGAAGCAAGTTTAATGTTATACATTATACATATTTCTTGTTGTTCAATCATTTCAGTCATGTCTGACATTTTGTGACCTCATTGAGGATTTTCTTGGCAAACACACAGGAATGGTTTGCCATTCTCTTCTCTAGCTCGTTTTAAAGAGGAGAAATTGGGGAAAACTTTATATATATATATATATATATGTATATATATATGCACATATATATATATATTTGTTTTTCTCACAAACACATACATGTGAACGTATATACATACATATGCACATATATACACATAATATGTATGCATAATATGTATATGCCCATATATACCATATGTATATATAGTGTATAACATTAAAATATTTATTTATAATCATGAATTTTATACTGAGTTTATTGTAGGATATATGTTAAGGTAAAAGAAACCCTTTCCTAAAGGAGTGCTTTTATTTTTTTTTGTTGTTGTTTTGCTTTTTAAAGTACTATGAAATCCATATTCTATAGATATTAAAAAGCACCTCAGGAGAAGGACTTGAAGCCTAAGGGAAATGCTAAAAAGTCTTCATAGTTACTTGGCTTAGCTATGTGCATTTTTTTTTTTCTTCCCATCCCACCAATGAGCTAGAGTTAGAAAGAGATGAAGCTTTAAATAGGAAGATAATTGTCACATGCAGCAGCTGGCTACAAAAGAGGAGGGGCCTTAATTATAACAACAATCATTGATAATCATTGTTTTAAAACTGAAAGTAATGTTACTCGAAAATACATAACATTAAAAGTGATTATCAATAGAATTTATGGAACTATTACATATTAGTTATTAAAATAATACTGATTGTGAAGACTAGTTCAAATTTATAGAATTATTATACACTGATTATGAAAATCATACCATGACAGCACGTAATAATCAAAATATCTTTACCTATACTACTGGGAACATCACCCCTATAGAAGTTTTTGTTTCTATGGCAACAAGAATTATAGGGTCTAATCAAATCAGATTTAATAATGTGTGCTTTTTTTTTTTATTCAAGATGAAAAGGAAATGAAACATTTTTAACATTCATAAGCCACAACAAATGACTGAATTCCACTTAGAGATAAGGTGATAATTACCAAAGTAATTATGTTTTCTGGATGGGATTATTTAACACATAACAGAAATTCAGATTTAGGAATGAAAGCAGGGGCAAGACTGTATTCCCCATCAGTAATTAATTACAACTAAATCAATATACCATTCTTATGATATGGCACAAAACTATATAGCCTTTTCCATCTGTTTTGGAATACAATATTTTTTAAGCAGCAACTTAAAGTGAGTGAAATTATTTTATTCAGAAAATCCAATTATAGGAATAATCAACTTTGCTCATTTGCTTTATTTTTCTCCACATTTGAAAGGGAACTCATAGTAGCAGAATCAACTAAATGAATATAGGAAGAAATGGCAATTTCTGGGCAAATCTAAAATCTTTGAAAATTTAAAAAACTTTTCACTAGTGATCAATACTTTGGAAATTCACTTTATCAATACATATAAAATATATTTGGCAGATAAACAAATGATTACTTTTCAGAGCAGTCAAATTTATAAAATTATGCAATTGTAAAATGCTGTCTCTGAAATTTAATCTACCAATAAAGTTTTGGAATAAAGGGTTTAACGTTCAATTTAATCTTCGAATCTATTATCTTATGATTCGACCCTCAAACTCTTGGAAAGTTCAGTACATCAACAGTTTGTGATCTGCTTTATCAGTGTGAAAACTCTGTACTCTGGTACAGATTACTATCCATTCTTTCCTTATTATTCTGTGGGAATCTTGTCCATATATTCTAATAAATCCCCCACAAAAATCTACCATTTCTCTATCATAGGTGCTTATTCTTTTTTTGTGTTGCAGAAATTACCTTTGGTAATCTGGTGAAGCCTTTGAACTCCCTTTCAGAATAATGTTTTTATATGTTTAAATAAAATTGCATGGTGTTATAAAAGAAAATATTTATATTAATACTGAATTGAAATTGAAATTTATATTGAAATATACTTATAGCTTAATATGAAAAGGTATTTTAATTTATAGCTAACTATAAAAAAAGTATTTAAAAAAATAAATTTGTGGACACCAAGTTAAGAAGTTAAGTTTTATTTGTATCCAGAGGTAGGTACCAATTGATCTTGGGGGGGGGGGGAGAGGTGTCATATAATAAGGCTACTCTAAGTTCTCTTCCCATCACATATTTCTTTAATGTCACTTCTCCTGCTCAAATTTTCATTGATATGTTTTATCATATATTTATACTTATCATGCATACCTCTATTGGCATTTGAGTGACATTCAACCTTTATTTTTGCAAACTACCATTTCATAATGATAAACAGCTAGATGGCACAGTGAATAGAGTGCTGATCATGGGAGTAAGGAGGACCTGAGTTCAAATTCAGCTTTAGACACTTGATAGCTGTATGACTCTGTGCAAGTCATTTAACTCTATTTACCTGATTTTTTTCATCTGTACAATGAGCTAGAAAAAGAAATGGTATATGACTCTAGTATCTTTGCAAAGAAAACCCTAAATGGCATCATGAAGAGAGTTGGATATGACTGAAAAACTACTGAAGAAGAACAACAATTCCATAATACACTATGCTACTAGAAAAATATTGTCTTAAAAGATAGGTTTTTGTTTTAGGAAGAAGCTTGAAATCATTAACGACAAAAACTTACACATTTTTCCACCATTATAATCAAGTACTTGAGGAAGCACATCTTTTCACAATGGTGAAATTAAAAGTGCAATTTAGGAACAATAATCCTTTCTACAACAAACAAATGAAATATATCTTTTGGTTAGCAACAGCAGCTATTATATAGAGGGTCTAGTTACGTAGATATTAATCAGCTTGAATATTTAGCTCAAAAAAGAACAACTCCATCCCTAACCCTGCATGCCATGCTTGTCTGTTAGCTGCAGTTGTTATTCATTCCTCAAGTAATGCTACACTGCTTGAGACAGGCTTCACTGAACCTGAAAACATATCTGGGGCTTCTTTGATTGTAATTATCCCACTTGAGTTCACTACACAATAGCTGCTTCAGGTTCCTGCTGTTATCTATTATTTTTTTGTACACTCAATCCAATGTAGTTATGTTATGATAAGTATTACATCAATGTTGTTAAGAGTCAATCCTAAACTAAGAAAAAATTTCAAAAGTCAACAATATAACTATGCAACTATTTAACATCAGAATATTATAGACCAATTACCTTAACAACTACTCAAAGTAAAGAACAACATTAATCACAGATGAACTGTCTTGAAACAGTACTCACTGAAATCAGATTCAATGATTTCTCATTAGAAATGGTGATGGAATAGATTTTTCAGAAAAGAAGATGTGGAGGAGGGGAGGAAATTAAGGAGGCTCAATGCCTTACATCCTTTTCAAAGAACTACAAAAACAAAACATCAAAGAACTCAGTTAGCCTTTTTGTTCTTCAAAAGATTTTTTTTAACAATTTAAAATAAAAATTTTTTTAAAATGTTAACTAAAACAAATTATAAAGCAGCAGAAAAAGTGCAAGTATCAGGAAAAAAAAACCTCAAATGGATAAAGAAAAATACAAGTTGTTCCAAGAGATAGTCTCAAATGGTTAAGACATTTTTGGAAATTAAATAAATATTAACAATAGTAAGAAAATCACAAGCCAAAATAATAGAATCAATAAAGTTAGAAAAAAATTGAAATGATGCACTCAGGTTAGAATCCTTTAAAAGATGGAGAAAAAAATAAAGAAATGACTGGTGCTGCAAACATAATAGAAAATTCCAAAGAAGCTGCTAAATCAACCACGTACTTTGACATACAGCTATTGCAAAGTGTAGTTTAGACTAAGAATATCAATAAATTGTCCAAAAAATTACAAAATTTGCAAAAACAAGTAATAAAACTGGGGACAGAAAATTCAGTTTTATCGAAACTAAGCTAAGGAATGAAGGCTTTACACTGTAATCAAGTTGCAGTGTAAATTTATTAGAAGAGAGGTAGTAAAAAGGATGAGTAAGAGCCAGAAAGCCATATTCTGATAGTATAATAATAAATTAATAAAACTTAGGGAATGGTAATATACTCCTACAAGTTTCCACTCCTCCAGAATAGAAAGCTGATGGACCTCTTTAGACTAGGAGTACTGAGCTGCAGTTGGATAAAAAAAATCCCTTAAATTCACATTCCCTAGTGGCACCAGTATAATAAGTCCCCAGGAGTGAGGGGGCTATCAGGAGCTGTCTAAAGGGAAATGAACCAGCCCAAATCTAATATGGAAAAGGTTAAAGTGTAGTAGCTATTAGTTGTGGAACTGGTTACTATCTCAGTCTAGGTTATTAGGTAGAACAAGTATTAATAATAATATTATTAAAACAGTTTAGAAATTTCAATTAATTTCTTGTCTACAGAGAGCCATGAAATTACAAATGCTATCTTATATTATTATTTTTAATGCATTTTATTGAAGCTTTTTAATTGCAAAACATATGTATGGCTAATTCTTCAACAATGACCCTTACAAATTCCCCCTCCCAGTCCCCACCCCTCCCCTAGATGGCAGGAAGTACACTACATGTTAATTATGTTAATGTCAAATCAAATATATGTATACATATTTCCACACATCTTGCTATGCAAGAAAAATTGTGTCTACAAGAAAAAAAATTTGAGAAAGGAAACACACTGCAAGCCAATAGAGAGCATGAAAATATTATTTGTGTTCCACATTTCATATCCCTCTCTCTGGGTGTATATGGCTTTCTTCACTGACCAAATGGAACTGGTTTGAAACATTTCATTGTTGAAGAAAGCCATATCCATCAGAATTGATCATCATGTAGTATTGTTGGTGCCATGAATAATGATCTCCTGGTTTTGCTCATTTCACTTGGCATCAGTTCATGCAAGTCTCTCCAGGCCTCTCTGAAATCGTCCTGCTGGTCGTTTCTTACAGAACAATAATATTCCATAACATTCATATACCATAATTTATTCAGCCATTCCCCAATTGATCAGCATCCATTCAGTTTCCAGTTTCTAGCCACTACAAAAAGAGCTGCAACAAACATTTTTGCACATGTGGGGCCCTTTCCTTCCTTTATGATTTCTTTGGGATATAGGCCAAATAGAAATGCTGCTGGGTCAAAGGGTATGCACAGTTTGGTCTATCTTGTATTATTAACACTAAAAAGAATCCTTGAGCTTATTCTTTGAGCTAAACAATGCAATTCTAATCTATAAAATTTTGATTACTCTGTATATGCTTTATAATTTACGCATCTACATATATGTTGCTTTCCTGTCAATACTAGGTGATACAATGGACAGAACAAACAATAAACCTGAAGGCAAGAAGACTTGAGTCCAAATTCAATCTTAGACATGTGCTATATGACTCTGGACAAGACACTTAAAGGCTGTCTGCCTCAGTTTCTTCAATTGTAAAACAGAGATATTATTTGTAGCTGTCAGGATTATTGTGAAGATCAAATGAGATTATTAAGTGCTTGGAGTAGGTGCTTCTATTGGGCCTATATCCCAAAGAGATCTTAAAGGAAGGTAAGGGCCTCACATGTGCAAGAATGTTTGTGGCAGTCCTTTTTGCAGTGGCTAGAAACTGGAAACTGAATGGATGCCCATCAATTGGAGAATGGCTGAATAAATTATGGTATATGAATATTATGGAATATTATTGTTCTGTAAGAAACGACCAGCAGGATGATTTCAGAGAGGCCTGGAGAGACTTGCATGAACTGATGCTGAATGAAACGAGCAGAACCAGGAGAACATTATACACAGCAACAACAATATTACATGATGATCAATTCTGATGGACATGGCTCTCTGCAACAAAGAATTGTCTCAAACCAGTTCCAATTGTTCCGTGAAGAAAGCCATATACACCCAGAGAGAGGGATGTGAAATGTGGACCACAACATATCATTTTCGTGCTCTCTATTGAGGTTTGCTTGCATTGTGTTTCCTTTTTCTGATTCTTCTTTCTTGTCGATACGATTTTTCTTGCACAAAAATGATAAGTGTGGAAATATGTATACATATATTTGATTTGTCAAGTATTTTAACATAATTAACATGTAGTAGATATCCTGCCATCTAGGGGAGGGCTGGGGAGTAGGGGGGAAAAATTTGTAACAGAAAGCTATGTAAGGGTTAATGTTGAAGAATTACCCATACATATGTTTTGCAAATAAAAAGTTTTAATAAAAAAAATGAGGGAAAAAAATAACCCCCAAACCTAAACATTATTTATTAATCATAATGGAGTTAAAATTATATTCAATAAAAGATCCTTAAAGAAAGAACTGAACATGTTGAGGCTGCATAATATTAATCTAAGTAATTAGTGAGTTTAACGAAAAAATTACAGAAAAACTAGAAATTTTCATCAGAGAAAATGACAATAATGAGACAGCATACCAAAGTTCATGGAATTCAGATAAATTGGTTCTTGGGGGATGAAAATAGAGACAAATATACTAATTAATGGTCATAAAACTGAAAAACCCTTAAATACAACAAATCAAAAATCCCCAACCATATAACAAAACAAAAATTCTAAAAATTAAAGAGATTGAGAAAGTAAAAGAAAAAATGGAATTAATAAATAAAAATGGATAGTTTTATGAAAAAGTCACATAGTTAACTAATTCAACTTTAAAGTGAGAACTAAATTGTGTCAAAAAAGAAAAAAAGAACTCACTGATTCAAAAATAGAAGTTGATCAATGGAATAGAACAGTCTTTGATGAACCCAAGAAACTTAGATATTGAAGGACTTTATACAATGGCAACATTATAGAGAAAAATAATTTTAAAATACTTAATCCTTATCAATGCAATAGAAAACTGTGAATTCAGAAGTCTGAAGATGAAACATACCACTACATTAGCTTCCAAAGAGGTATCTAACAATGCTGATTTAGAAGAAAGTTTAGGATACAAAAGCCTCATGTAAAGAAATATAGAGAACTCAAAAAGACAATAAAGCAAACTTTATTAAAAGGATTTGTTTATAATAAGGGAAGTTAGAGAAAATGGTGGAAACAGGTCTACTCCACCAGCACCTGGGCAGTTTCCTAGGTGTATCTTGAGTTCTGGTGGGAACAGTGAACCCTCCTCAAATCAGGAAAGCTGATGGGTTTTTTTTTTAATTATAATTTATGATATTTATTTATTTTTTTTAATTTTATTTTATTTGCATAACATACGTGTGGGTAATTCTTCAACAATAACCCTTA
>JAJPUD010001723.1:251770-373623 GCA_023553655.1 Myrmecobius fasciatus | reverse complement strand
AGAAGATCTAATATAATTGAGGGAAAGTAGGGAGGGCGATGAGTATTATGTAAACCTTACTCTCATTAGATTGGACTCTAAGAGAGTATATCAGACAAATTTGGCCTCAAAGAAAGGCCTGACCCTCCTTGTGGGAAGGTGGGAGGGAAAGGAGAAAAGGAAAGGAATAGACTAATAGAAGGATTAGGGGAAAGGTATAAAGGGGAGGGAGGGATTCCAAAGGGGGGAGGACTGTTGGTGGGAGGTGGTCATCAAAAATAAAGTACTGAGGAGGGGGTAAGGGAGAGAGGGGAAAGGGAAGAGAAAATCATAACTCTGGGTAAATAAGATGGCAGGGAATACAGATATAGTTATTTTAACTGTGAATGTGAATGGGATGAACTCTCTCATAAAATTGAAGCGGGTAGCAGACTGGATTAAAAGCCAGAATGCTACAATATGTTGTTTACAAGAAACACATCTAAAACATAGAGATACATACAGAGTGAAGGTAAAGGGCTGGAGTAGAATCTTCTATGCTTCAGGTGAACAAAGAAAGGCAGGGATAGCAATCCTTATCTTGGATCAAGTAAAAGCAAAAATAGATCTAATTAAAAGAGATAAGGAAGGAAATTATATTTTACTAAAGGGTACCATAGACAATTAACCGGTATCAATACTAAACATATATCGACCAAGTGGTATAGCATCCATATTCCTAGAGGAGAAACTAACAGAGATGCAAGGAAAAATAGACAGTAATACTATACTAGTGGGGGATCTCAACTTTTCTCTCTCAGAATTAGATAAATCAAATCACAAAATAAATAAGAAAGAAGTTAGGGAGGTAAACAAAAGGCTAGAAAAGTTAGGTATGATAGATCTCTGGAGGAAATTGAATGGTGATAGAAGGGAGTATACTTTTTTCTCAGGGGTTCATGGAACTTAGATGAAAACTGATCATGTGATAGGGCATAAAAACCTCAAAATCAAATGCAGAAAAGCAGAAATAGTAAATGCATCCTCCTCAGATCATGATGCAATAAAACTCACATGTAATATAAGGCCAGGAGAAAGTAGACCACAAGTTAATTGGAAATTAAATAATCTAATCCTGAAGAACGAATGGGTGAAAGAGCAAATTATAGACACAATCGAAAATTTCATCCAGGAGAATGACAATAATGAGACAACATACTAAAATTTGTGGGACGTGGCTAAAGCGGTTATAAGGGGTAAAATTATATCTCTAGATGCTTACTTGCATAAGACAGAGAAAGAGAAGATCAATGAACTGAGCTTACAATTTAAAAAGCTAGAAAAAGAGCAAATTAAAAACCCTCAATTAAATACCAAATTGGAAATTCTGAAAATTAAAGGGGAGATCAATAAAACTGAAAATAAGAAAACTATTGAATTAATAAATAAAAAAGAGTTGGTTTTATGAAAAAACAACAAAATAGATAAGCCTTTAGTTAATTTGATTAGAAAAAGGAAAGAGGAAAATCAAATTATTAGTCTCAAAAATGATAAGGGAGAACTTTCCTCCAATGAAGAGGAAATTAGAGTAATAATTAGGAGTTTCTTTGCCCAACTTTATGCCAATAAATTTGATAATGTAAATGAAATGAAGGAATATCTACAAAAATATAGATTGCCCAGATTAACAGAAGAGGAAATAAATTACTTAAATAGTCCCATTTTGGAAAAAGAAATAGAACAAACTATTAATCAACTCCTTAAGAAAAAATCACAATTTATCCCAATACTACATAAACTATTTGAAAAAATAGGGAAAGAAGGTATACTACCAAATTCCTTCTCTGACACAAATATGGTGCTGATAGCTAAACCAGGTAGGGAGGAAACTGAGAAAGAAAACTATAGACCCATTTCCCTAATGAATATTGCTGCAAAAATTTTAAATAAGATTTTAGCAACGAGATTACAGAAAGTTATCCCCAGGATAATACACCATGACCAAGTAGGATTTATACCAGGAATGCAGGGCTGGTTCAATATTAGGAAAACTATTAGCATAATCAATTATATTAATAAGCATATTAACAAAAACCATATGATTATCTCAATAGATGCAGAAAAAGCCTTTGATAAATGCAACACCCATTCCTATTAAAAACACTGGAGAATATAGGAATAAATGGGATTTTCCTTAAAATGATTAGTAGTATCTACTTAAAACCATCAGCAAGCATCATATGTAAGGAGTCAAACTAGAACCATTCCCAATAAGATCAGGAGTGAAACAAGGCTGCCCACTGTTACCATTATTATTTAATATTGTCTTAGAATGTTAGCTTTGGCAGTAAGAGAAGAAAAAGAGATTAAAGGGATTAGAGTAGGTAATGAGGAAACCAAATTATCACTCTTTGCAGATGACATGATGATATATTTAGAGAGCCCTAAAGACTCAACTAAAAAAGTACTAGAAACAATTCACAACTTTAGCAAAGTTGCAGGATACAAAATAAATCTACATTAATCATCAGCATTTTTATATATTACCAATAAAGTTCAGCAGGAAGAGATACAAAAAGAAATTCCATTAAAAATAACTGTTGATAGTATAAAATATTTGGGAATTTATCTGCCAAGGGAAAGTCAGGAACTATATGAACTAAACTACAAAACACTTAACACACAAATGAAATCAGACCTAGTCAATTGGAAAAACTTAAAATGCTCATGGGTAGGCTCAGCAAATATAATAAAAGTGACAATATTACCCAAACTAATTTACTTATTTAGTGGCATACCAATTAAACTACCAAGAAATTATCTTACAGATCTAGAAAAAAATAGTAGCAAAATTCATTTGGAAAAAGAAAAGGTCAAGAGTTTCAAGAGAATTAATGAAAGAAAAGGCTGATGATGGTGGACTTGCTGTACCAGATCTAAAACTATATTATAAAGCAGCGGTCATCAAAACCATTTGGTACTGGCTGAGAAACAGAGTAGTCGATCAGTGAAATAGGATAGAATCACAAGACAAACTAGGCAATAACTATAGCAATTTAGTCGTTGATAACCCAAAGACCCCAGCTTCTGGGATAAGTACTCATTTTTGACAAAAACTGCTGGGAAAATTGGAAACTAGTGTGGAAGAAATTAGGGCTTGACCCACATCTAACCCCACATACCAAGATAAGATCTAAATGGATTCATGATCTGGATATAAAGAGTGATGCTATATGTAAATTAGAGGAACGTAATATAGTTTTACCTCTCAGACCTATGGAGATGGAATAAATTTATATCCAAAGAACAACTGGAACTCTTAATTGAAAACCAGATAGATAACTTTGACTATATTAAGTTAAAAAGTTTTTATACAAACAAAACCAATTCAAGCCATTCTCCAATCGATAAATGGTCAAAGGATATGAACAGACAATTTTCAGAGGATGAAATTAAAACTATTTATAGTCATATGAAAAGGTGCTCCAAATCACTATTGATCAGAGAAATGCAAATCAAGACAACCCTGAGGTACCACTTCACAACTGTCAGATTGGCTAAAATGACAGGAAAAGTTAATGATGAATGTTGGAGGGGATGTGAGAAGCCTGGGACACTGATGCATTGCTGGTGGAGCTGTGAACGGATCCAGCCATTCTGGAGAGCAATTTGGAGCTATGCTCAAAAAGTTATCAAACTGTGCATACCCTTTGACCCAGCAGTGTTTCTATTGGGCCTATATCCCAAAGAAATCATAAAGGAAGGAAAGGGCCCCACATGTGCAAGAATGTTTGTGGCAGCCCTTTTTGTAGTGGCTAGAAACTGGAAACTGAATAGATGCCCTTCAATTGGAGAATGACTGAATAAATTATGGTATATGAATATTATGGAATATTATTGTTCTGTAAGAAATGACCAGCAGGACGACTTCAGAGGCCTGGAGAGACTTGCATGAACTGATGGTGAGTGAAATGAGCAGAACCAGGAGATCATTATATATGGCAACAACAATACTATATGACGATCAATTCTGATGGACATGGCTCCCTTCAACAATGAAATGTTTCAAACCACTTCCAATTGTTCAATGAAGAAAGCCATATAAACCCGGATAGAGGGATGTGAAATGTGGACCACAACATAACATTCTCATACTCTTGATTGATGTTTGCTTACATTGTGTTTCCTTTATCTGCTATGTCTTTTGTGTAGATATGATTTTTCTTGCACAACAATGATAAGTTTGAAAAATATGTATACATATATTCGATTTGTCAAGTATTTTAACATAATTAACATGTAGTGGATATCCTGCCATCTAGGGGAGGGGTGGGGATTGGGGGGGGAAATTTGTAACAGAAAGCTATGTAAAGGTTAATGTTGAAGAATTACCCACACATATGTTATGCAAATAAAATTTAAAAAAAAGAAATAAAAACTATGAATGAAATGTTCAAATTGAAACACCAAGTGATGTTGAAAAAAATTATTCAAATTGTCAAGTTGTTACTAGATGGTTACTATAAAAGACAAGAAAGTTAAAAGAAAAATAAGGAATCATACCCTCATAAATTCAATACTTTTCCATGGCAGTGGCAGAATCCTAAAATCAATATTTACACCTAGCCTTTTTTCTTCAAAACCTACTCATTTATCAACCTTTTGGTCAGTCATTGTCTGAAGACACTATATTATTGAACTCAAAACTCTCTAATGATTTCTTTTTTTTTTTTTTTTTTTTGTTTTTTTTGCTGAGGCAATTGGGGTTAAGTGACTTGCCCAGGGTCACACAGCTAGGAAGGTTTAAGTGTCTGAGACCATATTTGAACTCAGGTCCTCCTGACTTCAGGGCTGGTGCTCTATCCACTGCACCATCTAGCTGCCCCTCTAATGATTTCTTAATCAGTGAGTTGAATGTCCATTTTACAGTCCTTGTATTCTATGATGTCTATAGGTTTTAATGACAGTTGACTATCCCTTGGTTTGAAGGCTCTCTAAAATTTTGTTTTCCATGATACTTTTTTCATGATTATCTTCCTATTTGCCTCCTTTTGAATTATCAATCATATCTCACTCCCTAACTGTGTATAACTCAAAAGACCCTATTCTGGGTCTTACTTTCTTTTTTCTATATTCTCTCCCATAGTAATCTCAAAGGCTTCTGTGGTTTCAATTCTCATAAATGTGCTGCTGCTACTGATAGTTTCTAAATCTTGAATACCTAATTTTAATCTGTCAACTGAATCAGTTCCTCAGAAAGCATTTATGAAGTACTTAGAAGAAATTAATATTTTTATGGAGGAAATAGAATATATGTAACTAGATACAAACAATATAGAATAATAAAGGAAGGCAATCTGAGATAAGGCACTAGAAGCTGAGGGGAGGAGAAAAGATTGCTATGGAATTTGAGATCTGAGCTGTCTTGAAGGAAGTTGGGAAAACTAGATAGGGAAGAGAGAAAGGAGAATATTTTAGATATCCAGGACAGGCAAGAGCAAAGAAATAGAGATAGGATATGGAGCATCATGAATGGAAAGCAGCAAGAAAGCCAGTGTACTTGTGCTATACAGTAATTGGAGAGAAGTAGTGTGAAAATACTAGCAATGTAGGAAAGGACATACATGAGGCAAAGGAAAAACTGGGAATGAAAAAGTTCATTATGAGGATAGTATGTAAGAATTAGAGTTGTATTTCTGGATCATGTTATAAAATATGTGACAAATTCTTAGTCAGAATTGAAGGGTTAATGAAAATACATTTGCCTGTAGTTTTGCAAATCAAAACTAAAGAAACTTGAAGCTGAGAAAGAAGGGGAAAGGAGAAAACAGTAGTTTACGTAAGGGGTATATGTGAGTGTCAGTGTGTAGGGAACAATGACTACACCATTGCTCCGGAAGTAATATACCTTACTTGAAAAGAATACAAGAGATTAGGAAGTTTGGGTGACAAGATGAAGAAATAGCAGCCTATATTAGGAAGATATACTCTAATGAGGAAATGCAGAAAGAGAGTAGAGAAATATAATAGAGAAGAATACTTGGATGAATATCAATGGAAACAGAAAAAAAAACTATACTGCAATAATACTACAATTTGGACAGAAAAAGATAATACATATTATTGATCGATTCATATTTGAGAACTTCAGGAAACAGAATACAACTCTGTTATAGCTAGGTGTGGAATACAACAGTGATGATAAAATTTACTATCAGACATTTGATACCAGAAATTTTCTGTGAAAAAAACAGATCAGAAAATAATTTCTTAGTTTACTTTTATAAGTGTCATCCTTCAAAAAGCAGAGGACATAATAAGGGAAAATGATAGTCTGAACCTGAGTCTGGCCAACAAGGAGGCATTAATAACTGAAGAAGATAAAATGAAAGTCTGGGATGGACACAGAGGGAGAAGCTACCTCTCTCTTAGACAAGTGTTATAAGGAAGTCTTATAGACTTTATAAGGGTCCATTTCAAAAGTACAGAGAAAGCATAGGTAGGAACCACAAATTAAAGTTCTATAGGGAGAGTCAACCTAGCAGAGATGGGTATTTACAGAAGATGGCTACAAAGGAGACAGAGATGAATGAATGTAAAAAAAGGCAGGACGATTCTATAATTATAGTATCAAGAAAAGTAAAGCTTAAAATGAAAGGAGTCAAACAGTAAAAAAGCTATTTGTTTTTCAAACGATAAAAGAGAAAGGGGAAGGCTCACAGAAGATCTGGGACCACTTCTTGAGGTGGACAAGATGATATTAGCTGAAAAAAATAAAAAGAAAGACGTTTCATTCTTATTTGGTTTCTTTTGTCTTTTCTAAAGTGAGTGAAGACTGAACGGAGAAGACGGCACAAACTAAGTCCGGTCCTGAGATAAGAGGATCTAGGCTGAATCTAATGGCCTTTCCTCAGTCCTCGTCCTTGTAGACCTCTTTCAGGCCTTTAATGGTCTCTCTTCCCTCTAGGTTTTCATTCTCATCCTAGGTATCTTTCTCAATTTTCTTTGCTGGCTCTTTACCTAGATCATGTCCACCAACTGTGAATGTTCCAAATCTCTCCCTTTTTCAAAATTTCCCTCTCATAGCTGAAAGCATGATCATCTTTACATTCATCTGGCTCACCATCCAGGGGTCATCTACAAGTCCTCTCTCCTCATACTATTTGTTGCCAAGGCCCAATGGTTTTCCTTCTTAGGATCTCTGGTATGTGCCCCCTTCTCTCTCCCTCATATTGCCAACACCCTGGCACATGGTCTCATCACCTCATGCTTGGACTGCTGCCCACAGTCTCCCTGCACGAGTCTCTGCTCCCAACAATCTATCCTGCACTCAGCCGTGAACGTCTGGGGCCCGACCATGCCATCCTGCCCGCAGGTCAGTGAGCTCCAGCAGCTCTGCTCAGTCTTCAGGACAAAATAGAAAATCCTCCTTTTGGCTTTCAAAGAACTTCATAATCTGAGCATTGGCACTGGCTCTCCCAGACACCTCCTGACTGTGTTTCCATCAGTTGTCCGCTCTTTCATCAAGTCTCCAGCTTGGTCTGCTTGCCCTGGGGAGTCCCACCACTCCTTATGCTCCAAGTTCTGGTTCCTTCACTTGGATTATTCTTCTGAAAGAAAAGACTCTACCCTTAGGCCATAATCCTACTGACTGAAAATCTTCCCAAAATTTTCACTTAGTGATTAACAAACTCCTATCTACTCATATCCTCTCCACATGTCAGTGATGCTAAATGCCATTAGGAATTCATTCAAATCCTATTCCTCATCTCTATTACCTGATTTCTTATTCCCATTCACCTAAACTTCTCACTGTAGAGAACTGATCAAATGTTAACTCATCCCTTCTGCTGTGCTCTCCATTATGATTGTTATAAAGGTAAAAAACTTGTTTTCATCCTAAATATTAGGGCTCTTTCACCTTTGTACATTTATTTATGTTAACTCCCCATCCCCTCTCCATGTAACAATGAAAATTGATTTTTAATTTTATTCTGGGGTAGTTAGGACAATCAAGTTAGATTTAATATTCTCTCTTCCTATTCCTTACCTTTGCTCAGATAACTTCAGGTCACTTGGATCAAGATTCTATTCTGGTGACTTTTATCTCCACTGTAATCTCCATTCTTACCTCCACTTTGGTCTTTTGAGTAGTACCTCTATTCTTGCAACTTCACCTAACACCATATTCTATGAATCACATTTCTCATTTGTAGTAAAGGGGATTCATAAGGGGAGGTCCTAACGATGTAAGATCAAGCTGATGTGAGATGTTTTTACTTCTACTTAAATTAGAAGAAGAGAAATCTATGTTGCTGAAGATTTTGCCCTGTCATATTATTTATCACTATGAAAAACCTTTGGCAGCCCCTATATTGGGTTTTTGATCACTGAAAAGCCATTGATTCTATTTATTGGCAATTGCTATTCTTGCTAATAAATAGATTGTGCTTGGAACTTTGTTTCTCAATTTTTTTTCTCCAAAGACTCAACCTCTGTCTATTCTCTCCTCAAATTTTCTTAGATTACTTTGATTTCTCCCTATTTAGCTCTCTTATTTTTTACCTGGAATTATCAATCAAGCCTAAAATATTCTCCAGTATTATACATATCTAGTGAATATTTTCTAGTTTTTAATCATCAAATCCACACTTTCCTCCTTTCGAAGAATGGGAATTCTCTGAGGGCAGGGACAGTTTTGCTTTTATCTTCTAAGCCTAAACACCAATCTGAATGGTATCTTGAATACAACTGATTTAAGTGGAATTAACTGGTTGTTCCAGGGTTTCTTCAAAGCTGGGAAGGCTTAAATTGTTAGCTAGGGAAATGCTCCCTATCAGTCAAGAAAGTGTAAGAAAGGGCTCCATTATAAAAAAAAATTTGCCCTAATTCTCTAGTCTGCCATATGATGATACTGAGAGTCCCAGTAACTCAGGTGTTGTGAAAGGGTAATGGATTACTTTACTGAGAGGAATGCCTTTACTCACAAAATCAGAATTCTCTCACAATATCAAATTTTTTTTATTAAAGCTTTTTATTTGTATAACATATGTATGGGTAGTTCCCCAACATTGATCTTTACAAAGCTTTCCATTACAAATTTTACCCCCAGTCCCCTCCGCTCCCCTAGATGGCAGGAAGTCCACTACATGTTAATAATGTTGAAATGCTTGAGAAGTTATGCAAGAAAAATCCTATCTACAAGAAAAAAAAAAGAATCAGAGAAAGGCAACACAATGCAAGCAAATGTCAATAGAGATCATGAAAATGTTACATTGTTGTCCGTATTTCGTTTCCCTTTCTCTGGGTGTATATGGTTTTCTTCAGTGAACAATTGGAACTGGTTTGAGACAATTCTTTGCTGCAGAGAGCTATGTCCATCAGAATTGATCATCATGTAATACTGTTGTTGCTGTGTATGATGATCTCCTGGTTCACAATATCAAATTACAAACATAAATAAAAGCTGTGTGATAATTCTTATCCTGAATTGTTCATGGTTTCTCTTTTAATGCATTTATCAAATTTTCTTCATATTACACAATACTATTATTCTACAAAAACAGAACCTGAAAGATATCTGTTCAATATTGTACTTGTTCTTTAGAAACTATCAAACCTTTTAAGAATTTACATTAATATCTCAGTATATTTTAGCAACATTCAAATAGGATCTATTGTAAATGCTTACTTGTCCTATTAGGTAATGGATAAGGCAAATATAAATAGGCAGAAATCTATTGTAATGCGATGAAATCTTAAAAAAAAAAAAAAATCCACAACCTGACAGAGGGTTGCAGAAGATGGTAGGGGTGAGAGGAAGAGAGTACAGAATCTCTGTTTAAGAGTATGAATAAAAAAATGTAATACAGAAAGCATAGTTTGGTAGATAAACAACGAATTAATCAACTAAATGAAAGATTTTGATTTTAAAAGTTATGCAATTTTAATACTTAGTTCTAAGTTGCTGCATGCTCATTACTTAAACCTTCTGTTTCCATTACTTTTTAACAAATCTCAATCTGCTGATAGTGTGCATATTCCTAATAAATACAACAGCATGAGATTCCATACTGACAGGACACCTGCTAACATCTTTTATTCATGTACGTGCTCCTGATGCAAAGCAATTATATTATTTCAAATATTTTAAAATGTTTTCTATTACTAATGTAACTATAGGCTGCAACAAACATTTCTGCTTTCTTTTTGCTTTTTCTTTGTCTAAATCAAAATGGAAAAGACTTACTTATGTTTGTAAAAGCCAGAATTAATTTAGAAGTTCTGCTGTATACTTATATTTTATCATGAAGATACAATATACTTTGTAAATATAAAAAGAACAAGATATTTATTCCCTTATTTGTATTAAGACTTTTTTTTATTCTTGATTTTTAATCCTTTGTTTACTTAATTGATTAGGTTCTCTAAGTTAGTTTCATAAACACTAGATTAGGGAATATGGGTGAATACTAAATGTTTTAGAAAAGGAAAATAGCTGATTACAAATTCTCCTAAGGTTTTTTTTAAACATTCATTTTTAAATTTTCACTTTCAATTTTTTTCCCTTGAAACCCTTTCCCATCCATTGAGAAAGACAAGCAAAAAATACTCATTACACATGTGAAAGCATGTGAAATGTATTTCTATATTAGTCATATTGGCAGAAAAAAAAACCTAAGAAAAAGAAAAAAAAATATGATTCAATCTATTCTTAGAGCTTACTAGTTCTCTCTGGAGGTGGAAAAAAAATTTTCAACTAGAGTTTTTTGGAATTGTCTTGAATCATTTTTTAATCAGGGTAGTTAAGTCTTTTTCAGTTGATTATCATTAAAATATTGCTATTACCATGTACAACGTTCTCCTGGTTTGACTCAATTCACTTTGTATCTATTCATATAAATCTTCCTATGTTTTTCTGAAACCATACTTTTCATTTCTTAAAACACAATAAAATCTATCATAATCAAAACCATAATTTATTCAGTCATTCCCTAGTTTATAGGCATCCCTTCAATTTCCAATTTTTTGCCACTGTCCAAAAAAGAGTTTCTATAAATATTCTGTTCATATAGGTTTTTTTTCCCTTTTCTATGATCTTTGGGATATAGGACTAGTAGTAGTTTTTCTGGGTCAAAGCCACATGAAGTTTTATAATGTCTTAGGTCACAAAATTCTTCTCTAGAATGGCTTGACCAGGTCACAACTCCACTAACAATATATTAGTGTATGTATGTGTATATATATATATATATATATATATATTTACATCTCCTCAGCCATTTGTCATTTTCCTTTTTTGTCTTGTTAGCTAATCCGCTAAGTGTGAAATGGTACTACAGAGTTATAGTTTGAAATGCTCTAATTATTGAGCTAGAACATTTTTTCATAAGACTATGAAGCTAATTGTTTATATCCTTTGATCATTTATAAATTGAGGGAATGATAGATATATACACACATATATGATTCAGTTATCTATGTATTTAAGAAGAGATCTTTATCTGAGAGACTTAAGGTAAAAATCCCATTTCACTTCCTCCCTCCAACCAGTTTCTGCTTTTCTTTAAATTTTGGTAGCACTAGTTTTGTTTGGGCAAAAATCTTTAAATTTCTTATAATCAAAATTATTCTTTTTACAACTTTGATCCTCTCTATCTCTTGTTAACCATAAACTCTTCCCTTATTCTATATATCTGGAAGGAAATTTTTTTCTATACTCTCCTAATTTATTTATGATAATCACCCTTTTTGTCTAAATAATTTACCAATTTTTACTTTACCTTAAAATATGGTATGAGATGTTCTACCATGCCTAATTTCTACCAAAATTGTCTAATTTTCCAATCTATTTTTTTCAAATAGTAAGTTATTAACTCCAAAACTTGGATCTTTGGTTTATCAAACACTAGGTTATTAGAAATATTTCCTTCTGCACATTGTGTACCTAGTCTATTCCAATGTTTATCACTATTTCTTAGCCAGGATGAGATTGCTTTGATGAAGACTGATTTATAGTATAATTTGAAATTTGGTACTGCTAGGCCTCCTTCCTTCACTTTTTTTTCATTGATTCTCTTGATATTCTTGACCTTTTATTCTTCCAGATAAATTTTGTTATTATTTTTTCTAGCTCTATAACATAATTCTCCAGTAAAATTGTTGGTGTGGAACTGAGTAAGTAAATAAATTTAGTTAGTGTATCATTTCTCATTATACTGGCTTGGTCCATCCATAAGCAATTAATATTTTTCTTGTTATTTAAATCTGTATTTGTGTGAAAAATGTTTGGTAATTGTGTTCACATAATATAATTCTTATATGCATCTTGGCAATTAGACTACCAAGTATTTTATATTGTCTACAATTATTTTAAATGGAATTTCTCTTCAACCTTGTCTTGCTGAATTTTGTTGGCAATACAATGAAATGTTGTTAATTTATGAGATTATTTTATGTCCTACAACCATGCTAAAGTTGTTGATTGTTCTGACTAATTTTTTAGTTGATTCTCTAAGCGTACCATTCTATCTTGGCAAAGTGATAGTTTTCTTTCCTTGTTATCTATTCTTATTCTTTCAATATTTTTCTAGTCTTATGGCTTTCAATGAAAGAGAAAACAGTGTGATAAATAACTGTGTTTGACTTTTCTCTGATCATTAATATCATGTGAAGCACAAAACAAGAAACCATATGCCTGTCCAAGGTGTTCATCATGGTTAGTGATGCTAATAGTAGTGATAAGAATTCAAGTTGATGAAGGATTCCCTATGATTGTCCCTCAGATGCTACTGTTTGCAGAAGACTCTGAATAGTAAAATCAAGACCTAGAACATTACACAGTCTCCTGGATGAAATGCACAAACATTCAAAAGAATGTAGTTTAATCAACCATAGGGAAAAAAAATCAAATGGATGAAGAATGCCTACTATTAAGACTATGCTATGCTATGCAATTAGATGGATAACTTAAGCAGCCTGTAGTAGTTTCTTTTTTTAATTTAATAAGTCTTTTATTTTCAAAATACATCCAAAGATAGTTTTCAACATTCACCCTTGCAAAAAAGTTGTGTTACAAAATTTTTAACCTCCCCTAAACAGTAAGTAATCCAACATAATTTAAACATGTGCAATTCTTCTAAACATATCATGCTGCACAAGAAAAATCAGATCAAAAAGGAAAAAAAAATAAGAGGAAAAAAAAGTAAATAACAACAAAAAAGGTGAAAATACTATGATGTGATCCACATTTATTCTCTATGCTCCTCTTTCTGGATGCAGATGGCTCTTTTCATCACAAGTCTATTGGAATTGGCCAGAATCACTTCATTGTTGAAAAGAGCTAAGTCCATCATGGTTGATCATTAAATAATCTTGATGTTCTCTTGGTTCCTGTAGTAGTTTCTTAATAAATTTATTCTTCCTCCCTTTTTATATACATCCATCCATCCTTCCTTCCTTCCTTCCTCTTCATATGGAATATATATAAAGTACTGTGCTATGACAATATACCAAGATGACAATGAAACAGTTTCTGCCCTTAGGGAGTTTTCATTATACTAAGGTGTACAACATGCAACCCCCCTACCCCCCCAAAAAAAAACCTCATGAAAACTTAAAGAAGCCTGAGAAAATAAGAAAAATTCAGGAGTTTAGGAAAGACTTCTAATGGGAGTTGTTAACTGAATATAACCTTTAAGAAAGTGAAGGACTCTAAGAAATTGAAACAAGGAAAAAATATATATATATATGTTGTGGAAGAAACAAAATGAAGAATAGAAGGAAAACAAGTAGGCTAGTTTGGTGGAAACAGAGTATTTGAAGATATGGAATAAACATACATTACTTTGTAAACTAGAAATTATTATATGTCACTTATTCAAAATAATATAATCAGTAATCATAAAAGATATAATTCTCATAATATTTTGTGGTCTTCAGGTCCTAGCACAGTGATCTGCATAGATATTTAATAAAATATTTGTTAAACTGAATTTAATAGAAAAACCTGTAACATGGTAGAATAAGAAGTAGCAGTATAGCAAAATTCTTTTCAACAATTATAACAAGAGCTATTAATTTTCCTTCTAAGTACAAAAGTACCATATCAAGTAATGATTGGAAACTTCACAAAAAAACCCACAGTGAGTAATTTTTTTTCAACCCAGATAAGCACAGAAAAATAGACAATGGCTTGTGGCTATAGGGTAAGGGGGTTTAGCTGCAGTCTTTTGGCATGAAAAGTGAACTGGGGCAAAGAGAAGGTATTGAACTTAGTAGGGAATGGGCTTGACATTATGCAGGGAACAGAAAAATTACTGAACTGGAAGTTGTGTCTGATACCCTCCTTGGATTCAGTCCTTCATCATAATCTGAGTCTACCCTGTAGCTGGGGCAAAGAACTCAGCCTGTAGTTTTGAACTGGGAAGCTTTCTACCTAGCTAAAAAGTAGGGCCAGTATTAATCTATTGGAGTTCCTTATCAAAAAACAAAAACAAACCAAAACCAAAACCAAAACCAAAACCAAAAAAATAACCTACCCCTAACCCAACAACACAACACAACACAACACAGACCAGAAAGTAGATATAAGCCATTATCCTATTTAAGGCTGCTTTGGGGATATGAAAGCTTGCATGGCCCTGGTCTGAACCACTCCTTTGATCCTAAAACTCAGAGCTCAGTATTTGAAGAAAGCCCAAAAAAGGCCTTGACATTCTCTCTAGAGGGAAAAGTTCCTGATCCAACACAAAACCTTAATCTGGGTAGTAATGTGATGAATAACTCATCAAACAAACAAACAAACAAACAAACAAAAAACACTCCTACATTAAATATTCTGATGTTAGGAAGCAAAATAAATAAATCTAGAAAGAAGCATCCAAGAAAAAAACATAGCTTGAGCATAAATTAAACCTGAATTCCTAGAAGATAAGAATCAAGAGCTTAAAAATTTTTTTAATGTTATTATAAATTGAACAAGATTATTAAAGGAAGACATGAAGGAAAAATAACAGAGTTGGAGAAAGGAATTAGAAGAATTAACAGCTTAGTACAAGAGATGCAAAATTATAACCAAATAATAAATTTATTGTTCATTAACATGGATCAAATAAAAAATGACTCCATTTTACAAGAAATATTAAAACAAAGTAAAAATTTTGGCAAAAATTAAAGGTATTTCATCATTAAAAACAAACAAAGCAAAAGAAAACAAAACCCCTCAAAATCTGACTTGGCAAATAGACCAAGAAGAGAAATTTAAGATTCACTGGATTAATTGAAAAGCAAGACTCTCCCCCAAATCATACATTTCCTAGATCTATTAGACCTAAAGGGCACAGGGAAATTGGAAAGAATCCACTGATCAACACCTGAAAGAAACTACAAAATAAAAATTCCTCATCATGCTATAAGGTCAATGAGGAAAGGACAAAAAAAAGTACTTGTTTTGTTACATCTGGGCATGAATTTGGTGGAAACTGGGCTGCCACTAAGCCCCTCCCTGGGGTTTTTTGGGGGAGGAGCCCTTGATTATTGCAGTCTAGGGACACAGCTTTGGAGACTATTGCCTTTTGGTTGCCTCTGAGCAACAGCCTATTGGCTAAGAAGCCACTGATCTTGTCCATGTTGGAACTAGCTTTGCTCATAACCTCCTTACCTATTGTATGAACTTCTGGATGATTTTCTATGGGTCTATAATAGAAGCTATTGTTTCTCAATGAACTTCTTGATTATTATTCAATATGTAGACTTTACTTAAAAGAGTTTTCTGCCTTTTTTTTTTTTTTTTTTTTTTTTGCTGAAGCAACTGAGGTTAAGTGACTTTCCCAGGGTCACATAACTAGGAAGTGTTAAGTGTCTGAGCTCAAATTTGCACTCAGGTCCTCCTGACTTCAGGGCTGGTGCTCTTATCCAGTGCACCACCTAGCTGTCCCTGCTTTTTTTTTTTTTTCCTTAAAGAAAAAGGTGGGAGAAAGAGATTTTAAAGGAGAGAAAGGGACCCAGATTTCTGTGGCAGCCCTTTTTGTAGTGTCTAGAAACTGGAAACTGAGTGGATGCCCATCAATTGGAGAGTGGCTGAATAAATTATGGTATATGAATGTCATGGAATATTATTGTTCTATAAGAAACGGCCAGCAGGAGGATTTCAGAGAGGCCTGGAGAGACTTGCATGAACTGATGCTGAGTGAAATGAGCAGAACCGGGAGATCATTATACACGGCAACAACAAGACTATCTGATGATCAATTCTGATGGACATGGCTCTCTTCAACAATGAGATGATTCAAACCAGCTCCAATTGTTCAGTGAAAAAGCCATATACACCCAGAGAGAGGGATATGAAATGTGGACCACAACATAACATTTTCATGTTCTCTATTGAGGTTTGCTTGTATTTTGTTTCCTTTCTCAGATTTTTTTTTCTTGTAGATACGATTTTCTTTGCACAAAAATGATAAGTATGGTAATATGTATACATATATTCGATCTGTCAAGTATTTTAACATAATTAACATGTAGTGGACTTTCTGCCATCTAGGGGAGGGATGACGACTTGGTGGGGGGGAATTTGTAACAGAAAGCTTTGTAAGGATCAATGTTGAAAAATTACCCATATTTATGTTTTGCAAATAAAAAGCTTTAATAAAGAAAAAAAATTAAAAAGAAGAAAAAGGTGGGAGAGAAAAAAATTGTTAAATAAATATATGTAATTGCCCAGCAGCATTATAGTTTTAGAGTTAGGGGAGTGCACAGGACACCTAGCCTAATACTCTCATGTTCCTAATGAGGAAATGAGAAAGATTAAATGGCTTATTGAAAAGCACAAAAGTGGTAAATGGCAGAAGTAGGACTGGAACATATATTCTTTGATTCTGAATCTATCATTCTTTTTACTGTGCTATGCTGCTACCCATCAATACCTGATATTCATGTAGGTGCTTTACCATTTACAATTCCTATCACATATATTATTTCCCTGTTCTTATAATAACCCTGTAAGGTATTTTTGCAGGTGGGAAAAGCAGAAATTTTAAATGATTTGCTTTAAATGGCATATTTGTTGCCCATCAAGAAGAGTAGTGCTTGAAACCAAGTATATTAACTCTAAATATGACAATATTGTGGTCATCTGAACTTCATACATTAAAGGCAATGAAGTCTATGTGTTACATTCAGGCTAACAAATTATAGATGTATCATAAATCATGTTAAGTGTCAGTACTATGAAAAAGATTTTATTTGGCCTGATGGCCAGTATAACTTAATTTGTGATCTGAGGACCTGAAGATATTATAAAATAAAAACAAATTTGATGTATTCTTCAAATAAATAAGAGTATTTTGGTTAAAAAATTAGTTTCCAGAATTTAAATATACTACCTTTTGGCTACTTGCTAATTGCTAATAACAAATATCAAATGATTTCCCCTTCCCCTTTCTCATGATTTGTTTTCATAAGAAAATAAAACAAAAACATTAGGCCTGTGTTACAGTTAAGAGCTTATTTATTGTTAAATGAATACTCTCAAGAAATGAAACATTTTACAAAACATCATTAGGGCCATATAACTTCAAATCATTATTGTTTTATGACTTAAAAACAAGTGACTTAAAGACTTAAAAAAAAAGCTTAATATCCTTAAACTTCGTTTCTATTCACTCTCTAATAAAAACCATCTGGTGTGTACTTTAGGGATATAATACCCATCAAAAACTCAGTTGTATTATGAGAACCAGCACCAAGTTGATCTGAAATGCATATTTGAACAGATGTGTTTAAATTACATCTTTGACTATCCACATGTATAAATTCTGAACAAGCGTGTGTTGATTTAAAATTCATAAAAAGGAGGATTTCAAGATGCATCAAAAGTGAACAGCATCTCAGTGGATCAGGGCTCGTATTACAAAAGGTTATTACTAAAAATAAAGTTTGCATTTATTAAGGATTGCAACAAGGAGCTGTTCATAGCAATTGACTTAATGTTTGCTATACTGAATCAGCCACTGAAACTACACTAATCTTCTATAACCTCCCCATGTTAAACATTAAAACTGTCAGGCATTGGAATAAATAATGGGATTTCAGACATCAAGAAATCATTATGTGGTATCTCTATTGGCTGACACTGGCCAATGTGGCCTACTTTTAGCCATGCTTCAATCATATTTTTATATTACTTTGTGAACATTATCAACAAAAACATTTAAACACATTTTTCTCTATGCAATACTGCAAAAAGTTTCAGAGATACTACTCTAAAAAGCATAATTTAAAATTATTTGGAAAATATAATCTTGTCAGTTATTATTCTACAAGAAGTAGCATTAGAAATAAATACACTAAATATGAATGTAAACACAAAGTTTTTCAGATTATAAGATAAGGCAATATGTTTTATATATTCTTTTTAAGATTTACAAAGAGATTTACACATTACCCCATTTGATCTTCACAGTAATCCTCAGGAATAGGTGCTACTATTATTACTTTATAGATGGAGAAACTGAGGCACAAAGAAGTTAAATATCTTACCTATGGTCATACAGATAAGAATTAGGGTTTTGATTTATGCTCAGGTTTTCTTTACTTCAAAATCAGAATTCTCTTTAATACACTGATTAAGTGTATTACTTAATCAAGATTAAGGTGTTACCTCCCATAAGGCATTTACAGAGACAACAAAAATTAATGATGAGGTGGTTTTAGTAGTGATAACTTATGGTGTGCTACCCAATCTCTTGAATTTTTTCCTATACTCAAGAAGATCCAAAGCAGGAAAGCAGTTAAATACTAGTTCCTGAACTTTTACCATTTATATAATTTACATGTAAATAGAATTTGTAGTGTTACTTAATCCAGAAAAGCCTGTTACTTGTCTAATGAATATTTTCAACATGTAAGGCAAACAAACAAGTAAACAATGACAGCACTGGCTAAAACTAGGGAGAGAGGAAAGGATGTGATAAAGAGACAATCCCTGGGACTGTTTCTTAAACTATTCTTCTACCCTAAGGGCCTGCCCATGGTAATATTACTGGTAATCAGAAGTCATAGACTCAGGAGATTTTGAACAGTGGAGTAGAGCCCAAGATTTATATTTCTACCTTGGGGAACACCTAAGTCCAATACCTTTGTTTTATAGATGAGGTCACTGAAGTCCCAAGATGCTAAATGACTCAGAGGTAGAGTCAGGCTTCAGATAGGTCGTTTGACTCTAAATTGAGTGCTCTTTCCAGTATAACAAATGGTCACTGAGTGATTGAAAATAAAGGAATGCCCTCAACACTGCTAAAAAGGTACTGATTGCAATGCTTTCTGAGTTGCAAACCAGTACCCTCAAGATTTAATGCTATGGCTCTTAGCTCCTCTTAGCTCCAAACACAGGGGAGACTATACCTGTTACTCCTAAGCCACAGTATAGAAGCACAAATGACTGTTTTCTCCCTTAAATACAGGAATAGTTCACATTCTGTCTTTCCAAGCTGGTTTCTTTCCTTTATGTGATCGGTGTCTGGTACTTGCTAACTTGGTTGCTAAATCATCTACAATTTTAGCTTCTTATCTCCAAGTCTGAATCCAATCTAAAATTTAAAAAAGATCCCTCTCCTCATTTGCCAAATCTGCTCAGCTCTTTAATTGAGAAAAAATAAATCAATAACATGTATAGTTCAAAACAAATGTCTATATTGGACAGGTATTAAAAATATGCCTCATTTTGCATTCTGAATTCTTCACTTGTCAGGAGGCGAGTAGAAGATTTCATTTTTAGGTCTCTGGAATTCTTGGTTAGTCATTCATTAGAGTTTAGCACAACAATATTTTATCCTATTTATATAACAAAACATGTTCATTCATTCTCTAATTTATGGGCATCTCCTCAGATTTCTATTCTTTGCTATTTCAAAGGAGACATAGTTTTGTATGTCCTTGGGAGCTTATTTTTGTGTGAATGACTATAATAGCTAATTTACTATGCACTTAATATAGCTATCACTTACTATGTGCCAAACATTGTGCTAAGTGCTTTACATATATTATTCAATTTGATCCTCACAATAACTCAGTGAGGCGGGTACAGTTATTTTCCCTGTTTTATAGATGAGGAAATGGAAGCCAACAGAGGTGAAATAACTAGCTCAGGATCAGAGCGCTAGGAAGGGTCTACAGCCAAATCTGAACTCATTTCTTCCTGAATGTAAGCCCAGCACTTTGTCTACTACATCACTTAGCTGACTAACCAATCAATAAAAAATTATTAAGTGCTGGCTGAGTGCCATGCACTGTTAAGTGCCCCTTGCTTCCTCAATCTATATTTCCTTTAATTCCCCTTTCTTTTCCCTTATTTCCCTTTTGAATAAAGTTAGGTAATATGATTTGCTCAATTACAGTTGAGGAAAACAGGTTAACTAGAGTTCCACAGGTATATCTGAGGCTGGATTGAATTTAGATCTTCCTGGCTCTAGCACTACATCCTGTCCACTTAATGCTGGAGTTTTAAAAGCAAAAAGCAGAACCAGATTAGAACTGGTCAAAAAAAATGAAAGTTCTGGACAGGAATTCACCATAGGGGAGGGAAAGGCAGCAGGGGTAAAGATATCTCCTTTTTGACAAGACAGCTGAGACAGTATATAAATGTAAATTAAAGGAACCAAACAAAATAAGAACAGAATCTGAGAGAAGAGGTATAAATTGGGAAGTGACTGAACAAATTGTATTCAATTACACATGAATATAATGGAATGCAACGGATATATATTACATTATAAGAAATGATGAAAGAGATGATTTCAGAGTATCTCAGCTAATATAAACTGATTCAGAATGAATTGAGCAGAACAATTTATACATGTGCAATATTTTAAAAATTAAGGACTGCTCAATGCAGTGACCAAATATGTTTCCAGAGAATCACTGACGAAGCATATTATCATCCTTTTGGCAGAGAGGTGATGTATTCAAGATGTTGAGAGAAACATGCATTTTGGACATGTCAACTTAAGTGAATTTGTTTTCCATTCACTAAGCTTATTTATTACAAAGTTCTTTTCTCCCCCTTAATGCAGTTGCTATGCAAGAGATTTAGAGTTGGCAGAGTGGGAAGTGGAAGGAATGGATGAGCAATCATAATGCAAAAAAAAGCCATCAAAATATTTTTTAAATGTATAGAACAGAAGGAAATTCAGAAGGAAAAAGAAAAATAGAACATTTTCAATGTTGCATATGGAATTTGTACTATATCTTTTCAAAAAGTACTAAATTGGAAAATCACCAATTTATATACAACTCTCTGTTTTTATCCTGGTGTGTTTATGAAAATTGCTCATTCTTGGGGGTAAATTCAGAATTTTAAGAGAAATTAAATAAATAAAATTCCCACAAATTCTACTCTCTTTCTACCAAAGAGAATTACAGACCAATATCACTAATGAATGTTGATGCAAAAATATAAAAGAAAATTCCAGCAGAAAGACTATACCAATATAATGTAAAAGAACTAGTAAGAAAGTATGTTTTTTTGAAGTGTACTACATAAATATAATAAAACATTATTGAACTGCATGAAATGAAGAATATAAAAAATTAAAGGAAGTAAATGGAAAAAACTACAACAACAAAAGCAAGAACAGCGATGACAAATATTTGTTATGACCAATCTTGGCCCTAGAGAAGAAGTATAAGAAGATTCTCCCACCTTCCTTCATTATAGAACTGGAAGGTTATGGGTATAGAATATTACACATATTGTCAGACAAGGTCCAGACATTCATTAGTTTTGCTTAATGGCTTGCTTGCCAGGTAGGACACTATTGGGAGAGATATCTTAAGAAATCAATATGATGTGAAAACAAAAGACATCATTTAAAAACAATATTTATATAATGTATGCCAGGCATTGTGCTAAATGCTTCACAATTATTAAATCATTTGTTCCTCAAAATAACCTTGGAAAGTGGGTACTATTATTATTTCCTTTGTATAAGTGAAGTGACCTGCCCAGGGTCATACAGCTAGTTAATGTCTGAGGCCAGATTTGAACATAGGTTTTTCTAAATGGCTGAAGCTGACTGAGGAGGCAAGATGGAAACTTGCTTGCAACATATTGCAAATTACTAATATTTGATAATTCATTTTATTTAGTAGTCTGCCTGAAATGAATTGGCAGTGTGGTTTGTATCAGCCATACTTCCCCTGAGAGGCTGGCACTCTATCCATTGCACCACCCAGTTAGAAATGTATGCCTGCTGTTAAGAGTGTGTGTGTGTGTGTGTGTGTGTGAGAGAGAGAGAGAGAGACAGACAGAGACAGAGATAGAGACAGAGACAGAGACAGAGAGAGAGAGAGAGAGAGAGAGATGCCATGTACATTTGGGGAAAGGTCCAACATTACATCCTTCTTATTTGGGGCAGACTGAATATAAAATGTTTTTAAATGAGTTAATAGCACAATTAATTATGAGTTTAAAACAGCTTTTAGAATATTCCATGACCATCCAAACCAATTCTGAAATTATGCCAACACAGTAACTGGAAAATCATAATAAATGTTTGTTCACTGTTTCTCTGATAACTGAATTGAATAATGTCACCTCAGAGTGTTTTACATAACATCATAACTAAGTACACAAAAATCTCTCTTATTTTCATATAAAATGAGGGGAATCAAATATGATCCTACTAGTACTATACCTTTACTGTATATAAATGGTTTCATTATTTGTCTGAACTAAACCTAATTTCTCTTACATGAAGTATTACAGCATTAAGATACACAATAGTAAGAAATGTCCTATGCATTGTTCCTCTGCATTATGTCCTAAAAGAACTTTACTTATATTGATGGATGCTATCTTCCAACACTGTAGATTGTAACCCAAACAGTTCCTGCTCATCCTAGGAAATTCTACTCCATGTCCCTCATTATTATAGTAGCTTTTCTTGCATTCTGACATTTCGTAGAAATCAGAACATATGAGTAATAGTCTCCTTTCATTATATGACTAGGCTAGTTACTGGATGTGAATCTATGAAGTCCTGAGCTGCTTCATACATTTACTAGCTATGGGAACCTGGGAAATCACTGAAACGTTTTTGGCCCTAGTTCCCTCTTGTATGAAATGGGGATAACAAAACCTACCTCACATATTTATAGTAAATATTAAACGAGGTAACATATGTGAAGGGTTAAAAATGTTATTTAAATGTTAAGTATTTTTAAATCCATAATTTACTCTGAGATCTCTTTAATTTCTTCCAATTTTCCTGATCATCATGCTTGTTGAAATTCCTTCACTTTCTATTAAAATTTTCCCCATTAATGAAAATATAAATTGCTTTAGTCATCTGTCATGTTTTCTTTCTTGTAGGAAGCTTACTTCACTTTGAGGAGCTTATACTCCAAAAGACACTCCCCCCCCCCCCATTTTACCTATACAATTTTGAATGACTTCTCAAGTCCTAAGGTCTCTAATGCAGTCAGAAGAAATACATGAAACTTAGATAGATGTTCATTTTGCCATAACAAAAGTAAAACCAACATAATGCTTATTAGATGGAAATGCAATGTTATATTATGTTTTCTGTTAATATTCAGTAGAAGTTTTAGTACTGGTCTAAGAAAAAGGAAAAAAAAAATTAAATTTTAACCCAAAGTTAGGTAGAATCACTTTCCAAAATTCATCTTGCTATTAGGAAAATGGAATCACTTTTAAAAGATGAGGAAATTATTTAGAACAGACAAGGATTAGTCAATATTTTGAAAGACAATTCAGAGATCATATTAAATTATGCTGGGGTATTTTTTAAAAATCCTGATTTGGATATGGATGATGAAATTATGACTCATGAAATAGTTTTAAGAATAAGCAAGATGGACATAGAGGGTATAAATGTTCAAGTTTTCCATTCTGAGAACACGAAGGTAATTCATGTAAAAATGTCAACCTCCAAGATTAATCAAGGTTTATTGAAAATAAGAACCAGGTATTAACAACAAAATGCAAGGTTATTATCACTTTTGATTTCATTCTATGGCTCAGAGCCCTTTATGGTACTTACATAATTATATATGCTCCTTTAGACTTTCATTTGACCCATGACAGAAAACAACCAACTCCAGACAGATATAAACACAAATGGTTAAGAATTATTTGTTCATGTTTAAGCATGGGTAGGAAAGGAGTGAATAGGTTTGTAGTTTATAACTAAAGGTAAATACTGTGATAAATACACTGCTCTTCCATAAGTGGAGATGTATTTATTTTTAAAGCTTTTTAAAAAATAAGGTTAAAGAATACTAATGCTAATGAGGTACATAATTAGGTAACATTGATGATCTTCACTTGGTACTCAAGGTCATTCTTCTAACTAGTATTTAATGAAATAAACAAAAATAATTGGAGATAATTATTAATGCTAATACAAATGTAAACTACAGCTTTGAAGAAAAGAACACAGCTCATTTCACTACTATCTTCATGTCTTCAGGGTACAGCACATATTGGCACTTAATAAATGCTGATTGATTCCCTGCTCTATATGTAGGCCAAAAAAAAAATGCTCAAGTAGATGAATTTTTTGATAAATAATGCCAACTGAATTTTGAAACAATTATGAAATTAATAAAAAATACACAAAGCCCAAATTGTGTTGTCTTTAGAATTACTAGCAGCATCCTATGGCATATGGCTAGATAAACAATAGTTATGAATGTACTAGAGAAGCCAAAAACTAATCACAAAAGAGTAATGAAAAAAAAATCCCAGCAGCATTATTGGGTCCAAAGCTCAATATTACTAAATGAAAAAGGAGGAAGTGGTATGATATCAGAGGAAGTGTCATAAAAGTAGGCAAGTCTACAAACTACAGTATAAAATTAAGCTGGTTGGTGACCTAAACTGTATTAGGATTAAGTATGAGTCAAGCTCTCTTGACAACTTAAATCAACAGTTTAGTTACAGTTATCCCGCCAATGTACTGACTTCCCGCCACAGTCTATTGTTTAGAATTAACTGAAACTGATTACATCTGTTAGGATTCTGGACAACAGCCAACCACTGAAAGTTTTTAAAGATAATTTACCCCCAGTAAATAATGCTAAAAATCAACTTGGGGGCTAGGCATGAACCTGCAGAACAACTTCAGAAAAACAAACATTTTTAAAAATCAAACAGTAGAACAAATTGAATTTTTTTTTTTACTAAAGATCAGTGACTAATTCTAATTTTAAATCTAATTAAAATTTCATACTTGAAAAACTAGAGAAATTTTTATTAAAAAGTAATTGGATCACATTCCTAAATGATAAGAATACATTTTTCCTTTTTTTTTTTGGAGGGGGGGTTCCAATCCCTATAACAATTTTTATCATGCAAACACTCCACTGAAGCAAATACCTGTCTATAAGTTTAGGTGTTAAAAAATTCCCTGCTTTCCTAAGAGATTAAATAGCTCAACTCACTGTCAGAGGCATACTTGGAGTCACTTCTCTCTGATTGCAATCCCAGGTCAGCCCTTCATACTATTATAACATATTCTTTCTCCTTGTGGAGTGGAAAGGTTTGGGTTCTGGACCTCATTTCATTTATGTAGGAAATTCCAGGTTTGGAAATTTTCTCACAGATCAGCTGAACAATCAACAAGATTTTATTGCCTACTAAGGTCTAGACCTTGGAGATACAACTACAGAGAATAAGACAATTTTCTTTCTGGAGGGGATTTAATTCTATCTGCAGAGACAATGTGAACATATATATACACACACATTTGTGTGTGTGTGTGTGTGTGTGTATGTGTGTGAATTAGATAAGGAAGGAAGGTACTGGGCACTAAAATTTGATGGGAATCAGGTAATGCTGTGAGAAGAAGGTAGTTTTTGAGCTGGGCCTCAAAGAAAGTGATTCTATGAAGCAAAAGTGAAGAAGTAAGATGGCAACTTGTCTGTAATTCATTGGAAGTTACTAACTTTTAGTAATTCATTTCATGTAGTGGGCTACCTTGAAATGATCTGATAGTTTGGTTGATATTAGGCAAATTTCTCTTGAGAATGGAATTTCAGTTTTTTGGTCAATGTTGTAGGACCCTATTTCCCTTATTCCCCCCTTCCCAACTAAAACCTCTCCTATTTGTTTGCCACAGTGTATGGAATGTGCCCCATCAGTTACTCTTTTGGTTTAAAGCACTAAGAATTCTTTTAAGAATATAAATGATATCTGTGAAAGGGAACAATTTAAGCTACTTTTCAAACATTAACCCTCCACCAGGGATTATTTTATTAGAAGATTCATAGGTGCTTGGGCTTCTGAGAAGATTCAAAATAGCTCCATTTTAGATGACAGCCTTGGAGTGGGAAAGGAGGGGTGACAAACACCTGGTTCAGGTCAGAATTTTACCTAGACCAGTACTGGCTACTACAACTGAAAACAACATTTGTTTACTCTTTCTGGCAATGTGTAAAGAGATTAATATTTAACAATTGCTACACCTTAAATTTAACATTTCAGTCTTATAGATATGTTTGTTCAGTTACATAATATATTATTATTAAAGGATGGAAAAAGTACCAAAAAAATAGAGAAAAAAATTTTCCCTCTCATTGGGTTTTTTTTTAAAGAATTTTGATTAAATGGACTATGAGAACTAGTTTCCATTATATCTATCTATTAATCAAACATGAGCCCATCATGTATCCAGAACTGTGCTAATTTTAATTAGTCCTTAAGAATACAAAGGAAAAGCAAAAACTATCCTTTCTTTCAAGAAGCTTACATTCTAATAACAAAGATGTATATAAACAGGAGGGACCTCAGAAGGGAATATATAAATAGCTGAAAGCCACTGTTAGCATTTTTGCTCTAGAATAACTTAGATTTATATTTCCAATTGATTTTCTCAGAACTGTAGTCTCCCCTCCCCTTTCCTCTCCTTTCCTCTCTTCTCCTCTCTCCTTCCCTCCCTTCTTCCTTCCTTTCTTTCTTCCTTTTCTTCCTACCTTCCTTCCTTCCTCCCTCCCTTCCTTATTTTTTGATTGAGGAGATAATGTCACATTTGTGATGGAAATGGATGATATCAACAAAGGCCACCCACACCAGCATTCCATAGCCATCCTCTGTAGTAGCCTGGTCCATTTTCCCATTGTTCAGCCCTCAATGTTTTACATCCTCAAATATACATGAGTAGAAGTCTCTTTCTAGTTTTTAGATAAATAAAAATGTAAAGGAGATTAAAAAAAGTTTTATTAGCATAAATTCCCCTTCTCCCCATGATGATTTTAGAGTTTAAGGTTTTTTGTGAAACTAGGAGAGGAAATGTAGGAGAGTGGAAAGAATGCTGGAGTGAATCTGGGAAGAAGTGCAGTTGAATATATGGCAAGACCACTAATCAGCTACATGACCTTATGGGCTCACTGGTCAACCTTTCTGAGCCTTTGTTTTCTCTTTTTCTACTTCTAGTTGAACTTGAGGGTGACAAGATGGAGGGAATTGTTGGCAGTTTGTGATTCACCAATTCTATATTCTATAAGATCCCTTTTAGTTTTATGGTTTTATTAAATTCTTGATAAAGACATATCTTTGATCCACTGTGTTTTTCATTTTTTAGGTAAATGAGAATGAAAAAATATAACAGGAAAGTGGTAAACTTATGCACACTCTATTATTAGTTTCTAAGACTTTGAAAAAAAGGACCCTTCAGGAGCTTTCTGCTAAGGAAGCTGATTTGCTCTGAAAGTGAACTATTTGCCATGTAATAAAAAAAACAAAACCAAAAATATTCATGTAACAAAAACCAGTGAGAAAATAAAGGTTATTGATTGTATCATTGTAATGTGTCCAATACATGAAAAAGTAGATTACTGAGTGGAAGTATTCCAACTTGGAAGCAAATCCTATGCTAGTTTAAATAGAATATATTTCATGGCAATAATTTCTTAAAGCTATAAAATTGACCATATTGTTATTTAGGATCCACCAAAGAACTACTGGCACATCAAATCCCTTTAAATATTGTCTTAAAGTAAATCAATTTCTTCTTATTGCTAAGTAGATGATATTTATTGTTTATATTCCTAGAAAATATCAAAGAATATTTAGAATACAGAGCGGAGGAAAGGAGGGAAACAAAGGCAAACTTTACAAAAAAGTAAAACAATTATTAAGAGTCTAATATGGTATCATCATTTTTTTCTATTTTTATTTTATTTTTAATTTATGAAACAAGCACAAGCATTTTCATAACATGTTAGAATAAAAAAGATTGCAAATCTATTATGCATACTTTGCTATTCTTTTAAAATAAATAATAAAGGTATCATGCAACTTTTCACCTTCCTTCCATGCTAGAGAGCTATAAATTGATACCATTAGATATATATTCGCACACACACACACACACACACATAAATATGTACATGAAAAATATGCAAAAAACACAATGGTATCATCATTTTAATGTAAGAACAAAGTGACCTCTCAGGATACAGGCTCACTTGACAATTCAGAGCAAATAACAGTGATGTTGTGATAGTAGCAGTAACCATAGACTGGATAAGGCAAATAAGGATTACAAAAGATTACAGAGGAAAGGAGGTAGAACAGGATATAGCAATAAGGTTAAGATCATCAAGAAAACAAATACAATCACAAAGAATCAATTTTTCATTGACAAACATTTTCACTCAAATAATAAACCACAGTTTTCATGTTATTCCCTAGACCTTCTTTTCTTCCAGAATTCCCTTGTTCAATCCAATGACCCTCACAAAACATGTTTTTAATTCTCTTCACAACAAAAAGAACACATGTAACAGTTTGCCATTAATTGTTTTTACACATAAAGAAGGCAAGAAGAAAAGCAAGCATAATGATATGATCATCCTGAAACAGTAATTAATTCTTCATGGCTAATCACAGGCAAAAAATGTGAGTAAGTTAATGCATTTCATATAATTGAAATTATATCTATTCACTTCTCTAGTGTTTTGTACCATTTCATAAAAATTATTATGAAAGGGGTTGAAAAAGCCAAGTAATATTTAATATACTTTGGTTAACCAATATTTAATGTTGCTTTAATCATATGAAAAACTTTTTTTTAATATATGGGTGAGAAGACATCTATTCCATTTCTTTGCAAAAGTATGAGTTATGTGTTAGAATATTGCAAACATGACACCATTTTGCAGAACTTTTTTTTTCTTTGTTAAAAAGGATGGCTCTCTGGGGCAGCTAGGTGGCGCAGTGGTTAGAGCACCAGCCCTGAAGTCAGGAGGACCTGAGTTCAAATCTGGTCTCAGACACTTAACATTCCCTAGCTGTGTGACCCTGGGCAAGTCACTTAACCCCAATTGCCTCAGCAAAAAGCAAAAAAAAAAAGGATGGCTCTCTGAGAAGGATAAGTTGTTAAACACAGATGATATAAAAAGAAACAATATCAATAACAAAATTTTTTTAAATAAAGAATTTAGATTTTTAATTTTGAAATTTGTATCAGTTAGCACCTAAGTTAATTTAGCACCTGAAATCACGCTTTCTTTATTCTTCTTTAATGCTTTTACAGTAACAAAAGGAAATATAAGAACTGGACAGAAAACTCAGATAACAGAGCAACTAGAGCATGTATACTTTTCTATACTCACTGATTTTTTTTCTTCTTAATTAAAAAAAAAAAGAATCACATATGATCAACTGTGATGAACTTGGCTCTTTTCAGCAATGAGGTAATTCAGGCCAATTCCAATAAACTTGAGATGGAGAGAGCCATCTGCATCCAGAAAGAGAAATACGGGGACTGAATGTGGAACCCATTAGTATTTTCACCTTTTTTTGCTGCTGTTATTTGATTGTTTTTTTTTTCTTTCTCATTCCCCCCCCCCCTTTTTTTGATCTGATTTTTCTTGTGCAGCATGATAAATAATATGGAAATATATTTAGAAGAATTGCACATATTTAACCTATATTAGATTACTTGCTGTCTAGAGGAGGAAGGGAAGGGGGAAAGGAGGAAAAAAAAATTTAGAACAAAGTTTTGCAAACATGAATGTTGAAAAACTGCTTTTGTATGTATTTTGAAAATAAAAAGCTATTAATTTAAAAAAAGGATCATGGATTGAACAGTTAACAGACAAAAGAAAATTTATTAATATGTACATAATTCCAACAAATGAATGGTAGAGCTATTTTTCAGAGGCTAGCGTAATGCAATGCTCTGATCTAGAGGATACAAACAGTGAAAAACTATACTCTAGGAGATATCAGAAAGACTTATTTTTTTACCCTACCTGGCAATCAATTTATGGCTTGATAGTTTTTGCAAATTTATAGTAGTTGTAACATTATTTATTTAAATGTCAAATTTCTTTTGTTAATCAGACCCCAAAGTATAAGTAAAATCAAAGTACAGATTTGAAAGATACTATGAAAGTGAGCAGATATAAATTTCAAGAATTCAATGAATTCAAGTAATTCAATGAAGAATTTAGAATCTCTCTTCTATCTTACAGCACTAGCAACAGAGTTCTCCAGCAAAGGCTTTATTCCCACTGCTAAGCATACCAAATATGGTACTGGTAATAAGAGCATGATTATGGGTGCTATTCACTTAAATTCTACATTCGGGCCAATATTGGACAAATCTAAACAGAAGCACCTTGTCTCAAACCTCTTTGAACAGAAGAGACAATTTTTCCCCCCAAAGGCTTTCTGCCTAGCCTGTAGACTGGCATGAAAACAAGGATAAAAATAGTATGAGCTTTTTGCCACCAATGCCAACATTTATTTGTTTTTGCTTAGTTGTCAATACATTTAAAAACAAAATAGGTGCCAAATAATCCACAATGAATTAATGAATCAATGAAAAAATCATAGTTACATAGACTATGACTATGATTATAAATATAGACCCCCCCCATCTATATATATTAGAATTATACATATAGAGTTAAGAGCTGATAATTATGATGCCTTAGAGGTCATCTAGGCTCTCATTTTACAGTTGAAGAAAATAAGGCCCAAAGAAGCAATTTTCCAAAGGTCTCAGGAGTTATTTTTAACATAAAAGCATATCATCTTATTATTCCAGAAACATGTAATATTGCAGTACAGTTAAATTCAGAGTTTTAATCAATATATAGTAATGTTTATTCAAGTAATTGCCATATATGACATTCTGATTTAAGATATTATTTTGCTGAAATACACTTCAATTATTTTCTTTTATCACCAGAGTAAATTTGCAGAAGATTAAGCTATAAAAGATCTAAAGATAAAGAAATTTGACTTCTTTATGACTAGGGAACATACTTCAAAAAGTTTAATTATAGTGTAATTCTTGAAGACATATATTATTTAAAAGGAAAAAAAAAACCTCAACCCAGTGAAACCCAATTAATAAAACTGTTGATGGAAGAATAAGAACAAACCAGCCACTGACATAAATTTCTTCAGCCCAAATCTCCAAGGGATCTATGCTTCTTGCAAATGTGTAAATCAACAGATTGATACATAAACTAAGAGAAAAATATGTGTGAATAATACTCATTATTAGACAGGCTGAATGAAAACAACATTTCCTAAAAGAATGAATACATCTGCATCTTATTTACACGATGATTTCACTCTGAAAATGAACTGTTCTGAATACCTAAGGAGAAATTTATAAACCCTAAATAGCAACTAAGGGAAAATGAACTTGTATTTAAAAAGTGTTCATTTATGTTCAAGATACAATTAAAAGCTTCAGAAAATACAAAAAGAAAAGCTTCTTTAAGAACCATATATTTATTTTAAAACATGGAAGGCACAATGGTGGGCTAATTAGTAATTATTATCAGGATATCAAGTTTTCATAGAACACAGTGCAAATGACTGAAAACATGGTCACCCATGGATTTATATCTTGACTGGAGGAAACAATTCTTGAGGTGGAAACAAGCTGTTGCAGAATACAGAGAGGGTTTCTGTGATTTACTCCCCTTTCTCCTTTTATTTTTTTTTCCCTATCCTGAACTGGAGATGCAAAATTATGGGTAAAGTAATATAATCCAAAAGAATATTAAAAAGAAAAAGCCAAGAGCTTGCAGAGGAAGAAAAACTGATAGAAGGGATTTAATAAGCCAATCAGAATCCCAAGCTATAACCAATTGCCATCAAAAGTAATGTATGAGTCTCAGCCAATTTCTGACCAATCACTTAAAGAAACTATTTCTTGTCTTTAGAAGCATAACTAACAGCAGAGTTAGCAAAGCAATGACTAAACAGTTTTCAGATATGAGAGAAAAACAAGCTAAGCCTAACCATGTTACTTTAAAATTTTCTATTATTTTATATTAATGTTAACAAGTTAAATAAGATATGTGATGCTTAAACCTTATACTTCAGTGCAGTATAATAGAAAGGGCACAGGATTTGAGTCACAAGCCTTGGCTTTGCCATTTAGTAGCTCTGCAAACTGGACAAGTAATCTCAAAAATATAAGGAATTGTAAGTAATCTTGTGGTCTTTACACCAAAGCATGAACAAATTTCACCTAAAACTAGACTGATAGTATCTACTTGAAGTCCTCTAATATCAGAAGACGTATTACCCTCCCATAGTAGGCCAATCAATAAATTTAACAATAACCATATTAAGTTTATTCTATGTACCAGACATTGTGTTGAGTACCAGGGATACAAAAAGAGGCAAAAACAAACAACCAAAAAAAAAAAAAAAAAAAACACCAAACAAAATACAACACAAAAGTCCTTGAATCATTAATCAACTTGTAGAGGCAAATCCTGCTTTTCTAAAGCCTTCCCAATGGAATTTTAGTCTTGTTTTTAAAGCTGAGAAGAAAAGAAAGAGACATTCTTAGATTTTTTTTTCTTTTTATAAAGCTTTTTATTTACAAAACATACGAGTGACCTTTCAACATTGACCTTTGCAAAAACTTTTTTTTTCCCAAGCTTTTCCCCTCCTTCCCCCCATCCCCCACCCTTAGATGACAGGTAATCTAATACATGATAAATAGGATAAATTATATGACAAATACATGTATACATATCTATACAGTTATCTTACTGCACAAGAAACATCAGATCTAGAAAGAGAAGAAGGAAAAAACAACCTAAGAAGGAAAACAAAATGCATGGAAATATTCACAGAAAGCATTAAAATGCTGTGTGGTGGTTCACTCTCAGTTCCCACAGGCCTCTCTCTGGATGTATATGACTATCTTCATCGCAGCACAATTGGTTTGAATCACATCATTGTTGAAGAGAACCATGTCCATCAAAATTGATCATCGTATAGTCTTGTTGCTGTGTATAATGTTCTCCTGGTTCTGCTGATTTCACTCAGCATCAGTTCATGCAAGTCTCTCCAATCCTCTCTGAAATCCTCCTGTTGGTCATTTCTTACAGAACAATAATATTCCATAACATTCATATACCATAATTTATTCAGCCATTCTCCAATTGATGGGCATCTTTTCAATTTCCAGTTTCTTGCCACTACAAAAAGGGCTGCCACAAACATTTTTGCACATGTGGGTCCCTTTCCCTCCTTTAAAATCTCTTTGGGATATAGGCCCAGTAGAAACACTGCTGGGTCAAAGGGTATGCACTGTTTGATAACTTTTTGAGCATAGCTCCAAATTGCTCTCCAGAATGGTTGGATCCGTTCACAATTCCACCAACAATGTATCAGTGTCCCAGTTTTCCCACATCCCCTCCAACAGTTATCATTATCATTTCCTGTCATTTTAGCCAATCTGACAGGTGTGTAGTGGTATCTCAGAGTTGTCTTAATTTGCATTTCTCTGATCAATAGTGACTTGGAGCACCTTTTCATGTGACCAGAAATAGTTTCAATTTCTTCGTCTGAAAATTGTCTGTTCATATCTTTTGACCATTTATCCATTGGAGAATGGCTTGAATTCTTATATATTTGAGTCAATTCTCGATATATTTTAGAAATGAGGCCTTTATCAGAACCTTTGGATGTAAAAATATTTTCCCAGTTTACTGCTACCCTTCTAATCTTGTCTGCATTCATTTTGTTTGTACAAAAACTTTTTAACTTGATATAGTCAAACTTATCTATTTTGTGATTAATGATGACCTCTAGTTCTTCTTTGGTCACAAATTCCTTCCCCCTCCACAGGTCTGAGAGGTAAACCATCCTACATTGTTCTAATTTGTTTATAATATCATTCTTTATGCCTAGATCATGAATCCATTTTGACCTTATCTTGGTATATGGTGTTAGGTGTGGGTCAATGCCTAATTTCTTCCATACTAGTTTCCAATGATCCTAGCAGTTTTTGTCAAATAGTGAGTTTTTATCCCCAAAACTGGGGTCTTTGGGTTTATCAAACACTAGATTACTATTGTCATTGAGTATTTTGTCCTGTGAACCTAACCTATTCCACTGATCCACTACTCTATTTCTTATCCAATACCAAATGGTTTTGGTGACCACTGCTTTATAATATAGTTTTAGATCTGGTGCAGCTAGGCCACCCTCATTTGCATTTTTTTTTTCATTAATTCCCTTGAAATTCTTGACCTTTTGTTTTTCCAGATGAATTTTGTTGTTATTTTTTCTAGTTCAGTTAAATAATCTCTTGGGAGTTTGATTGGTATAGCACTAAATAGATAGATTAGTTTAGGTAGTATTGCCATCTTTATTATATTCGCTCGACCTATCCAAGAGCACTTGATGTTTTTCCAATTGTTTAGATCTGACTTTGTGTGGAGAGTGTTTTGTAGTTTTGCTCATATAGATCCTGACTTTCCCTTGGCAGATATATTCCCAAATATTTCATTCTTAGATTTGATTAGCTTTCAAATAGTTGAAGGTAAGTTAATATATATCTTCAAATTACTCCTTACTCTAAACATCCATATTTTTTTCAACGAATTAATAAACAACACGATTTCTTCATCTTCATCATTCTGTTCTTTCTCTCCTTGATAAACACCAGGTTAAAAATTTAGATCAAAACTGAACACAAGAATTTAGATGTGATCTGACAAAGGAAACCTTTATTCTCAACAATAAACTTGCAATAAACTCAGAATATCCTAAGATTAAAATATGCTTTTTTTTTGACTGTTGTGTCACACACACACAAAAATCCAGAGGCAGATATTAAGTTCATGTAAGTATCTTTTACAGATGTAACCAATTAGATAAATAACTATTTTAGTATCAACATCAAGCACAGGAATGAAGGAAACATACTATTGACAAAGATAGGTACTAATATTATAATATCCTGAGCAAAATCCATTTAAGTGGGAGATGCTGTGCAGGAGCTGAGATCCTTTTCAGAAAGGTTAGATCTAGACCCAGCAGGGACCTAAGAGGGCACAGAAAGCTGTCCAGGAACTGGAAGGAACATGAGATGTGTTACTTAATTTCTTCATTATATAGCTGAATAATTTAGGCCCAGAAAAGGGAAATAATTGACCAATGTTACATAGAAAGTAAATAGCAGAGGTAGGATCTGAACTCAGCTCCTTCCTTTTCCTTCCCACCTTGACTCCAAATTTTTCCATCTTCCTCCCTTAAAGAGGCAACTAATACATAGTGTGATAAAAACAAATGAGCTATTTGGAAGGAGATGATACATCCATAGAAAAACATTAAATTGAATTTCTAAATCATTTAGCTAAGGCTGGCTCCGGCAAAGATAAGTTGAAGGAGGAGAACATATTAAATGGACTACAGGGCTACAAAGTTGGAGGGGAAGTATCAAAAAGCATGCCTTTGAAAGTTAAGAAGCTATTGTATAAATAATTTTTAAGTGATTAAAAGAATAAGAATGGCCACAGTAATACAAGGAGTAGTACAACTAATTAGTCTTGATGGAAACGGCCACAGTAAGCAATGAAAGTGGAAAGGAGACTGAGCTTTTTACCCTAACTTGGATTAGGCAAAATATTTTCAAAATTTTTTCTCAAAATATATTTTAATGCAATTGGTTTCCTTTATAATCTTATTTTATGGTATTCATTTTAAAATATTTTTCTGAGATGGAGTCCAAAGGTTTGACCAATTTCAAAAGGAGTTCATAACAAAAGTTGACCATATGTATTTATAATTAGCTTTCTTAATGCTTAAGCCTGGCCAAGTTACTTCCTGTCACAAAAATTTTGAGTGACTTCCTCTTGCTTCTGGAATTAAATATAAACTCTTCAGCCTAACACATATGGTCCTTTAAAAGCAGGCTTCGGGGCAGCTAGGTGGCGCAGTGGTTAGAGCACCAGCCCTGAAGTCAGGAGGACCTGAGTTCAAATCAGGTCTCAGACACTTCCTAGCTGTGTGACCCTGAGCAAGTCACTTAACCCCAATTGCCTCAGCAAAAAAAGCAAAAAAAAAAAAAAAAAAAAAAAAACGGGCTTCAATCAGCTTTTCTAGATTTATTTCATGATATTCCCTTTTATATGTTTTCTTCTGTAGTCCAAATGACATCTTACTTGATATTCCACACACTATTTCTGTGCCTTCATACAGAGTGTACTGTTTGCTTTCTTCCTCATCTCTCTCCTAGAATATTTAGCTTCCTTCAAAACTAAGAACAGAAGTATTAGTTCTTTTGCAAAGCTTTTTCTGATTGTTCCAGTTAAGAGTTCTCTCTTTCAAATTATTTTGTATTTATTAATCTATGTATATGATATAACTTTATAATAAACTCCTTAAGGCTAGTGGTTGCGACTAACACACAAAAACAATTATTTAATCAATATGAATTTAATGTTGCCTAGGGGACAAAATTTTTTTTAGTAAAATCTGAAAGGAGATTATTTTCCTGAGCAAGAACTGAGAAATCCATAATATTTTAATAATGTTCATGTTTTTCAGAATTTAGCAGTTCAACATTATTTCTGTCTTATGAAATCCTGAGACAAAAGCTTGAAGTAAACTAAAATCTAAACCAAAACTAGAATAAAACATATTAGTTTACTGTATTCCAAATCAAATCTTCATATTAAAATTTTGCTAAACAATAAACCAAAACTAAAGACTTTTATTGCTATTTTTTAACAAGTTTAACATACAAAATAATTGCCATAACATATTATAGTTTTGCTATACCATGAACCAAAATGAAAGATTTTTAATGCTATCATTTTTTTTAGAAATTTAACATATAAAATAATTGCCACAATGTATTATAATTTTACTAAACTATGAGTCAAGAGTAGGAAAGATTTTTAACTCTATCAATATTTCATAGAAGTTCAACATACAAAATAATTGCCACATGAAAGAAGCCAAAATAAAGACCAGAAAACTCTCTTTCAGGTACATAAAATTCTTGCCAAACAGAGAGACATAAGAGCAGTTACATTTGTAAAACATGATAGAAATAGGGAAAATTTAAAAATTGCTGAGAAATAAATCAATAACTCCCAAACCCCCTTTACAAAGTCTGATTTGAAATTTAAATAAGGCAGATAGTTCTAAAAACATGTGTTTCTCAAATAGATATGCAATGTAAATGAATTTGCCAGCATTTCCAAAATGATTTGTTCTTACTGGCAAGATAGCTGAATTACTGCATATAGACTCTATCACGTTAGAATGCAGATATACCATGCAGAGTACAAAAGAAAGAAAAATGGATGTAGAATTGGAGGAGCTGGGTTCACATTCTCTGTTAATTATTATTGGAGTGACCTTGCACGTGCAACTTAAACTCTTTGGAATTTAAGTTTGATGTTGCCTAATTTATTAAATGATGGAAGTAGATTAGATGTTCTCTATTGTCTCCCTATTCTAAATCTTATCATAAGATAAGATAGGGAAGAATAGTATTAAAATTTTAAAGGTACTGTGATACCCCAAACATTGAACTGTAAACAATCTTTCTCTTCAAGCTCTTCCTTCCATGTTTTCACTTGCATGGTAATGTCATGCTTTCATAAGCATTCTTCCTACATTCTAAGTGCCAGAACCACTTGTCAAGAGGCTCATTAATAGTTAATAGTGATTGCCCTCATTTTTAATGCTCAGAAATTCTTATTCATAAGATCCCTGGATCATATATCTAGAGGTAAAAGGAAATTTAAAGGTTTCCTAGTCCAATTCCCTCATTTTACATATAGGAAAATTGAGGGCCAGAAAATGTTACAACAATAATAAAGGAAAGAATGGGAAAATGAATCTAGATATTATGGCTTCAAGTTTAGCACTGACTCCTCTATACTTGGGGATCAATTTTCAAAATATGTCAGAAAAAAATAAATGAAACACTATGACATATATTTAATTAATTTATTTATTTATGGCAGGACAACTGGAATTAAGTGATTTGTCCAGGGTCACACAGTTAGGAAGTATTCCCAAGTCCTCCTGACTTCAGGGAAGTACTCTATCCATTGTGCTATCTAGCTGCCCCTATGATATATATTTTTAAAAAGGAGTTCTGAAATTAAAAAAAAAAACTCTTTTGAACATCAATATTCTTGCTGTGATACTACATGGATGTGAATAAAGGAACACCATACTTTAGAAGAATAAAAATTAAAGGTAACTCACATGGAAACAGAAAATAAATATATCCTGAAAAAAGAGTAAGACTTGTTCCTGAGAAGAAGCAGTTATGCCTGTTTCAGTAAAGATGGTTAGCAGTCAAATAGTTTGAAAGAAAACCAATAGATGGATAGAGCTTGTATTTGACTGGTATCTTTGAAGGATTAAAGAAATTTCAAGATGGCCTCAAAAGGACTGGATATATTCTTTAAGGAAGTCTTATTAATGCTTATGGAAGAAAACTGTGGAGAATGATATATATATATGATGGTCTGTATCAACGGGGGGAAAATATCTGTTCTGATGAGATCATAGAACCATCTTAGTTATTAAGAACCAAACCAAATGTAATACTTGATGAGTTAGTTTTCCAGAGGTACACTTTCTGCATTTTCTAGTTATTAATCTGGAAAAAGATAATATTAGAATTTTTATTTCAAAATTTTCATATAAAAACATATATCATTTAATAGTTTATGATTAGGGTTCTGTACCTCAATATACCCTAATCGAAGAAATTTTGCAAAGGGATAACCAAAAATCTGTGAATATACAAACTTGCAAATGTTACTTCGCTCAGCAAATACATCAAGAATAAGATGGTTTTGAGATGCAATAAAGCATGAAGTAGAAACAGGCCTTGGTGGTATTTTTATAATGACAGTAAAAAAACTTTTTGGAAAAAGATAGGAGAACTTTTTTTGGATTTAATCATAAGAAACAATTGAATAGAAGTAGCAAGATTCTTACATGTAATTACTCAATATAAGAATTAAATTTCTTAACTTATATAATATAGTACAAATGTTTTAAAAGAATTGGAATATTTAAAACATTAACATAACCTCATCTGTTTTTGTATGTAATAAAGTAGATTCTAAATACTCAAAAATCTATTGATTTCAAAAACTTAATAAGACATCCAATTCATTATTACATTCACTATTAAATTATCAATAGTCTGAAGGAAATGATTCAAGTTGGAGATGATTGTCTTCTTGTGACCAGCTGTTTCAAATTTGGATATTAAGTAATTCAGACATGGCTTTTTTGCAAAGGTTGCACGATTTAATAAATTCCCATATGCCCTAACATGTGCCAGAACTACTAGGTTATCTGAAATCCAGCTGCTGTTATTACAATAGCTGCCAACTTTCAAACAACTGAAAAGAATAATGAATCAGCTTCAAGTTGGTTCATATGTAAACCTGTAGTGCTCCTAGCAAAAACATGGGTCTATTTCAACTGTAAAGAAAATTAATTTAAAAGATTTTACTTCCACTGTTTGAGAAACATCAAACTATCATAAATATTATTGAGCTCTTGAGTTTTAAAACCTACAGCTGCAGGTAAGCAAGCATTTTTATCTGGATTTTCAGTTCTAAATGATGTGGTGAATTTAAAACACTGGATACTTTAAGGAAATGGACCAAGACAATGGCTTCTTAAATTTTTGATGTAAAATTTTAGAAAGCTGAAATGTACTACTGAGAGAAAAAAAAAGAGATTTTTTATAAATGAATTAAGCAAACAGAATAGTTTATACTTATCATGTCAGAAAAGCTAAGGGGAGAGGAAAGGCATAATTTTGATCAAAACACACCAACATTTAAGACTGCAGAAATAGAAAAGCAAAGGAAATGACAATGTAAATAAATAACAATTTTATAAAGTTTAGTTATTATTCCATAATAAATTATAAAACCTTTTATTTTGGTTCTGGTGCAAATGGGAAAACGGCACAACCAGCAGGCCCTTTCTATGTGATTAACAAAAATATAACCCAATTCAATTAGTCAAAGTTAGTACTAGAAAGGTATGTATTAATTGTTGTAAGCTTCCTAAAACCCTGGGTCAGTTTACGTATATAGGGGAAGGACAAAGCTTTGGGGATTGCAGAAAAACCATTTTGAGGGATTAATCTATTTGACCAAATCCTGTTTCTTTCCAAACAGAAAGAAAAAAAAAACCCTCAATGTTTGGAAAATGAGTGTATGTGCCACAGAAATACAAGGATGGCTAAAATTCAGTAACAAACACCCTCCTTAAGATCTTTTTCGGACATAATCTCTCTCCATCATAGTTGAAAATGATTTGAGGAAAAAGACTGCTTGGGATAAGAATAAGCTCCCTTTCACTAGGAGATATTTGTTAAACCTGTAGAAACAAGTATCAGGATGTCTTTGAGAGGATTTCACAATAGGTTCAGACCAAACTAATTCAACCCTAAAGGCCTGATATCTTAAATTTGGAATTACTAAATTCTATGACACTTCAATAAACATGAGTTGAAAGACAAAGATCAGTTGTGTCTTTTACCTTGTCTATAAATTTTTATTTTATTATCTTCTGTTGATTAATTTTCAGATATGTCCCTTTCCCTTGCTCTAATTCAGGGATGGTTTAATGATGCTAATGAAACTACTCAAGATGTGACAGACAGAACAAGTACATTTATCACAAACATCTATGAGGCTGACTCTTGTTTAGGACATCTGCTTAGTTAAGAATCAAACTGTCATATCTTAAAGAAATGGAACAACTTTTTCCAAAAGTGAAAGAAAGAAAAAGATATTGATTGCTGAACTTCTCTTTACTTCATTCCCTCAAAGACCTACTTGAAAAGTGTTTGAGTTACTTTAGGGAATAAAAAGCATGCCTATACTTGGCAAAAATTGTGAAAGAATCATGAACTGTGTGCATTATTTGCTAATGCTTCAATAGGTAAGAATCAAGAGACTTCACAGGTGCAGTACTTTATTTGCACTTTTGAAACATTCCATTTATCAGTGCCAACAACTGCAAGAGGATTCTTTTATTCCATATAGATTAATTACTCAGAAATGGGATAAATACAAAGAGAAGATAATAAAAAAGTAAAGAATCAATCATAGACAAATTCAATTAAAAAAATCAAACTTTCTATTCTTGATTAAAATTTACATTGTTGCAAGAAATTTGAAAATACCACAGAAACACTATTACCCTGTTTTCTACATTTGTAAGCTTCATAAATTCAACCATTTGATTTTCAGTAGAAAGCATGAGTTTCTGCTGCAACATTTTTTTCAGCTCACTGGCATACATATTCAAACAGTTATTTGTATTTCAATTAATATAAATACTACACTATCAGGATAATTCAGAAATGTCTAAGATTGAAATAAAGCAAAAACAAAGCATGAAGAAAAAAGAATGAAAGAGTGTGGAGTCAAAACAAATATGGGAAAAAAGTTTAAAAAATGAAACATGGTTAATTAGCTTGAATGACTGGTTAAAGATAAAAAAATACTTGTTTTAGAATACTCATAAAGGAGTCACATGGTATTTGAACAGATGTAAAAGTAAGTTTAGGCAGTCAGGTGGCTCAGTGGATAAACCACTGGGCTTGGAATGACGAAAACCTGAGTTCAAGTCTGAATGCAGATACTTTCTAGCTATGTGATCCTGGGCAAGTTGTCTAAACTATGTTTACTTTAATCCACTGAAAAAGGAAAAGTATCTTTGCCAAGAAAGCCATTCCAAGAAAACCTCAAGGACAGTATTGGTGTAGTATAGTCCATGAGATCACAGAGAATTGAAAATAGCTAAATAGCAACAAAGAAATAGCTTTTCTTAGGGACATATGTGGGGGTGGAGGGGTGAGGGGATGAACAGAAATTCCGAGAAACTGACAAAGCCCTAGGTTTCAAAATATCCAAAAGATGATATAAGTTAACAAAGGCTATACTAGGCTTGAAGTGATGCTTGGTGACTTTGATAATTCACTTATTTCCTGATTTCTAGAAGCAGGCATTCAGTATTTTATGATGATGTTCCCTGAGGAGCATAATTAGTCCTAGAGATTTTCTAAGGAAATAAAATTTGTTTTTTTTGTCTTAATGTAAATATCAATTAATTTTTATCAGTAGTAATTTTGCTTTGATAAACTAAATATCTGTAACTGTTAAATAAAAATCAATTTTTTTTGAAATGGAGAAATATTTTTAATTTTTCCCAAATTTATTTTATTTGAAGAAACAGAATAAGAAAAAAAAAAGAAAAAAAAGAAAAAAAGAAAAGCAATGCAAAACAAAATGAAGCAAAAGAAAAGAATATTATCATGTGCCCAGCAGAAAATCAGGGAGGATTCAAAACATATAGCAACAAATCAATTTAAGAATGTGTGTGTGTGTGTGTATGTGTATATATATATATATGCATATATATACACATACACACACACACACAATATATATATTATTATATATATATATATATATATATATATATATTAGGGGAAGAAATTATATTCATGAGCATCCATCTTTTCTTTACTTCCTTATAAATTATTCTTTTGTTCTCTGCTACACACCTTTTTTACTTTATTTTTTTTCCCTCTTTTATCTTCCCCATCCCTAAACAGGTTATATTGAAGAAAGGATATATATATATACATATATATATATATATATATATATACACACACATATGTAAATATATACATGCACACACACACACATATCTCCTTTTCATCCCTTATACCCCCCCAAGCTACAGTTAAGATATATTTATGTATACAAATGTTGATATATACATATATACACACACTCCCACTCACACCCACATATACACATGTCTTTCCTATCCTATCCCTGCTGACTCTCTCATTAAATTCTGTCCATAACTTACTATTACTTAACCTCCCCTCACCCAGAGGTCCCTCCCTTGTCTTCTTCGATTGCTTCCCTGTCCCTATCCCTCCCTCCACTTATATGTAGAGTTGCCTATTGAACCCATGCCCAATATGAGTAGGTTTTCAGAACGATGAGCCCTCCTCCCCTCACTAATGCCTCTGTGTCTATTCTTCCTCTCTCTATACCTCATTTGTATAACATGATTATTATTGTTGATGTAAATCTTAAAGATAAAGTATATATTTTTCCATGTTTAAAAAAACGATAAATGATTTGTCCATGTTTAAACAATTTTTCTATGTTGAGTTCCTTAAAACTTTGATATTGGCTTTCATATATTAAATTTTCTGTTAAGTCTGAGTTTGGTTGATAGAAAGTCCTGAAAATCTCTAAGTTCATTCAATGTTTGTTTTTTCCTCATTCAAAAATTATAGGAAATTTTGCTGGATATGATATTTTTTGGCCACAGTCCTAATTCTTTTGCTTGTCTGTAGATATGAGTCCAAGACCTGCAATCTTTTATTGTGACTGATGATGTCTTGTACAATTGTAATTGTAGACTTCAGCATATTTGAATTGTTTTTTTCTTGTTTCCTGCAAAATTTTCTTTTTGATCTGGGAGTTTCAAAATTTGGCAATAATATTCCTGTGTGTTTTCTACAAAGAATCTCTTTGAGGTGGTGACTGGTAGATTTTTTTCTATCACTACTTTCCCTTCATGTTCTATCACTCCAAGAAAATTTTCTTGGATTATTTCTTGTATTATTGAGTCAAAGTCCATATTTTTTGTCACAATTTTCAATCAGTACATTTATTCTTATATTTTCTCTTCTTGATGAGTCCTCCAGATGTATCATTTTTTCTTATGAGATGTTTTACATTCTGTTCTATTTTTTTCATTCTTTATAATCTGTTTTATTTCTTGGTTTCTCATAGCTTCACTGGCTTCCCCTTGTCCAATTCTAACTTTCAAAGAGTTATTTTCATTTTTGAGACTCTACTCCTTTTCTAGTTGGATAACTTTTTTTTCATAATCTTGTTTTTCTTGGATGGTTTTTATTTTTATTTTTTTAAGTTTTTCCTCAATGTCTCTCATTTGGCTTCTAAATTCTTTCTCTCTGGGCAGAGAGCCATTTCATATTACTCTTTGAGGTAGAAGAAGCTTCCTCCTCTGAAGATGAACCCTTGGTCTTCCCTGTTCCCATAGTATGTTTCTATGGTGAGGTTCTTTCTTCTTTGCCGGCTTTTTTTTTTTTTTTTAAATAATAAGTATTAGTGTAAGCATCTTTAATACTAGAGTGAGGGGGATGGGTGTCTCTTCAGCATTCCCCTCTGACCAGGAACCCAAACCAAGAGCTCCTCGCTCCAGCCCCACAGCCAGCAACGTCCTTGCCCCACTGTCTCTGCACTTTGCAGTGTGCTGGTTACCTCTCACCCCAAGCTGCATCTCAGCAGCACAGCTGGACCTGGTGGTCCTAATTAGCCAAGGTTCCCTCAGTCTTGCTGGACTCAGTCCCCAACTCCACAAACAATCTGGGAGGTGAAAGTTCTGAGCTGATACCCAGCTCACCTAGGGGCTCCCCACTTAGTATTTCTGTGCAGCTAGCCCTGAGGTGTGCATACTTCCCAGAGGTTAATCCCAAGTCTGTCTTCAGATCATCTTGAGTTGATTCAGGAGAACTCCTGTTCTGCCCCAAGTCCTCTTGATTTTTCCTGAATCTATGTTCACACTGAGGCGCAAATTTGTTCTATTTGTGGGGAACTGGGAGAGCTTGAAATTTATCAACCTATTGCACCATCTTCCTAGAATCCTCCCTAAATCACAATTTTAAAAGAAAACTTTATGAATGTGTGTATAAAAATAATTTTAGGTAACGGACAAAAAAAACTTCTTTCTAAAATTTCTCCACTGCAAAGGTCATGATTATGCCCCTGTAGTAGTCAATATTAAGCATAAAATCTTAAAAAGACACTTTAAAGGAGTTTAAGCAAAATGAAATGAACTTGGTTTATATCAAGCAGATGAAGCATGGAAAATCACAATTCTTATTGTTGTGGGAAGCTTATGAATTTTGTATAAATTAAGTTTTCATGAAAAGTTGTATATTGGCTTAAACTAAGGAGAGTAAACCACATCAAAGGCATATTTTTTAGAAAATTTAGAGGTTTTGAAAGTTTCAAAAGATTCTCACATTTTCTCTTGTTCCTTTAACAACGAATAAGTATATTTCTATCATATTCTTGATGGAAAAAAAAAGAAATTATTTTCACAAGTACTTACTTTTCTTTCAGAAAATCCACTACTTGTTTGAAGTCTGCCACACAGTATTCTCTTTTCATTTCCATTAACACACTATCAGAGGCAGATTGCACTGGTATATGCAGAAAAGCATAGACTCGTGGATGATTAAGGATTTTTGCCATTTCCTAAAAATTTAGAAGAAAACATGAATTTTTTAAAAAGATAAACCAAGGCCCCTACATATCAAAACCAATATTTCAAATATTTACAAATACACACATTCTCAAAGAAAGTACTTAGATGTTTTTAAAGTTTCTGTTAATTCATACTATTTTTTTTCATAAAATCAAAGAATCTCTCAATTACAAGAAATCTCACAGGCTAAATAAGAATCCCCTATAATTTGGGCATCCTAGACAAGGCATTTGCTTAAAGTCATCTAGTGAAATGGAAAGCCATAACTTCCCATTTTATCCAATTATACTTTCAGATAGCTTGTATTTGAGAATTGTTAAGTATTTAAAAATATATTTATTTTATTAAATATTGCATTATATATATATTTTCATTTTAAAATTCTGAGTTCCAAATTCTCTCCTCATCCCTGTCTAAACCCTTAAGAAGGCAAACAATATGACATCATACATGTGAAACATGCAAAATATATATCCATGTTGTTTTTCAATAGCTCAGTCATATCCCAAGTCTTTGTGACTCTATAGACCACAGCATGCCACTTGTTGATGAGGTGCATACTGGTTCTGTTCACTTCACTGTACATCAATTAATGTGTCTTTCCAGTTTTTCTGAAACCATCCCACTTATAATTTTTTTTACAGCCCAATAGTATTCCATCACAATTATAAGCCATTCCTCAAACAACAGGCATTCCTGCAATTTTCAATTCTTTACCACCACAAAAAAAGCTGCTATAAACATTTTTGTACAAATAGAGAGTTTCCCCTTTTCTTTGATCTCTTTGGGATAGAGATCTAGACACAGTATTACTGAGTCAAAGGTATGTAAGTTTTATAGCCTTTTAGGAATAGTTCCAAATTGTTTTCTAGAATGGTGGGACCAAGTGTTATATTTAAAACATTCTTGAAAGGTTCCTAACTAAAAACTGAAAAACCCCACATATACTAATAGAAGGAGCAAATGTTTGGAAATTTCTAATTATATCTGTCTTAGACAAAAACCAAAAAGAAACCAAACTCCCAGCAATATCTTAAGTCTTACCATATGAAAGTGGCAAAAATATCAGAGATGTCTAAGATGTAAAAAGAGTTTAGAAATAAGTTTCTTGGTTAAACTAATGTTTTTAGATTGTATCAAAGAAAGAAAACAATAATTCAGCTTCTAGAATAGGAACTCACGATTTGACAAAAATTACTGGGAAAACTGGAAAAAAATACTCAGAAACTCGGCCTAGACCTACATCTCACACCCCATATCAAAGTAATGTCAAAATGAGTACATGGTTTGGGCATAAAATATGATACCATAAATAAATTAGGAGAACAAAGGACAATTTACCTATCAGATCTTTGGAGAAGGGAGGAATTTGTGACCAAAGAAGAACTGGAGAACATTATGAAAGGCAAAATTGATGACTTTGATTACATTAAATTAAAAAGGGTTTGCACAAACAAAACCAACAGAAACAAGATTAAAAGGGAAATATAAAGCAGGGGAAAAATCTTTACAGCCAGTGTTTCTAATAAAGGTTGCATTTCTAAAATATGAAAAGAATTGTGTCATATTTATAAGAATACAAGTCATTCCCCAATGATAAATGGTCAAAGGTCAGCCAATTTTCAGATGATGAAATTAAAGGCATGCATAATTATTGGAAACAAAAATGCTCTAAATCACTATTGATTAGAGAAATGCAAATTAAAACAATTATGAAATACTACCTCACACATCTCAGATTGACTAGGATGACAGTAAAAGATAATGATAAATGTCGAAGAGGATGTAGGAAAACTGGGACACTAATGCATTGTTGGTGGAGTCCTGAAATGATCCAACCATTCTGGAGAGCAATCTGGAATTCTGCCCAAAGGTCTATGAAACTGTGTATATCCTTTGACCCATTTGGTTTCATTACTGTATCTATATCCCAAGGAAATCATAAAGGAGGGGAAAGGACCCACATGTGCAAAAATGTTTATAGCTGCTCTTTTTGTGATAGCAAAGAATTGGAAAATGAGTAGATGCCCATCAATGGGGAATGGTTGAATAAGTTGTTGTACATGAAGGTAATGGAATGTTATTGTTCTATGAAAAATAATGAAAAGCTTGATGAACAAGAAAGGCCTGGAAAGATTTACATGAATTGATGCTGAGCAAAACAAGCAGAATCAGGAATACATTGTACACAAAAATAGTAAGAATGTGCGATGAGTAACTATGAAAGACTTGGTTCTTCTCAGTGGTTCAGTGATACAAAGCAATTCCAATCTTCCAACAGAAAATGCCATCTGCATTGAGAAAAAGATCTAAGAAGACGGAATGTAAATCAACACGTGCTATGCTCACTTCTTTTTTCTGTTTTTTTTTTAACCTCTCCCATGCTTTTTCCCCATTGCTCTGATTTTTCTCTCCCAACATGATTCACAAAGCAATATGTATTAAAAATAAGTGAATTTATTAGGGGAAAAAAAAGAAGCAAACACAATTCATTGTCCATTTAAATAAAGAGATGTCCCAACTTTGGGGGAGCAGGACAATTTTTCTTTCATGAACAAGTTAACAATGGATACAAAACACCTCTTCTTTTCCAGACTGAATCTTTTCTGAACAATACAATCAATCATGGAATCAATATTTATTGAGCTAATACTAATTTGGGTAAAGAAGATGGATATCATAGTCAGCTAATTCACAGCTGATCAATGAAGACACCTCCTATCTTTAAGGAAATGCATCTTTTATAAAAGCCTTACACATTTATACTAACGATAAGTTAAAAGGAAACAAATATAAAATGAAGTATGTTAGGACAGTAGCATTGTGGATGCTTGAACAGTGCTCTCAGTAACACTTCAAAGTTTAAGGAGGAGGATCAGTGAAGTTGACAATGAGCAGCAAAGTGAAGGGAAAGTCAGATAATTGTTAATGCAGTAGACTTCAAGTTGATGAACTTATTCCCCAAATCTGAGGAAAGTTGGACTATCAATTTCAAGGCACAGAAGCACCAAGACAAAATAAATAAAATATGTCAAGAAAGAATTTTTTTCCTAAGAATGTTTTATGTGTAAAAATTTATAGTATTTAAATATTTTATTTTTACTGTTATCTAATTTGCTTACTGTTGTTAATTATGTTCTTGTAAAAAAATAACATAAAAATATCATTGCATTAAAATTAATAAATTCTACAGAATAATTTCAAGAGTTGAACAGACATTTTCCACATATGAATTATTTCCACTGTTAAACCACCACTTTTCTTCTTTTCACTGACTCATCTTTTGGAGAGTCAATTATTTACAAAATTATTTATTTTAAAAGATAAATTTGTCTGAAAGAGAAAGGAAAATTAGTCAATTTTGTGGGTACTTTATAATACTTTTTATGAAAACACCCCAAAAGAAGAGAAATTTTAAAGCTTTTGAATAAAAATAAACATTTGTATAATTCCTGCACAATCATCCTGTCCATTATCAAGAATAAATGATGGTTGTAAGTTTTGTTATGGATAAGCCCAATATTGCAAAATTTGCTATTACAAAGTTTGAAAACTAGAGAACAAATTTAAAACACATACTGGATTATACTTTATAAGATGTCAGCTACGTTAGCTAGATTATTTGGTCAATATTCTTATCATTATTGTATTTATTGCTTTAATACATTTACATAAAATATTCTCTGCTGTTTTTCTCTCCTCATCTAGACTTGTATTTACATTTCTGTAGCTTCAACAAGTACTATGAAAATAGTTTTATAAGGGAAAATAATAATAGTTGACATTTCTATTGCATTTTAAGGTTAACCAAAAGTTTTATATTAATTATATTACTTGGTTTTGAGGTAACAAAAAGCATGCTCCATTCATAAGTGTAACTTTTATGCTAATCATTCTGTTGTCATCCACATCTCAATTGTCTTTTCAGAGGTGAAAGGAGCAGATGATGTTTGCCACTCATTAAGGAGGATCATCAAACAAAAGTAATATAGCTAGGTTAGCCAGGAAAAATCTGAAGGAAATATTAAGTCTCAGGTTTCAATCCACAGAGCACTGATCTTAATTCATGTTTCAATCATTATGGTATACCTAATAATGGAGCAGCAAGATGGTATAATGGTATAATTCTGGGTAGCTTATGTTTGCAGTTTGAGAACATCACACAGATCTACCCCTAGGGCTTAGGAAGTTCTCAGCTACACTTTCAGGAAATTTCCTTAATGTTCACCTCAGTGTGTTTAATCTACCTTGCACTGACTCTCAGAGAGGCAGTTGTGTCTTATGTCTGGGTATCCTCTTCCCCCAAATTTTGTATCTATAGCAGCATCTCTTATGGCTGTAGTGAGGTGGAGTTTTTGGTAAGAGTTGAGTTTTTGGATATAAAGCCATTCCAATGTAGACTTCTAGTATATTTGGGTAATTGAGATTCTGCTTCATCACCCGAATAGCATGTTTTGGGAAATCCAAATATAACAGTGAATGATAATTCATTCTTCTTTTAAAAATATTACAAACTAATGAACCAAGTATAGTGAGTGGCAATTCAGTGCTTTTCTTTGAAGCATCACAAGTACATAGCTGCTATAAAAAGGATAACACACTAGATGAAAATGTGCCTTGTAAAATTATTTAAGGATGTAAATTACTATTATTACCAGGTATAAGACTAGCCATATAAATCTAGACGTTTTTCCTTTTACTCTTAAATATGGCACATATCCTACACTTAAATTTATGATGTGTTACTGTTGGTTTCATGCTGTACAACTCTGCCATTCAACAGCTTTGATAGTAGCAAACAATTTAGCAATAAACTAATATGATAAGGGAATCAAGACTGTAAACATAGTATAAGAGAAGAAAGGGTACAAGAATTTATTAAGTGCCTTCCTATATACCCAGGACTCTACCAAGCACTATATACATACATGTACATGCATGTGCATGTATATATGCACACAAACATGTGTGTACACACATATATCTACACACACACACACACACACACACACACACACACACACACACACACGGTCATTTGATCCTCATTAAAAGCCAAGAGAGGGAGGTATTTCCATTTTTACAGTGGAATAAACAGGCACTTAGAGGTTAAGTTACTTATCCAGAGTTGGAAAGCTAATTTCTAAGACTGGATTTGAGTCCTGAGTCCAAGCAGAGTGCTCTACTCAATGTGCCATGAAGCTATTTCTGGATAGGAGGGATAGCTCAAAGATATTACTTTTTTTTGAAGAAAACTTCAAAAACTTAACTCCCTTTAGTATTCCTGTCTTCCTTTTTCCTACTTAGCAACATGGTATGTGATCAGATACTGGCAATCACAAGCATATGAATGAGTTATGCACCAAAAGTTGGCTTATAAGTTATTTGATAGCAAATACATTTTTCCACGTCCTGCTGATTCTATCTTGGCTCTAGTATCCTTCCCTTTTCTACCAATTACATTTGATTTTATACCATTAGGGACAGTGCCATTCTTGGAATCAAGCAGCCCTAGGCTATAATCCTGCTTCAGACACCAATTGGCTCTATGACCCTATCTGTCAGTTTCCTCATCTGCAAAATGACAATTGGACATGATGGTCTTTGATGGTCTTTATGGTCCCTTCCACTTCTAAATAAATGACTGAAATTCTTATCTCCATTCTCTTAGCTGCAGCTCTCTTTAGCTTTACTCTCATATCATAATGGCATTCTAACTTTTTTCCTTGCCTCCTTCTACAGCTAGGAAAAAATATCTTAAAAAAAAAAGCTAATGTGGGTGTTAACAGAAATGTAAGGAAATATGAAGTGAAGAATATTTTTCTGATCCTTAATCTTTTTTTTTTCCTCTAGATATGCAATTTCATTAGGATTCCCATCAAATACGGAAAAAGAATTGACTTCAGACTCAGCAGTCTTAAAATGAGTTACAACACCCAAAAGTGAAGTGAGAATTGGTCTGGGGTCATACAGTCACAAGTGCTAGAGGTCTCCTGCCTTTGAGACCTAGCTAATTCACTCTTCCAAACTGCCCCTGACACTGCAGAACAGATACTGTGAACAAATCAATCTCATTTACATACCATTTGGAATCAGCATTAATAAAGAGTTCTCTTTCTAAAGTGTAAAAATTTACTCCTAAGGCAAAGAACTAATATGAAATATATTTTCACAGTTGGTAGTATAATATGTCAACTGATTTTCCTAATTTAATAGCTTTCAGAGAAAATATGAAAAGTTTATAATTCTTATCATCACCAATCTCATCCTTGTTTCAAAAATCAATAGCCAATATTTACAATATGAGGATATTTATTCAAACAAGGAATCTTTTGTCATTCATGTCTTGTTTGAAAACAGTGCAATATTTTGTGTTTTAATTATTTATATTTCCTTTAAAAAGATATTAGTGACTTGTTACTTCGATGGTTTCTTTGCTTTTTGTGGGCGAGGAGAAAAATGAAGAACTTAGAAGTCAAGAAAAAAAAGTTTGGTGGCAAAATCTGTGCATATTTTATCAGGATAGAAACCAGATTCCAAGTAGTGTTTCATCACAAAATTTGTCACATTAGGTATATCAGAGCCACATCTTTTTTAAAATAATCACATTATGAAATTCGTTTGTAACCTTTATGTTTGAATTTTTTTAAGCTTAGATCTATAAAATGTCACAAGAAAGATTCAGTAACTATCCAGATCAGTAGAATGTCAGTTAAACCATTACTGGGTTAAACCGACCATTTAACTCAGTCAAATCAATAGCTCCATTAAGACACATATAATTAAGGAATAAAATAGAAATAGAATATTGAAGATAGATAATAAGAAATAATTACTTCTCAGTTGTCTGTAGCCTAATTATCTGACTTTAAAGCATATCAGAAGGAATCTTGGTTTTATATTATACATAGTGGAAAGTCACAAATAGAGCACTGTAGGCAAATTTTAATTACAGTTGCCATTAAATAGCTATGTAACTGTAGACAAATTAGTCCTACTGTACTCTACTTTGTCCAGCCAAATCTCTAGTAAATATGTTCAAATCTAGGTGTCACATTCTAAAAAGAATATGGAAAAACTGGAGAGTGTTCAGAGAAGGCATATGTTAAGAATATTTAAAAAAACTGACAATCATCAATATTTATATTTATTTAAAATTTATGAAGAATTCCACTACAGCTGTTAGATATGTCTTACATTAAAAAATATACAGGCAGAGTAACAGAATAAATGATCCCCTAGTTCTCTATCCTCTCATATTTGATAAGGAGACATATGAAGAATTAAACTTTGATCCCAGAAGTCCCAGAGGTATGGAACAATTGGTAGACATTTCAGTGCACCCCTTAAATGCAGAAACACCCCCTGGCCTCAGCACATATCAAACACCAGCACAAGGGCTCTGTGTCAGGATCAGGTTAAGCTGCAAGACACCATGGTCTCCCTATGGGCCAGCTAGCCCCACCCCCACCCCCTCAACACAGTACCAGACACGAGACGGTCCCCCATGGACCACAAAGCAGTATCAGTGTAGCACTAAGTAAACAGACATGAGAAAGAAATTACCCTAACAGAATCCTTTAATAAGACAGATATATACCTACTACATAAACCAGGAAAACATGAACCACAGTAAGAAAACCATAGGCCAATTTCATTAATGAACATTTACTTTAAAAATTTAAACAAAATGCTACCAAATTATAGCAATTTTTCCAATAAATTATTCATTATAATCAATTAGATTTATACTAGGGGTGTAAAGATCATTCATTAAGAAAATCTTATATAATTAATTATATTAAAAAACCAAAACATGAAAAATCATATTCACATCTCAAGAAAACCAGAAAAGGCCTTCGATAAAATAAAATTCTCTTTCATACTAAAAATTTTAAACATAGACGAGTCTTTCTTTAATATTAATGGAGACAATAAGATTCAACAAAGTTGCAGGCTGAAAATTATGAACATTTCTAGACAACAACAACAATACAAAAGGCAGCAATAGGGAGGGGATCCCCTTCCAAATAACCACAATATACATAAAATATCTGGGAGTTGACCTCCCAAAGCATAGAAGAGCCTTGTCAAAATTTCTTAAGGAAACAATCATTTAAGTAATTGGAGTGCTCATGCCTCGATTGTGTCAAACTATCTAAAATGATAACTCTATTAAATTACACTTTTAAAGTAATAACAGTCAAGTTAGCAAGAGAATACTTCAGAAAACATGATAAAATAATTAAAGAATTCATTTGGAAAAACAAATGATAAAAAGAAAGAAAAATGGCTCAGTGGAGTAGGATACAATTTAAGTATTTGTGGATAAAAAGTTCTACTTCTAGCTTTGCTTCTTCTTTTCTATAATTCTAGATAAATCACAATACTCTTAAATGATTCGCAATTTTACCACTGTGGACACTACATGCACAAAACAAATTTAATTTCTTCCACATTTTACTAGATGATATTTAATAAGTACTTTGTGGTTAAAAAAAGTCAATACTTGAAAACAAATGAGTAATGAATAGGCCTAAATAAACTGAACTAGTCTTTTACAAGCTCCTTATTTAAAGCTCTCAAATTCAAAATTATGTGTCAAAGTACCAATGCAACAACTTTTAAAATTCCAGGCATTTGTCTGCCATGATAAGGAATCAATACAGAATTTTACTGGTTTGACAAGCATAGTAAGATATTGTCACAACCGTATGGTATTCTATGGATAACCAATAGGCCTTTTCTCTTCTCTCAAATATACCTGGGAAAAAAGGAAGCTTGATGAAGGACTAAGTCCACTGCTCCTGTGTGTGAGACAATGATAAGTTATAAAATATATAAATATGAGTTATACTCATACTCTTATTTTACGTATTTTCTCTATCAAGGAGAATGATCTCTGGACTGGAAAGGTCAAACCCAAAAGGGGAAATAGATGAAAAAACAATAAAAATAAGGAAATAGTGAGAGAACACCTAGGTCATCACCAGGCCCAGATGAATGACATCTAATAATGAAAAGAAAGAACTCATGAATGACTCTGAGATATTGTCGGTGATCTGTGAAAAACTGAGGACTAATGGAAAGGAGTAGCAAGACCCCAGATAATGGTCACTGTCTAAACTATCAAAAAATATCAAGAAAATAAAGCCTACAAATTATGGCCTGGTGTCAATTTCAGACAAAACTATACCATTATTTTAAAAGACAGTGAATATTTAGTAGAGGAGTGATTACAACAATGAAGCATGAGAATTAGTTGGGATTTTAATTTGCTTGGCTAGACATACTTGTTATGAGGTCTTTTCTTTACAATTTATGGGGAAGGATCAGAGAAGAGAAGGATGAAAAGGAATGCAGGAAGGAGGCAAGGGGGGAAGGGGAAAAAAGTGAAGCAGAGAGGGAAATTATTAATACAGCAAGCTATACATAAGAGATCTACAGTTTCATGTACAAGACATTTTTTCTGTTGTCACATATATGGAAATGCCCAATTAGTATTTGTAAATTTAGGGAGGGAAATCAATCCAATTTTGTCTTGTCTTGTAGCCTTCTCAAGTTAACAATTTTCTAGCAGGTGTCCTCATCAAAGGTGTTCAACAGCTTCACTGAAAACATGATGTCAATAAAGCATGTGAGCAAGTACATGGCCCTGCTTCACTCCATTGATTACTAGGAAAGTGTGAGAATATCATCTATTATTCAGAACCCATGCCATTATGACCCTGCACAGAATAAAGATGAACTAACTTCTCAAAATTTTACAATGATCTTCTATAATCCTTCATGAGGGACATATCAAAGGACTTAATCCGTTTGATGAACATTGTGTGTTGATCTATTCTCCTGGAGTTGCTGGGCAGCAAACACCATACTGACAGTTCCTTAGCCCTTTCTGAAGCTATCTATATTGGCTCTCAAGTAGATTAAGATCTTCCAGGTAAAAGATAAGCCTATTAAGGAGGACTCTAACAAGAACCTTGCAGGCAGTTGACTAAGACAGAGGCATCCCTATAATTGTCACAGAACAACCTAATTATCTTTTCTTTATAAATATGGACAGTGAATGCATTCTTCAATTTCTGAGGAATAATCTCTTATTGCCATATAACCCAGAAGATTTCATTCAGCTTCAGACTGCGAATTGGACAGCCTGCTTTGTAATACACAGTTGAAACAGGATCAGAGATAGGAGCTTTGCCACATGAGTAGAGCCAAATGGTATTCAAAACCTCTTCTTCAACTGGAAGTTTGGCTAAAGAGTGACTGACTTCAACCTGAGGCATATGGTCAGTGGCTTCAGTTTTAGTTGATGAGGGTCTGTGAAGAATGCTATGGAAGTGTTTAGACCATCTCTCTAGGATCATATTCTTATCATTAATAAATGTGGCTCTAGAACCAGGAGATCATCATACACAGCAACAACAGTATTACATGATGATCAATTCTAATGAACATGGCTCTCTGCAACAAAGAATTGTCTCAAATAAGTTCCAATTGTTCACTGAAGAAGACCATATACACCCAGAGAGAGGGATATGAAATATGGACCACAACATAACATTTTCATGCTCTCTACTGAGGTTTGCTTGCATTGTGTTTCCTTTCTCTGATTTTCTTTTTTTTTTTTTCTTGTAGATAGGATTTTTCTTGCACAACTTGTCAAGTATTTCAACATTATTAACATGTAGTGGACTTCCTGCCATCTAGGGGAGGGAGGGGACTGGGGGTAAAATTTGTAATGGAAAGCTTTGTAAAGATCAATGCTGGGGAACTACCCATACATATGTTATACAAATAAAAAGCTTTAATAAAAAAAATAAATAAAAATAAATGTGGCTCTAATGCCTCTTTGTAGTTGACATGTATCATAGATCTTTGGTCCTAAATAGCCTTTAGGAAATCATAAAAGAGGTTTGGCTTCTTACTATAAATGTAAAACTGAATTTCATCTGATTAACTGAACCCCAAACCCTGCATTTTTTGTAGCTTTACTTGAAATTTACCTTTAGTTTTGAGAAAAGTGCTGTCTTCCAGAAAGATGGCTGGTAAATCCTATGAAGTTTTCCTTTTTTGTTTAGCAGCTTCTGAATTTCCCCATCATTTTCAGAAAGTCAATTAAAATGATCAGTAGCATCTATTTAAAACCATCAGCAAGCATCATATGTAATGGGGACAAACTAGAACCATTCCCAATAAGGTCAGGAGTGAAGCAAGGCTGCCCACCACTACTATTTAATATCGCATTAGAAATGTTAGCTTTGGCAGTAAGAGAAGGAAAAGAGATTAAAGGAATTAGAGTAGGTAATGAGGAAAGCAAATTATCACTCTTTGCACATGATATAATGGTATACTTAGAGAATCCTAGAGACAACTAAAAAATTACTAGAAGCTATACATAACTTTTAGCAAACTTGCAGGATACAAAATCAATCCGAATAAGTCATCAGCATTTTTGCTTATTATCAACAAAGTTCAGCAGCAAGAGATACAAAAAGAAATTCCATTCAAAATAACTGTTGATAGTATAAAATATTTGGGAATCTATCTGCCAAGGGAAAGTCAAGAATTATACGAACTAAACTACAAAACAATTTCCACACAAATGAAGTCAGACTTAATCAGTTGCCCCCCCCATAGGGAATTAACTTTTTTTTTAAATTAAAGCTTTTTATTTGCAAAACATATAAATGGATCATTTTTCAATATTGACTCTTGCAAAACTATCTGTTACAAATTTTCCTTCCTTCACCCCACCCCCTCCTCTAGATGGCAGGAAGTCTTATACATGTTCATTATGTTAAAATACTTGACAAATTGAATATACGTATACATAATTGCACAGTTATCTTGCTGTATAAGAAAAACTGGATATACAAGAAAAAAAAAACAAACCTAAGAAGGAAAATATAATGTAAGCAAACTTCAATACAGAGCATGAAAATGCTATGTTGTGGTCCATATTCAGATCCCTCTCCCTAGGTGTATATGGCTTTCTTTATCACTGAACAATTGGAGCTGATTTGAAACATCTCATTGTTGAAGAGAGCCATGTCCATCAGAATTAATCATCATATAGTCTTATTGTTGCCGTTATAATGATCTCCTGGTTCTGCTCATTTCGCTCAACATCAGCTCATGCAAGTCTCTCCAGGCCTCTCTGAAATCATCCTGCTGGTCATTTCTTACAGAACAATAATATTCCATGACATTCATATACCATAATTTATTCAGCCATTCTCTAACTGATGGGCATCCATTAAATTTTCAGTTTCTAGCCACTACAAAAAGGGCTGCCACAAACATTTTTGCACATGTGGGTCCCTTTCCCTCTTTTATGATTTCTTTGGGATATAGGACCAATAGAAACACTGCTGGGTCAAAGGGTATGCAGAAGTTTGATAACTTTTTGAGCATAGTTCCAAATTGCTCTCCAGAATGGCTGCATCTGTTCACAGTTCCACCAACAATGTATCAGTGCCCCAGTTTTCCTACATCCCCTCCAACATTTAGCCAATCTGACAGGTGTGTGGTGGTATTACAGTGTCTTAATTTGCATTTCTCTGATCAATAGTGATTTGGAGCACCTTTTCATATGACTAGAGATAGTTCTAAATTCTTCATCTGAAAATTGTCTGCTCATTTCCTTTGACCATTTATCAACTGGAGAATGGCTTGAATTCTTATAAATTTGTGTTAATTCTCTCTATATTTTAGAAATGAGGCCTTTATCAGAACCTTTGAATGTAAAAAATGTTTTTCCCAGTTTACTGCTATCCTTCTAATCTTTTCTACATTAGTTTTGTTTATACAAAAACTTTGTAACTTGATATAATAAAAATTACCTATTTTGTGATTAATAATGATCTCTAGTTCTTTGGTTACAAATTCCTTCCTCTTCCACAGATCTGAGAGGTATACTCTATGTTTGTCTAATTTATTTGTAATATAATTTTTTATGTCTAGATCATGAATCCATTTAGATCACATCTTGGTATATGGTGTTAGGTGTGGGTCAATGCCTAGTTTCTTCCATACTAGTTTCCAATTTTCCCAGAAGTTTTTGTCAAATAGCGAGTTCTTATTCCAAAAGCTGAGATCTTTGGGTCTGTCAAATAATAGATTGCTATAGTTATTGACTATTTTTTCTTGTGAACCTAACCTATTCCACTGATCAACTAGTCCATTTCTTAGCCAGTAGCAAATGGTTTTGATGATTGCTGCTTTATAATATAGTTTTAAATCTGGTACAGCTAGGCCAGCTTCTTCTGCTTTCCCCCCCCCCCCCCCCATTAATTCCCTTGAAATTATTGACCTTTTCTTCTTCCAGATGAATTTTGTTATTTTTTCTGGGTCAGTAAAATAATTTCTTGGGAGTGTGATTGGAATAGTACTAAATAAATAGATTAGTTTATGTAATATTGTCATCTTTATTATATTCGCTCGACCTATCCAAGAGCACTTGATATTTTTCCAATTATTTAGAACTGACTTTATTTGTATGGAAAGTGTTTTATAGTTTTGCTCATATAGATCCTGATTTCCCCTTGGCAGATATATTCCCAAATATTTTATACTATCAACAGTTATTTTAAATGGAATTTCTCTATCTCTTGGTTTTGGATTTTGTTAGTGATGTAAAAAAAGGTTAAGGATTTATGTAAATTTATTTTGTATCCTGCAACTTTGCTAAATTTGTGGATTATTTCTAAAAAATTTTTGTTGATTCTTTAAGGTTCTCTAAGTATACTATCATATTATCTGCAAAGAGTGATAATTTGGTTTCCTCATGACTTACTCTAATTTCTTTAATCTCTTTTTCTATTCTTATTGCAAAAGCTAGCATTTCTAATACAATATTGAATAGTAATGGTGATAATCTATAACCTTGTTGGATTTTATCAAATGCTTTTTCTGCATTTATTAAGATAATCATGTTTTTTTTAGTTTGGTTATTAATATAGTTGATTATGCTGAGAGTTTTCCTAATATTGAACCATCCCTGCATTCCTGGTATAACTCCTACTTGGTTATGGTATATTATTCTGGGGATGAATTTCTGTAATCTTTTGGCTAATATTTTATTTAAGATTTTTGCATCAATATTCATTAGGGAAATTGGTCTATAATTTTCTTTCTCTGTTTTTGTCCTACCTAGTTCAGGTATCAGTACCATGTCTATGTCATAAAAGGAATTTGGTAGGAGTCCTCTGTACCCTATTTTTTCAAATAGTTTATATAGTATTGGAATTAATTATTCTTTAAATATTTAGTAGAATTCACATGTAAATCCATCTGGTCCTGGGGAGTTTTTCTTAGGAAGTTGAATAATAGTTTGTTCTATTTCTTTTTCTAAAATGGAACTATTTACTAATTTATTTCCTCTTCTTATAATGTGGGCAATCTATATTTTTGTAGATATTCCTCCATTTCACTTAAGTTACCAAATTTATTGCATAAAGTTGGGCAAAATAACTCCTAATTATTGCTCGAATTTCCTCTTCATTGGTGAGAAGTTCTTCCTTTTCATTTTTGAGACTAACAATTTGATTTTCCTCTTTTTCTAATCAAATTAACTAGAGGTTTATCTATTTTGGTGGTTTTTTTTTTTAATAAAACCAACTTTTAGTTTTATATATTAATTCAATAGTTTTTTTTTTACTTTCAATTTTATTAATCTCTCCATTTATTTCTAGGATTTCAAACTTGGTATTTGATTGTGGGTTTTTAATTTGTTCTTTTTCTAGCTTTTTTAGTTGCAAGCCCAATTCAGTGATTTTCTCTTTCTCTAGATGCAGGTAAGCATCTAGAGAGATATAAAATTTTCCTTTAAAACTGTTTGGCTGTATCCCACAAATTTTTGTATGTTGTCTCATTATTGTCATTCTCTTGGATGAAATTAATAATTGCATCTGTAATTTGCTGTTTCACCCACTCATCCATTAGGATGAGATTATTTAATTTCTAATTGCTTTTTAGTCTATTTTCTCCTGGAACTTATATTGTATATGATTTTTATTGCATCATGATCTAAAAAAGATTCATTTACTATTTCTGCCCTTCTACATTTGATTTTGAGTTTTTTATGCTCTAATGGTCAATTTTTGCATAAGCTCCATGAACTGCTGGGAAAAAAAAAAAAAAGGAAACTCCTTTCTGCATCCATTCAATTTTTCCCAAAGATCTATCATACCTAACTTTTCTAAGATTTGTTTACCTCCTTAACTTCTTTCTTACTTTATTTTGTGGTTTGATTTATCTAATTCTGAGAGAGCAAGGTTGAGATCCCCCACTAGTATAGTTTTGCTGCCTATTTCTTCTTGCATCTCTCTGAATTTCTCCTCTAGGAATTTCCATGCAATGTTACTTGGTGCATGTATGTTTAATATTGATATTGCTTCATTATCTATTGTACCCTTTAGTATGATAGTCTCCTTCCTTGTCTCTTTTAATTAGATCTATCTTTGTTTTTACTTGTTCTGAGATCAGATTTGCTACCCCTGCTTTTTTTTGTTCACCTGAAGCATAATAGATTCTGCTCCAGCCCTTTACCTTCACTCTGTATGTATCGTTATGCTTTAAATGTGTTTCTTGTAAACAACATATTGTTGGATTCTGGTTTTTAATCCAGTCTGCTATCTGCTTCCATTTTATGGGTGAGTTCATGCCATTCACATTCATAGTTAAAATAACTAATTCTGTATTTCCTGACATCTTATTTACTCAGTTATGGTTTTCTCTTTCCTTTACACTTTCTCCCTTTCCCCCTCCCCAGTATTTTGTTTTTGATGACCACCTCCCTCAAACAGTCCTCCCCTTTTAGAGCTCCTCCCCTTTTTTTTATACCTTTCCTGTAATTCTTCTGTTTTCCCTTCTATTAATCTTTCCCTTTCTTTCCCCCCTTTCCTTCCTACTTCCCTATAAGGTGAGACAAGTTTCTTTGTGATACCAAATATGGCTGATATTCTCTCTAAGAGCCAAAACTGATGAGAGTAAGATTCACACAATGCTCAATACCCTCCTTTCTTTCCCTCAATTATAATAGGTTTTCTTTGCCTCTTTATGAGATGTAATTTTCCTTATTTTCCCTCCTTTTTCCCTTCAACAGATGAACCTCTGCAACAGACATGTGGCATTTGCTTTGAGAATATGATTTATGTAGTAGCTGTATAACCCCAGACATAATATATATATAACAAAGATTCAAATACAGTCAATTTTTCAAGTCAATATATTTTGTTTTGAGATTCAGTGTGATGTTATGGGATGAGAAAGACTTGGGTGCCAGCCCAGTCTAGTACATAATTTAACATTGTGGCTCTGGGCAAATGGAGCCCAATTATGACTCGGGCAAATTTCTAAAATTACAAATTACATAAAAAGTTTTGATCTATATTGGTAGAGGGAATTTCCTCATTAGTTTTCCACTTCCATTTATGAAATAACAGGTCCAGTATAAAAAAAGTATTTTGCCTCAACAATTACTGTGTTCAAAATCTCATATAACTTAAGAGATACCAATCATGTATTACACCTTAATTTTAGATGCAATTCCATATTTTTGTGATTGCAACTCAATTGACTTTCCATGACTTTGAGGGAAGCACCAATATGAAAATAGTTTTAGAGCTAGAAAAGAATTCAGTTAAGGTGATCCCACCTTATCATTGTATCCAAAAGGTAACTAAAGACCAAAAGAGTGAGGTGATTGGTGAAAGATGATACAGTTGACTCCAATTTTGGCATTCATTGCACCACACTACCTACTTTATCTTCATTAGATAATGGCAATCAGTTTTACTGAGCCACTTACAGAAATTCAAGGCAGGAATTTTAGAGACAATTTTTCCTTTGATATATGTAGAGATTGAGATCCAACAGTTTGGGATAGCAGCAAGGGTGTGAAACCAGATTTTTCTTGGTTAGGGTTAAACAATTACAGGCTTAAAAGTTTAAAATCCTGCCATAAAAACTTCACTAAATGTGTAAGTCACTTAAAAGTTTGTAAAAGGGAAATATTTTGGATGTAAAACATTGAATATAATGCTACCTAAAAACTACCATTTATATGGTCCTTTAAGGAAAGTGCTATACATTATTATCTCATTTAATCTTATAATAACTCTGTGAGAGTTATCCCCATTTTACTGATGAAGATATTGTTAAGTATCTTAAGTTAGATAAGGTTAAGTGATTTGTCTAGACTCATAAAGCTAGTGTCTGAGGTAACATTTGAACTCAGGTACTCCTCACTTGAAGTCCATTTTCTACTAGTTCTACATTAGCTAGCATGTCAGGCTTCTTCTTTTTTAACATATTGATTATTTTTGATAAACTATTTTTTTTGTTTGCTTAAAATTTTTTTAAAGCATTCTTTCTTCAGAAAGGGAGAAGGTAGAGAAATATTGAGAAATATAGGTTAAAAAAATAGAAGATATCAATAATTATATTTTTAAAATGTCAATCTTTTTCAGTCTTAGTCTTATCTATAAAATGGGTATAATACCTCAGAGTTGTTTTTCAAATGAATTAACTATGTAAAATGCTTTGCAATTTTAATGAAGTAAATTCCAATTACTATTATTACTTAAAATCACATAATTAGCTAATGGGAGAGTTAAAATAACACTTGAGATATCCTGACTTCAAGTTCCTTATACCTCTCTGACTTTTCTTCCAGCATGAAAATTATTTTTCTGAAAAAGATTGTTCTAAGAATTATGGCAGTTTTTTTAAATGAATAATTTATGTGTTTCTTTAACATATAAAAACAAGCATTTGAAGACCACGAATCAGAAGAAACATGCCTGATGTTGTAATCTAAAAAAAAAAAACAAAAAACAAAAAAAAACACCCTACTTAAATGAACACTGTTCATTTCTGGGCCCTTCAGATGTTAGACTGGGTTATATAATGAAGTAAGAGCCTCTGCTGTTCAGTTCCCTTCAGAAATGTGTCTAATGAGCACCACCAGCTGAATCTGGATAAAAACCAAGTGGCTAAAATTCATTTTTCTTTCAGATTATTTGTTGTAATGTGGTTCAAGGACAGATGTGATTCATTTCTTTTAATGCAGGCTTCAGATTACATATGTGAACAGCTTTTTCTCCTTGCTATATCCATTCATTTAAATATTACATATGCTACAGATGAGAATTATCTTTGCCATCATCTGATTATATATGATGTTTTAGAAAATTTCCATGCATTGTTTTATTTTTTCACATATTACAGAATAATGAGTAAAAGTGATAGTTAAGTATACTTTCTAAAATGGAAATCCTATGAAAACAAGCAAATAATCATTTAATAACATTAAGGACCTTGCTAACTATGTTTGATCTTCCTATCATTCCTTATTATACATTTTATTATTACATATATGTCATGTTTCTTCTGTTTTTAAAGGCAGGGACTATGCCATTTACCATTTTAATATCACAAGGGCCCATCAATAATACATTAAATCTAGTAAGGATTTAATACAATGACTGTTGAATTGAACTATCTTTACCATTGAGATGCTCCTGAAAAACTAACCAGTTACCTATGTTTTCCTTTATATTTTTGAATATTACTTTTCTCTATGCCTCAGCAATCTCCCTAGTGGGCATATAAAACAAGAACTTAAAAAAAAATCCAGCAGCAAGAGATAGAGAAATTCCATTTAAAATAATTGTATACAAAATAAAATATTTGGGTGTCTATTTGCCAAAACAAACCAGGAACTATATGAACACAATTACAAAACACTTTTCACACAAAGTCAGATTTAAACAATTGGAAAAAAAATCAATTGCTAAAGGATAGGCTGAGCTAATATAATAACAATGACAATTCTACCTAAATTAGTATGCTTGTTCAGTGCCATATGAATCAAATTGTCAAAAATTATTTTAAAGTTTTTGCACAAACAAAATCAATGTAGCCAAGATTAGACAGTAAGCAGAAAACTGAGAAAAAAAGTGTTTATATCTAATGTTTTTTAAAAATGCCTCATTTCTAAAATATATAGATTTGACTCAAATTTTTAAGAATGCAAGACATTCCCCAACTGATAATTGGTCAAAGAATACGAAAAATTTTCAAAGAAATTAAAGCCATTTCTAGTCATATGAAAAATGTTCCAAATCACTATGGATTAGAGAAATGCAAATTAAGACAACTCTGTGATACCACTTCACATCTCCCTGATTAGCTAAGATGACAGGAAAAGATAATGATAAATATTGGAGGGGGTGTGGGAAAATGGGGACACTAATACATTATTGGTGGAACTGTGAAATGATCTAACCATTCTGAAAAGCAATTTAGAACTATGCTAAAAGGGCTATCAAACTGTGCATACCTTTTGATCCAGGAGTGTCACTACTGGGTCTGTATCCCAAAGAAATTAAAAAAGGAAAGAAAAGAACTCATGTGCAAAAATGTTTGTAGCATTTTTTTTTTTTTTTTTTTGCCGTGGTAAAGTATTGGGAAAATGAGTAGATACCCATCCATTGGGGAATAGCTGAATAAGTTATAGTATGTTAAAATAATGGAATGTTATTGTTCTATAAAAAAAGATGAACAGGCTGATTTTTAGAAAATCCTGGAAAGATTATTTACACGAATTAATGTTGAGCTAAACACACAGAACCAGGAAAACACTGTACATAGCAACAGAAAAATTGTCATGATTGACATGATGGACTTGCTTTTCTCAGTGGTTTAGGTATCCAAGGCCATCCCAATAAACTTTGGATGGAAAATACCATCCAAATATATATAGATAACTGAATGTAAATCAACATATGCTGTTCACTTTTTTTTTTCCTACTGTTGTTCTTTTCCTCTAGTGGTTTTCCCTTTTGTTCTGATTTTTCCCCCAACATGATTAATAAAGAAATATGTGAAAAAATGAATGTATGTACATGTATAACAAAAATACCTTATTATTCCATGTAACTGGGGAAATTTTTTTTAAAAACTGAAAGTCAAATATATATATTTTTAAAAGTATCCACAGCAGGATTCTAGCAGGACTCACAGAAGCAAAAACTGAAAATAAAATGGGTGTTGACAAATTGAGAAATGACTAAAAATCTATATAAGATGAATGAAATGGAAAATTATATCTAGTAAAAAAAAAGAATGGGGAATTTAGTTAAATTTAGGGAGACGTGGATGGACTAACAGAGAATATGATAATGAAAACCAATAGAACAACATACATATTACGACAATAATGTAAATGGACAATAATGTAAATGTAAATTATTAAAGTGAAATTAAACTTTGTGTGATAGAAAAGTCAATGGGAGTCCTGAAAAAGAGGTAACCAAATAAATTCTCTTCTCTCATGGCAGAAAGGCAAGAAAATACCAGGATATAATACATATGATCAGTATGACACACACTTAAGGGAGAATATGGACAAGGATCACATAGGGTCAGCAGCAATGAATGGGCCAAGATCAGCATCAGTAGACACTGAAATGGCACAATAGAGTGCTGGTCTAGTCATGAAAATTGGAGCTGAAATCTAGACTCAGACATTTACTAGCTACCGTGGCCTTGAGTAAATCACTTAACTACTTTCCTCAACTTTAAAATGGAAATGATAATACCTACCTCACAGGGTTGTATGAATGATCTGTAAAGTGCTTAGCATAGTATCTGGCACAAAACAGGTGCCATAAATGCTGTTATTATTGTTACTGTTGCTGTAAGAAGGAACTTACAAATTGATGAGATGACCCATCTATTTGCATTTCTTATGAGGTCTCATGAAAAAGATTTAAAGCTAGAAAGAATTCCAGAGATCATCTAGTAGTCTAAGCTCATTTTACAGAATGGGAAAACTAAGGAGGTTACAAAGGAAGCAAGCATCAGACATGGGATCTGACTATAGAGTTAATCTGCATTGCTCCACTTCCATTATCTTCTATAGTTCTCACAACAATGACAGATAAGTGGGAAAGGTATGATGAACCCTACTTTTAAGAAATGAGGAAATTGGGGATCAAAAGTCAATTTATCTATAATCTGCTTCATCTGTTTAAATTCATCACAACTGATGATGTTAGTTTGGAAAAATCATAAAAAGATTAAATTGAATTAAGATTCAAATGCGCTTATAGGTCCATATCTCAAAAATTTCTCAAAAGAAAATGAGTCATAATCCATTTTCATTTTGATAGGCACTTAATTTTTAAGAATAATCAATCAACAAATTGATTAAAAACTGAAGAGAATTGACAGGAGACTAAAATATTTTATGAGGGAATATGACATGGATTTAAAATTTTAAAAGGAATTTCAAAGCTAGAATTATTCTTATAGTGTTTAAAAATAATGTATTGCCTTCATAATAGATTCAATTTACCTCAATTAGTATTTATTAAGTGTCTACTATATGCTGATTGTTTTAAGTTGGGGAGGGGGAAAGACGCAAAGACAAAAATAAAACCACCTCCCAGCTTTCATGGAGTTTATGTCACACCAAGAGGGTGGTGGGGTAGGCAACAACAAAGACTTGAATAAGTAAATGCATAAAGCAATTTTAGGAATGGGGCACTAATAACTGGGAGACTCAATTAAGATTCAGTTAAGGCCTATTTTAGGAGACAGCAATTCAGCTGAACCATAAAAAAATCTAGGAGTTCTTAGAGGAAGAGTTGACAAAGTTGAGAATGTCAACATTCTGTTTAAAACCAGAAGTGGAAGAATGCAATGGGAAGACTAGAAATAATAATAACAGCTATCATTCCCATGCAGGCAGTGTCTTGAGTTTAACAAAATGTTCCCCCCCACACAGCCATGTGAAATAAATAGCACAAGTGTTAGCATCATCATAAAAATGAAACTGAACCTCAAAAAAGTTAAGGGTCTTAGACATAGTTACAAAATGAGTTAAATGTCTGTGGTGGGATTTGAACCAGAGTGAAAGAAACTGGACACTGGAAGGGAACTCAGTGACCATATTAATCCATCCTTAGATAAAAACAACCTCAAATGTAAAATACCCAGGTATCAACCTCTGCTGAAGGATCTCCCTAAGGAGGATGGGGAATTCCTAGGACTCTCTAACTATCCAGGAAATTGATTGTATCTAGTGTAAATCAGCTTGTTTGCAATTGCCATGATTCTGGTTTAGCCTCCTGGGATCAAAAAGAACAAATCTAATCACTCCTACACATGACTAACCTTCAAGTACTTGTAGTTATTACATTCTCTCTGACTTGTCTCTTTTTCAGATCAAACATTTCTAATTCCTTCAATCAGGTTATAAATTCAAGGCCCTTCACCATAATGTCAACTCTACTCTGGACACACTATAACTTGTCATGTTTTTAAATTCTGATGTCCATAATTGGCACTGTATTGGAGATGAGGTATGACTATGGCAGAACACAATAAGAATAGTACCCGGGGAAGATAGCAATTAAAAAAAAAAAAAAAAAAAGCTAATCACTCATAAAGGGAAGTTAAAATTCTGTCCCCAGTCCCTTGAAGATAGTAGACCATCAATTTATGTTTGCTACTACTGTTGATTCATCACATCTCCTCAGCTATTAGTTGCCAAGGATTTTTTCTAAAATTCAGTAATCAATTGTAGGAAATAAGCTCAGATTCTACTTGGTCACTGACCCAGATTTTTTTGCCTTGATCCCTTACCTAGAACAAACAAATATGAATGCCACACTACAATCTCCATGCCTATTCCTTGGAATAGCTTTAGGAATTTATAGAATCTCAGAACCTTGATAGAATGAACAGTATTCATCTTCCAGGACAATTCCTTCAATTTAAAAATGAAAAAACTGAGGATCAGAAATGTCTCAACATAAACATTTTATTATAATTTTATTTTCAATTCAATGAAGCAATAAATAAATTAATCAAACACCAGCAGTGTTAGGAATTCTGCCTTGGAGATACAAATACACAAAATAATTAATCTGCATTCTCAGGGTGCTTATACTCCAACTGAGAAGACAACAATATATGAGGTAGATAAAGACAAGGTAGTTTGAAAGGCACAACAGATAGAGGATAAGGAAAGGCTTTATTGTTAAGATTATGTAAGAATAATGTAGAGAGGGATTCAAAGAAGTGGAGGAGGGGCGGGAGAATATTACAGGCACTGAGGATAGTGAGTGCAAAGGTAGAGATGGAAAGTAGAGAATTGTGTGAGTAAAGAAGAGAAGGCCAGTCAGACTCCAAGGCAGAGTGGAGATGGGAAATCAGGAGGAGGCAGTCATGTCCTGGAAACAAGCTTGTAAAGCTAAACATAGTTTATATTTTATCCTAGAAGCAATAATGAGATAATAATGAGTTGTTTGAGGGAGTAACATGATCAATTATATACTTATGGAAAACCACTTTGACAGCAGCATAAAGAATAAATACATAAGAATAGAGAGAGATGTAGAGGGAAGCCAAATTAGGAGATCCTGGTAATAATCAAGGTGAGAGGGATGAGAAGAGTAGCTGAAGTGGGGGCTGCCTGCAGAGGAAAAAAAGGTTTGGATGTCAGTTATGCTGTGGAGGCTGGAATGGTAAGATGCAGAAACTGACTGAAAATGTAGAATGAGGAAGCATGAATGCATGAGGGAAACACTGATTTTGTTGATCAGGGATACTGGAAGAATTGTGGTGCCTTTAGCCGAGCTACAGGGAAGTCTGGGGAAAGGATGGGGTGAAGATGATGTGTTCTATACTGCACTTGTCAAGTTTGAGATGTTTCAGAGACATCCAGTTTTAAACAGCTAATAAGCCACTGGTGATTCAAGACTGAAACCCAAGAGAAAGACTGGTGAGCAGCATGAGCTTAGAGATGGTTGCTGTACCATGAAAGGCAATGAAGTCATCAAGAGGAGAGAGAGGGTAGAGACCAAAAAATGACCTGAAATGGAGCTGTAGGAGTAAATCTAGATCTGTTCAGTGGCAAGGGCACAAATGAGATGATAGGAATAACTGAAGTATGGCAAGAGAAAAGTAGTGATAGGAAAAGGGGGAAAGGTATTAGCTGAATGGGGTTAAGACTGCAAAGAAGAAAAATAGAATAAGAACTCATGAAATGGACTGAGAAAATACTGAGGAATGGAGGGATTGGAAGTTCTAAAGAATAAGTTTTCAAGGGGTAAGGCAAAAGGAAAGATTAAGGAACTGGAACACTTGTGGTAATAGTGAGATCCAAGGTGTTACCATCAGTGGGTATGTTTGAAGTAAAGTGGAGTAGGTCTTAGAAACTAAGAGAGTAGGGAACTAGACAGAACATTATCAAGAAATTTAAAGAACTTTGGATAAGGGCAGGAACTTGGGAGAAGAGGATGAACCAGATGTTCAATGCCTATACATTGTCTTCTTTCAGAGAGAGAAAAATAAAGAAGCAAGTTTTGACAAAAAAGAACAACAAAGACAAATATTTTTAGGTCTTAGAAAAAATGTTAAATTAACAAAGGGATCAGCTTCACTAGAGATAATTCAGATGATAAAATGAAGCACAGTGATGATAATTCTTTTGTCAAAGAAAACAAAGTATTTTATATACCTAGACTAAATAAGGGGCCTTTCAGATTCTAAGGATGGTACCTTTAATTACTTTTTGAATATAAATATCTAGCAAAGTTCAATTTATTTCATGAACAATTAAATTATTCATAATAAATGAAATCAGTAGCTAGCTGTTATATCTAATATTCATTACATAGTGTTTACATTACTTTTTTGGGGGGGTGTCCTATAGCTAAAATATTTTATGCTATTAAAGAATATTTATTGCTGAAGTAATGTTTGCCTTAATCCACTGAAAGTCTCATTTAACAGAGATCTTTTTCTACATCTACCAATGAAATGAGCTTTTCTTCTAAAAGTTTACTGAGCCAGGTGGCATTTTAAATGACTGATAGCAGACTTGATACCAAACACAAAATTAAATACGGATCTATTAGAATTTAAAACATTTTAGTCAATTTGTTAAGGAAAAATGCATTAAGAAATCAATCAGGGCAGGCAAATATCTATAATTTAAACTTATCAAAATGTGGCTGCATATTCTTTGAGATGTTCTACCGTAAGAATTGAAAAAAAATTGCATTTAAATTCTATTTTTAATATGCATTAATGAAGGCCTAAAACCTAGTACTTTTCTTTAATCATACTTTTGATAGAAATCCCCACAAAACAAAGCAAGAGTTTTCATGCAAATACATATGTTTTCTTAAAATAGAGTGGATTATGCTATTTTATTTTTCCACTAATAGACATTTGGAAAATTTTCAGGAACATTATGAATGACCCAGCTTGAGTTCTACTGATCAATCCACTTGCAGCATATTCTGCTACTACAAATGATTTATGGGGAGACTCTTGTAATCTACTTAGTAGTGTTTTGCTGATTATATACAAATAGAATACCTTGAAAAATAAGCTCATGGCTTTTCAACTAAAGAAAAGAAAGATCACTATTTACTTGCATATGACATTTCAGAATGTTTCTATTTAAATTCTGAATATATAACATTTTTATGTGAGGCATTTTTGCAGTAGGAAAAAACAAGTTCAGGAGAAATACCAAATGTTCCTTATCTTGGAAAATGACATCACAGAAGCAGATGAGAAAATGAGGCAAAAACTAAAACTAAGTGAAAATTTATCTGCAATGAAATCTAGTTTCTGAAAATCTGCTGAATTTCCTGATTCTTCTGAGCAAAATATAATTGTTAAGATATTAAGTACATTACCAGCTTTTTCATGCTTAGGAGAGGATGGCTGGATCTGATTCTTTCCCCCCCCTCCCCCTGATATCAACACAACTACAATTGAGCATCTTGATATATGCATGACAGAAAAACAAAACTGCACATGTAATAGTGGATGTCCAAGTATTTGTTCCTTTTATTAAGTGCAATAAAATCAATAGAGAACTTTTAAACTTTCATAGTTTGTATCTGATTCCTTCCAGTTTTCTGTTCTTTTCTGTGCATAAAATTTTTTAAAAATAATTTTCCTTTTATGGGAGACTGAATATCACACAATATAAGAAGTGAAATGCTTAACACAAAATCATACAACCAGTATATGTCAGAAGGGGGTCTTGAAAACTAGGTTTTCCTGGCCAGTTCTCTATGAACACTTGTTAATTACTTTAAATTTCAAAAAACTTTGGAGATTAAGTATTTTTCTTGTCATAAGTTCTGGATGTGAAGATGTTTCTAGAAACCACTTGTAAGAGAGCAGTTTTCATTTAAGGAAAAGAAAACAAAACTAAAATGACAGGAAGAATACTATGCTAAAAGAATACTATGCAAATTTCTAAATAGTATCTGTATTTTCTCAGCCTACAAAGGTACAGTAGACAAACATCTCTTCTTAAAGATTTGAGTATCACTGATTTATTGAATTAATGAAGAAAACTAGGCTCACAGATAGTAGTGCATCATGAAGTTTGAACTAATTTTGAAAAGTGACAACAAAAGTTACTTAATTATCTATGTGAAATTAAGCACTCAAGAGACTATCAGGTGAAAATTGGCTTTTAAAGATTCAGAATAAAGAGAATCGGTACATAGATTTCATTCCATTCAGGGTAAATTGTATGCATCCTGTCAAAAACAAACAAAAAAAAATTTCTGTACTACAATAAAATATCTATACAAGTTCTATCTTGGTTCCAAGTCTTTATCACTGCCTAGCAGACATCTTTATTTGCCTGTCCCAAAGACAGGCAAATTCATTGTGTCCAAGCAAAGATTAAAGAATGATTCAAAAAGACTAAAATATCAATTCTGTCTACAATACATGCAATATTCCAAACTCCTAGTCCTCTGCTTCTTCAAGGAACAAATACTCATTAAGTCGAATTTGGGTTTTGCACTCTATTTTTTAGATGTTTATTGAATTGAACAGTTATTTTATTAAATTCTGGTGCATGAATCTGTATAAAAGTCACTAAAGAATGTTCTTTTATTTCACAGTATAAACACATTTTAAAAATGAATCAACTAGAAAGCATTTTAATAATATACATTTTGATTAGGAACAAAGGACAATTTATTGAAATAAAACAAATTCAAAGTTAATAAATATTCAAGGTAAACTAATTTTGGTTTTATTAATTATTATATGTGTAATATTGGGCAAATAACCTAAACCCTTATAAGGTCCCTCAGCTGAAAAATATATGGATTAGATTAGATAACCTATAGGATTTCATTCAGTTCTAAAGTATCTTATGATCCCTATAAAGATTATTTTTTACTCCTTTGGGAACAGACCAAAATTCAGCGGTAGTAGATGAATAGTAATTAAGGTAATTACATTTCAGCTACTAAGCACAATAAATAGGTCCTATTCCAGGTGTAAATAACAACAACAACAACAACAAAAAGAAATAGCAAACAATCCATCAAACAATAATTTAAACAAATTATTTTTCACTTTCATTAAACTTCAGCTAAACTTTCAACTTCAATTCTATTCTTAAGAAAAAATTGTTTTTATATCTTGAAATATAATGAGGAAAATCACTAATCATCCACTGCCTGGCTAAAATCATAAAAGAGAAGCTAACTCAATTGCAAAAAGACTTACATTACAAACATAGTAATTGTAGAATCCTTAAATATTTCACTTTCAAGGGCAAACAAGTATAAAACTCAAAAAGTAAATCTTAAAGAAGGACAAAGAGATAGTTGGGAATTTTAGACATAAAAGACTAATGGTATATTACAAATAGGAATATTAAAAGGTATGCATATTTTTCAGGATTTCATAATAATTTTTAAAAAAATCATATATTAGAGAATGTGAAATATATATATATTTATGTGTGTATTTATATATGTATGTATGTTTGTATATGTATATGATTGTATACATACAACAAATGTCAAGCCTTAAGTAGTAAACAATTTTTAAAAAAAAATGATCATGATGCAATAAAAGTTAAAAATCATGGAAGTCAAATGATAGATACATACAAGAGAAATTAAGCAATGATACAATGCTAAAAACAAAACATATAATTGTAGAAACATGCATAGAACAATTGTACGTGTTTAACATATTGGATTACTGGCTGTCTAAGGGAGGTGGGGGGAAAGGAAGGAGAAAAAATTTGGAATACAAGGTTTTGCAAGGGTGAATGCTAAAAACTATCTATGCATATATTTTGAAAATAAAAAGCAATACCAAAAACAAACAAACCAAATCATGGAAACAACTGATGATAACTACATAAAGGGAAATGACAACAATGAGGAAATATTTTAAAAAAAAAAAAGTTTGTGAGTTGTGAGTGATAGTTATAGTAGTCCCCAGAGAGAAAAAAATCTATCCTTGAAAACATGTAATAATAAATTAAAGATTAAGGAATAAAACATTGAATGAAAAAACATCTGCAAAATTAAAAAGTGAACCCTTTCAAAAAAAGAAATACCCAGTCAGAGAAGAAATAAACACAATTGGTTACATAAAGAGTGTAGATAAGATTAATCTAGATCTTTTTTTAAAAAACACTAAAATAATTGGCAAACCATTAGCTATCTTAATTTTTAGCAGGAAATTTAAATTGTCAAAATAAATGAATAAGGCAAATTCATAATGAACAGAGAATAAATGATTTATCAGAAACTTTATAATTACATGCTATCAAAAGTCAAGTCAATAAGCATTTATCAACTATTTATTATGTGCCAAGTTTGGACAAAATTTAGAGATAGTGAAAGATAGAAGGGTATGGCCTGCTGAGCCATGGGGGACAAGACTGAACAACAACATCTCCTATGAATTATTCTAAAGTGCTAGGAATACAAATATAAGGAAAAAAGGAACAATTGGTTTTGTCTTAAAGGAATTTACATTCGAAAGGGAAAAAACAATACATAATTTTTTTTTACAAGTTGGTAAGTGCTTATTGAGGATGGTAGTAGTGAATTTTGCTTTTTTAATAATATTTTTTGCATTGGATACAAAAGGTGAAAAATTACTAATAGATTTAACACATTTTATTGTTTTCTGAACATATATCATTAATATTAACAACAATAATCACCATGAATATATACATTCTTCCACAATAATAACAGAAATTTTCAAAAAATTTCAGAAAGTACAGATGGCATTATATGTGGTATTTCCTGCCAAAATATGGACAGCTTGGTGGCTCAGTTAATAAAGTGTCAAGCCTGAAGTCAGAAAAACTCATCTTCCTGAGTTCAAATTTGGCCTCAGATACTTGCTAGTTGTATGATCCTATGCAAGTCATTTAACCTTATTTGCCTCAATTTCTTTATTTGTAAAATGAGCTCAAGAAGGAAATGGCAAAGTACCACTTCAGTATTTTTGCTAAGAAAACCCTAAATAGAGGTCACGAAGAGTTAGACACAACTAAAAAAATAACCAACCAAAACCACTGCTATAATAAGAATCATAGAAAGAAAGAGTTATTAAGGAATAATTCTAATAACAAATGTAAAACAACATAATGGTCAGAGCTTACTTGAGTTGCTTAACTTATTGAAGATCTGTGGAGAGGCACTGGAAGATGCATTAATGCCTAGATGACTTACACAATACAAAATTGCAATACCATATTGCCTAATTCAAGGAAAATTTAAAAAGATACATGCAATAGAAAATTTGGAAAATATATTAAAAATTCTCTATTTGTCTTTTAATCAGAAATTTAAAGAAAAAACTAAAGAATCAAAAAAATTTAAAAAGAATTGAAGGCAGAGCAAACAATAAAGTAAACAATTTTATATTAATCCATAACTTTATTATAGAAGTTTTGAGAAATAGGGGAAAAAACAAAACTAGAGAAGAATGGAAGAAAAACCTAGAATATATGAAGATCATTCCTATATGGTCCCAAGGAGCACAACTCAATGAAAATAAATATAAATTGGATCAAATGAAAAACTGAAAGCTTTACATTCTCAACATAATAAATGAAAAAAGAAACAGTTGCTTCCATGGAGATGACTGAAACTAACTTCTCTGCAGAACTGGATAAGCAGTGACTTTAAGAACCATAATTATTATCTCAAAGGCTTTACAACAGCTCACAAATAACTAGCAAAGTACTTTAACAACTTCCTTTGAGAGGCAATTTTGATTGATTTAAAAAAATCTTGATTTATTTTTTAATATTACCTAGATTTCTCTACTCTATAAATCTTCCCCTACCCAAAGAGATATTCCTTAAAACAGAATTTTTTTGAAGGGATGCAGAGAGAGGAAAAATCTGGTATAATTTATTTTTGGACTAATTTTATCTTATAGTAAGTAGCTTACATAGTTATATTGCCTTGAATATTTTAAGAACAAGAAAGATTTTCCCCAAAAGCCGAATGATTTTCCTTCAAATGGTAAGAAATGTATTTTAATGTATATATATGCATATATATAATGTTTTAAACATATATATATATTTTAAATGTTTTTAAACTAATTTTTTCCATTACAAAAAAAATTGATTTTCTTTTTCTTCCACCTCTCCCAAAGGGAAAAAAAAAATTAATCCCTGCAATAAATATACATACTCAAGCAAAATAAAGCCCCACAATAGGAATGTTTAAAAAAGTTATATATCCTTTCATAAACGGAATCTATCACCTCTCTGTTGGGAGGTGGGCAGCATGCTTCATCATGGACTCTCTGGAATAATGGTTGTTACTGCATTGATGAGGGCTCTGAACAGCATTCATATTTCTTGGTTTTTACAATGTTATTGTTTTTGTATAAACTATCCTAATTTTACCCATTTTACTATGCATCAGTTCATACAAATATTCCCAGGTTGACTTGAAACTGTTCTTTTCATCATTTCCTGTGGCACTGTAACATTCCATTGCATTTATATACTATATTTTGTTTAATCATTACTAGATGGTCAGTCACTTAGTTTCCAATTTTCTGTTACTAAAGAAATAGAGATGCTATGAATATTTTTGTATTTATAAATCCTTTCTCAGTTCTTTTGCAAGTGGGGAAATATGTTTAATAGAAGTATTATTGTTTAAATAGGTTCTTATTGATGTCTTTAGGGATTTTTTTTATATCACCATACTTTCTCCAATAATTCTTATCTTTCTATACAAAAGGTATCAGATGTTTACTAGCAAAATGATGAGAATACTAATGCTCTTTCTAAATAAAAGGCATTATAAAGAATTCACAGAATGTATCTATCTCAAAAAAATGGCTTAAAATATTTACTTGAAAACAATATATTGGCTGAAGAGCATAAACGAATGGCCAAGAAATGTCAAGGGTAGAAAGCACAAATTATAATTGACTGGATAGTTACTGAATCTACCACCAGGAAGCAATAAAACATTTATACTACTTTTAATAATTTTATTATTAAGTACTTTTAATAAGCACTCACTATATGCAATTCACTATGCTAAGTGCTAGAGACATAAAGAAAGGAAAATTTCTGTGCTCCTCATATTCATAGATCATTAATGTAATGCAGGCATATGCATATAAGTATGAATATATGAATTTATATGATACATATACACATGGGCATAAATATAAAATAGATTCAAGTACAATGGGAATTCTAGAATATTTAATATATATGTGGAAAACTGATTTCAATATTTAAAACAAACCAACACATAAATATCAATGATTAAAACAACAACAACAACAACATGCTTTTCAATGAGATCGTTTAAGTACATTATGGTTCCTTAAACCTTAACCCAAATGTCATATTTTCTAAATAGAACTAAGTATGGGTTACAAGTTTAAAAGCAAATAGAACCAAAGCATCTTATTAATAAGCATATGATATAAGATGCAAAATATGAACCTAAAGCTGGGTGGGGAATGTCTGATGAGGGGGTTGTATAAGACCCACTAAATCATTTGCTAAGTCAAACGCAGGTGATCATGAGCTGAAAGTTAGGTACCACTAGCTCCCACTGCTTGAGTTCTATAACTTGATAATTTTGAAAGGCCCATGAATGTTATTATAAATATCCAAATGCCCCTTGGGGGAAAAAAGATTTCTCAACCCTGAACTAAAGGGTTCCCATGGGAGAATGAAAATTGATCAGATACACTATTTTTTGAAAATCTTTCATAATTTAATACTAAATTTTTGTTTCGATTGAACAGTATAAAATTTTTATATACATACATACATACATACATACATACATACATACACCTAGAAGATAGGGAGATTGAATGTTTCAAGCTGAAATAAGGTGATAAATACAAATTCGTTAGCCTTTTCAAGGGAGGATACATGGAACAGAAGAATATCAAAAAGAAGAGACTTGATGAGTCAGTAAAAAGATTTACTGGTATTCAGAAATCAAAGCTAAAGAAAAAAATCACATTAAAGCATTAATAAATAATGCTAATCTTAATGTACACTTTTAGAACTGTAATTTGTACCGGGGTTGATGTGGAAAAGATCTTAAAAAAAAAAGCAAAAAAAAAAAAAAAAAAGCCCTAACACACTGAAGCACAGGATCCTTCTTAAAGCAGTTACTGAAAGATGAATGCTTCCATGCCAAAAAGGAGGAAAATTATTTCTGATGCACATAGTAGGTGCTTAGTACACGATTACTGACTATCATTCTTATGAATACAAGAGAAACCTGTCAAAAATGACAGAAACAATTGAGAATATCAAGATATCATTTGACAGTAACAGTAAACGCCATTAGATTTGTCTGGGAAGTGTTCCCAGTCTTCAAAGCTTTGAAGCACAGTCTCATCAATATACTTTGTCTCTTGCATTTGATGATTAACACAGGAAATTTTGGAAAAGCTGATGACCAGAAGGCTGTCCACTAGGTAATGAACTGTTTTGGTCATAGCAAATTATGAAAACAGTATGGAAATGAATGTCCACAGTAATTAAATTATGGACCTAATGAGGAATGGAAGAATATTTTAAAACATCGATACATCGATACACCTAAAAGGTAGGAAGGAAAGGAAGGAAAAAATGGATATAGCTTTTTTTTTTTTTTTTAAAGCTTATATTGATTTACATGAAATCTACTTCTTGTCTTTCTGGGTATAGATAGCATTTTCTATCCAATGTTTATTGGGATTGCCTTGGATCACTGAACCACTGAGAAGAAATAAGTGTTCATAGTTGATCATTACACAATATTGCTGTTACTGTGTACAATGTAGAAACATGATTAATATACAAAAAAGTAGTAGTTCTCATAAGTTACTGACATACTTCTATCACTTGTATTCGGTAAATAGTGTCCTATTAAAATGGGATTATTTAGACAATAGACTGGTAAATTAAAAATTCCTTTCATTTTTGGTCAAATGAAATAAAATTGTTTAATATGAAGAGATAATATCTAAAAAAAATGATGAATTTCAGGAACTGAGTTAGAAATGTACTGGGAAAAGGGGGAGAAAGAAGTAAAATGATATAAATTATCTACCATAAAAAAAAGAAGCAAGAAACAGTTTTTTTACCATGAAAGGGAAGAAAGAGAGTGAGTGAATGAACCCTACTCATGTCAAAATTGGATCAAAGAGAAAATAAGATACACATTCAATATGGGTATAGAAAGCTATCTTAACCTGCAGGAAAATAGGAGAGGAATGGGATGCTGGAAGTGGGAAGGATGATAAAAGAGAGGGCATATGGGAGAAAGGAGTAGTCAGGAGCAAAACACTTTTGAGAATGGACAGGGTGAAAGGACAGGGTGAAAGGACAGAAAGAAAAGAATAAATGGGGGGAAATAGAGTTAGTAATAATAATAGTAAAAAGAAGTTTGTATCAAGTTTCAATGATAAGGCCTCATTTCTCAAACATAGAGGGAACTTAGTCAAATTTATATAAAAAAAAAAAGCCAAGCCTCAATTGATAAATGATCAAAAGATATGATCTATGCCCAAAACACTATAAATTTAGACACATCCTTTGACCTAACAATACCACTACTAGGCATGAATCCCAAAAGAGATTTAAAAAAAAAATAAGGAAAAGTATCTATATACAAAATATGTAGCAACTCTTGGGGTAAAATATTGGAAATTGAAGGGATACCCATCAACTGGGGATGGCTGAATAAATTGTGGTATATGATTGTCATGGAGTATTATTGTTCTATGGGAAATGATGAGCAGGTTGCTCTCAAAAAAAAAAAAAATCTGGGAAGTTCTCCATGAACTCAAGTAAAGTGAGATGTACATAAACAAAGTAATAAAAGAATTGCAGGCCAGAGCCAAGATGGTGGAGTGGAGATATGACTGTGTGACCTACTCTGACCTTCTATCAAACCAACAGCAGATTAAGCCTCTGAACTGATTCTTAAGTCAAAGAACTGACAAATATTTGGACTACAAAACATTCCCAGAAGAAATTACCTTGGAAGAGCTTAAGAACAGGTCAGTTTTAATCAGGCAGGGGGTCAGTTACCCAGTCCAGATAGTAGCGCAGACAGGGCAGGAAGCTGGGCTGAGACTCAGAGTGTGGCATATTCTAAGCACCTGAGAAGTTTCTGTGGGCCTCTTAGGCCACTCTGCCCTGGCTGCAGGCAGGTGCTTTGGCAGATCTGCCTTTTGTAAAAGGTGGGCTGTAAACCACTGAGAATGCTGGACTTAGCCCCATAGCCCAGCACTGGAAGTCAATCAGCCAAATAGCCCCAGGGCAAATTGAAACAGCTGCAGATCCTCTGCTACCTTTTGACCCAGCAGTGTTTGTATCGGGCCTATATCCCAAAGAGATCTTAAAGGAGGGAAAGGGACCCACATGTGCAAGAATGTTTGTGGCAGCCCTTTTTGTAGTGGCAAGAAACTGGAAACTGAATGGATGTCCATCAATTGGAGAGTGGCTGAATAAATTATGGTGTATGAATGTTATGGAATATTATTGTTCTATAAGAAATGACCAGAAAGATGATTTCAAAGAGGCCTGGAGAGACTTGCATGGACTGATGCTCAGTGAAATGAGCAGAACCAGGAGATCGTTATACATGGCAACAAGACTATATGATGATCAATTCTGATGGACATGGCTCTCTTCAACAATGAAATGTTTCAAACCAGTTCCAATTGTTCAGTGATGAAGAAAGCCATATACATCCAGAGAGAGGCCTGTGGGATCTGAGGGTGGACCACAACATAGCATTTTAATGCTTTCTGTTGATGTTTGCTTGCATTTTGTTTTCCTTCTCAGGTTTTTTTTCTTGTAGATCCGATTTTTCTTGTACAGCAAGATAACTGTATAAATATGTATACATATATTTGATTTGTCACATATTTTAACATAATTATCATGTATTAGACTACCTGCCATCTAGGGGAGGAGGTGGATGGAAGGAGAGAAAAATTTGCAACAGAAGGCTTTGCTAAGGTCAATGTTGAAAAGTTACCCATGCATATGTTTTGCAAATAAAAAGCTTTAATTAAAAAAAAAAATTAGAATTGGACAAGTGAAAGCTAATGGCTCCTTGAGACATCAAGAAAAAAATCATATAAAATTAAAAGAATGAAAAACAGAAAAAAAAGTAGTAACAAAAAAGTAATAACAATCTTCTGCAATGACCAATTGTAAACGACTGTGCTATTCTCAGCCATATGATGATCCACAACTACTCTGAAGGACTTATGAAAAAAATCTATTCATACCCAGAGAAGAAACTAATAGTGTCTGAATACTGATTGAAGTATTTTAAAATGAAATAAAATTGATGAAAAAAGACAAAATTATTTTGTTAATTTTCATTTAATAATATAGTCTTCAACGAAGAATTTTTTTGAATGGTCTTTCTAAGACATTGGTGGATCTGCACTGATATATCTTGTCCTTGGCTTGGTTCTAGTTATAATAAATGATGGGTATTTTTAAGACAGTTGGTCAGGGAAAAAAGGTCAAAAGGTACTTATAAAATATGAATAAGCTAAAGAAGCCACAAAAAGATGGGTGGCATTTTAACATAACAAATATCTTCCTCAATAATGACAAGATTGATATTTGGCAGTAATACTCTTAGAACTGACTTTGTATTGAAGACAGTTTCTGACTCTTCCAAGAACTCCTTATGAAATGAATTGCTGGTGGTAGAAAAGTTGATTATAATGAATATTGAATCTGCATCTTCCCAAGCTACATATAGAAAGGAATGAAGGTGCTTCCTATAAAGACAGATGATTAATATTTTAACTTTGAAAATTAGCACTGATGTAGAACCATAATGACAATGTATACGATCCTTAATGTTTCAACTATTAAAAATCCAAAACTTTTGTAAATGTTGGAGACAAAAAGACTTACAAGAGTGAAAGTTTTCCCCATCAATATGGGACAATCTGAAGTTGACATGAACTAGAAGTAGTTAGCTATAAAAAACACACAGAAAATCTTGCAGAAAAGATCATTGTTGATATTAACAAAATTGCCTCAGAATTTTTCTTCGGGGAAAGAAAAGCAATAAATTATGAATTTTGATGCATGTAGACAGATATTGTCTAACATGCCAATCAGTCAATCATTGCCATCACCCATAGAATTCCACTTCCATGTCTATAAATGTTGAAAAAAATTTCCAAACATTCCAATTATTCATATGCCTTACAAATCCTAACTCTGTTATTAATACTCCCTGAAGAACTAATTTCTTCTTTCCCTTAGTTCATTCCCAGGCTGTCATGCCTTTTTCTCATCCCTTTTCTATCTTGTCCTTTTTGTAAACTTATTCAAATATATACTACCTCCTATGTTCAATTTTTTTTTAATCTTGTCCAATTTCCAATCATCTCACACTAAACTTTAATCATGGATTACTCCCACCATAGCCCTCCATCACTTTTATATATTTCTGCTGAATGAAGATGGAGGAAATAAATTAAAAATGTTAACACATGTTGGAATGGACCTGAGAGAGCTAAGGGGACAGTGGAAGATCTGAGTTCAAATGCAGGCTAAGTCACATAAAAACTGTGCCATAGGACAAATGACTTAATCTCTTAAGGGCTTAGTTACCTCATCTATAAAATGAGGGTAATAATAGTACCTGCTTCTCAGAATTTTTATGAGAATGAAATGAGTTAATATTTGCAGAAGTGCTTAGCAAAGTGCTAACAACAGAGAACTGTTGTTTATCCTTTACATTTGAAGAGGACCAAAGACATCATAGGGTAATATCTTGAATTTGATTTCAGCAAGGTAGCAAAGTCATCAGCTTCCCTCCCTCTTCCAGAGTCACTAAATTCATTCAGTGGCAAGACAAACTCTAGGATAAGTGGTGATGGCGCAGGATGCAGGGAATGGCCTTGGCGTCTCTGGTACCCGAGCCAGCTCTGGGGGTTCCTCTGCTGCTCTAGGAGCCTTCACAGCTGATGGAACTCATTTTTCTCACCTGCCCCTTCCTCCCGGGATGAAGTCTGAATATACATAGTTGGTGTTCACCCTTTGCCTCCCAGATCACAAATGAGTTTGAGGTCCATCAGTTACTCTCAGCTTGATTCCGCCTGTCTGTTAGCCCCGAAAAGGTCTCAGCAAGCCCTTGCACCCCCATTGACACTCCATATATCTCCTGGCACATAGTTGGCATTACATAAATATATGAATGCTAGTTGTTGTTATTTAATCCCAATTTGACATGGCATCAAGGCAAACATTCTATTTCTCCCTGAGACAATATCCTGTCAATAACAACAGTTTGAGGTGACAGTCAGTCCCTCAACTCTTTAACCTTTCAGCCAAAGACTGAATTCACCTTTATTGGTTGGCATTTATTGGTTCCTATTTTACCAAAATAAAAATTACAAAAATAAAAACAAAAAGAAGAGGAGTCCATTTGCTGAGGACATTTTTTTCCCCTATACTCTTCTCATGTCTTCACACATCTTTCCCCACTATGTGTTCCCTCACTTTGGTGAAAAGATGATCCCTTTTCTGGTCAAAGTGAATGCCTCTGTACTGGATGTTTGATCCTCTCTCCATGAACAACATTAATTAAAAGTCAGACTAGACTTTGAACCCTAGTTCTCTGCTTCCAAAATAGAAAGGTGGCCATCTTAAGTTAAAAAATATTCCTGAAATCTTTACACTTGCCCCAGTGACACTAAGTGGTCATCAAAGTATCCTATTAATTTACTGTTGAGTATTGTCTTTTACTGTTGTAATAATATATTGAACTCAAAGCAGAAAGAAAGAATTATTTTCATGAATGATACTAACTTGATTTAAAATAAACTCTTCAAAAGGAAAGTGTGCCTTTTGCATTATAGATTTATGGATCCTTTTTTTTTTTTTTGTTGTTGTTCACATATGCATCTAAAGGATCAAGTAACCTGCAGCTATCACACTTTTTGATTTTCATTAAAGCCTGTGTTTGAGCTCCTAATAAAAGAATGTATTCTAAGAGGGTTCATGGTTCTCTTAAATTATCTTAAATTCAACTTCAAATTCTACACATCACTAAAAGTAAAGTATTATTTGGCATTTCCAAACTAATAAATTTAATTGTAAAAGATAATTTATCAATTACAAGATATATTTAGCAAGGTTTGTCATCAAAATAGAAGTATACATTTTATAATGTCCTCATGTTTTTATTCTCTTAATTCCTATATTTTATACTAATTTCCATTTAATATAATAGATATTTATAAAACTAAATTTGAAATGTATTAATAAGCATTAAGAAATAAACTATCCTTATAAAATCCACAGAATTTTATAATTAGATGCAAATTGAGATACTTTTTCCATATTATTCTAAATTTAGTTGGTGTAAAATAAAACACAGAGTATATTCAACTATTTAAATAATATTCCTATAAAAATTAAATTTCTGAAAGTTGCCATACTCAATTTCACAGATGTGGAAACTGAGGCTGAATGAGATTAAATGACTAGCTCAAGGTCACACAACTAGTAAGTTTTGGGTCTTCCTAAGTCCAAATCCAGAAGTCTATCGTCTGAACCATCTGTCTCGTATAGAATACAGATTATACTCATGTAGTGTACAGAATGTTGGAATTAGAATTAGAAAAAGCTTGTTCAAGTCTCATTCTGGTCTTTACATTACGTGACAACAATGACAGTGTTTTAAGAAAGTCCCTGTGACTTTTCTATTTCTAACTCCCAGATGGATTGCAAGTTATAGTGGAGAAAGGACTTCTGAGTTCTCACACTTGGAGTTTACAGTACCAACAAAATTATAGATGCTCTGAATATTAATTTAATCATATTTCTTTGGCATAAATAGAACTGACCACACAATAATTATTAAGTTTCTTCTTGGCAACTAATATAAATATATGGACAGATCCAAAATAATTTTATTTCTGTTATAATGGTTATGAAAACCCAACTTACTTTATTTATTCAAATATCCATTCATTTATTAACTAAAATGTGAAAACCAGAGAACCTCAAAGAGATAAAAACTGTTGTGCTCAAAGGCCACCATGTCCAATATCCTGTATCTCAACAACACTTCTAGTAAGGGCAGATACAGAAAGGAGCTCTCCTGTTCCCTGTTCCTGGAATTCCTTTCAAGTATTTTCAAAGATTCAAAGAACCTAAAAATTGTTCCTCTTAAATTAAAATGTTGAGGACCTTTAATGTTAATTCTTTCCTCATTTTCTTGAATGCAATGAAATGTTTATTAATTCCTTAAAAGCAGATCTGCATTTTCTAGTTTAATAATATAAAATTTCAAACAAAGCTTTTTGCCACATAGGCCTTTCATAAATGAAAAATATGATCTAAAAAATGAGATTTTCAACTAAAGTTTTTTATTTTTAAAACTTCCTCTGTAGTTTTGTGAACACTTACATTAAATTCAATAACTACTTATTGAATTATCATAATTTCTCTAATTTTAGAAGATGAATTAAGAGAACTTTTCCTAGATGAGTAACTCACTGTGTTTAAAGTTGGGCCCACCTAAAAAAAATTAGTCTTTGCACTCATGGAGATTACATTCTAATGGAAGAAGCAGATCAAATCAGTCATGATTAATCATAAAATGAATTCAGATGACTAGAAGCCTCTTTTGATAACTCAAAATGTAGACATGAGGTCTGAAACCACATGTAAAGATATGCAACTCTAAAGAACAAATTAAAAAATGGGAGAAAAGATTAAACAAAATAAAACAAAACACCTCCATACCTTCACATTGAGGAAGCAAAACAAAACAAAAAACAAAAAAAAGCTTTCAGTTGGATGGTGAATGGGGATTAGGAATTCCCTAAATTCCCAACTGGTAACCTAGGACTATACAATCTGAAAAGGTTTTGCATGAAGCTTCTGCCAATGTACTAAGGATGCCACACTGCCTTGAATGGTTAATGTCTGTGTCAGTATGCTAATGATTCCTTTTTCCTTACCTCCAGATGCTCTAAAATATAGGGAGGATTTGTCATGCCAACTCTCAGCATAGCTCCCTCGGGAATCACTTCTACTAGTTTCCACAGCAGTGTGGGGAGGTCGGTGCCAATATCTCTGCCATAAGCCCCTGTGTCTTCACTGGTCAGCCATATCTCACAGACACCCTCTGTGAATAAAAGGAGATCATTAACAAATCTGTAGCTGAGCTGTTTACTTTATAATACAGCTGCTAACTCTTTTTAATGCAGTATTTCTCAAGACATTAAGCAGCCAGTCTGGATATTCAATTGCAGAGAAAATGCAGCTAATCCCTTGGGCAGCCTTGGGTTATTAAGTTCATTTTATGAACACCACAATGCTACAACAATGCTATAAATTATCACTATGTTCTGTGGAGTGATTAACATTCACAACCAATCAGTACAACTGTGCTTCTTTCACAGCATTTTGATCAGGACTAGTTGCATTTCTGAGAAGACCTATTTTATTGAACTTCTGGAGCAAAAGTGCTAAAGCTAGTGGCCCAAAGAAATAGATATTATCAGGAGTTAACTGATTAATTGGTTAGTCAACAACTTTAGGAAAATTGTCAAGAGTAGTTATGGTTCTAACAAACCAACAGTTAAAGGTAAGGATACCCATTTGTCCTGTACTAACTATTCAAATCTTTATTCAATTAAGAACACTGTATTAAACTATTGCAGTCAAAAGGTTGGTTGCTGTGGCAAACTAAGTGACTATCTTGGAAAACCTGTTTCCTGATTGCTTACATCCTATTTTCCATCAATCAGAGCGTAGGAAATAGTGTATTTGGTTTTTTGTTATAAAGAATTCTGATCTTGAACACTGCAGCTTGAAATAACATCCTCCCATCAAAATGGGGTGTGAGGGGAAGAGTAGGCTACTCCTTAATCACATTTAAAATTATTAAAACAGCATTAACCAAAGGTGCCAATAATACCTTGATTTTGAAATTTAAAAAATATAAAATTACAGTGCAACTGAGTATCAAGAAATAGTGGTATTATAAGATTTGTTCCTTTTTTTTTAAACAAACAGAAATATTCAGAAAATCTGCTTTAATAAGTATTATTAAAGTTGTATGGATATGCCCGAGCATTTGAATTATTTATGGTTTAAAACTGACTTCAACTGGATGAATCTCAAAAACACGGTTTAAATTTTCCTGGCCATCGACGATGGCAAACACATATAAAGCACATGGCTCTTTATATGAAGCTTGAAAAGACAAACTGACAAGCAAAATGAAGGCATGCACATTCTTTAATTAGATCCTTAGTGGTGAGTGGAACAATACTGAACATAAGCTAAGATATTATAATCACAATTGGGATGGGGGAGAAGGAGAACCATAAATATTTACTTTACTAAAAGTATTCCATTTTTTTTTACCAGTTCATCCTCATGAGCTGATTTTCAAGACTTAAAATGCCCTAAGACTGTCTACTTTTGTAGATTACAAATTTGTTTAAATCACTTTATAACTTTTCATTAAATAGTACTTTTCACATTCTAATCAAATATTCTCTCCATTTAATTGGTGAATAGAAATTTTATGACTTCATTAAAATTACAAGCACAGTATAAAGAACAGAATTGAGATATTGAGAACAAGAGAATAAAAGTAAGTTTATTGAAACAACTGAGAGCCATTTTAAGCCTTGAAAATCAACAACTTTCTTGAGGGCAGATTGCTTTTCACAGTAAAGAACTGAAGATTTGGATGCAAAAGTCAGACCTTGAATTACTTCCATCCATCACATCAAACTCTAACCTCCAAAGAACTATCATGGCATGTCTATTGACTAATTCTGTAACAACTGAATCACAAATATTTTCTTTTACCAGAAAATTATTTTTTAAAGGCTGGTTTCTGTTGAATATAACTTTAAAAAAATTACATGAGACAATATTAACAGCACGTGCACTGCCAGACACTGGAAACAAACAGGACAATTTTTAAATGTTATCTATCACAAAGTCCATTCAATGGAAAAGAGATATCTAAGTAACAATAAAAATGAATTTAAAAACACTGAAAGAGGTTACAAAAACAGAATATTATCCACAATTTTCCAGTTACTGGCATTAGAGCAACACAATATGAATATTTTAAAAGAAATAGAATAATTTTAATTTATAATTTTTCCATCCAAATGGTTCTACGTTATGCCTTATGTAGAGACAGGACTGCTGGAACATTGCCTTGCTGTCACTACATGAATATAGAAGGGGGAAAATCACTATGAATAGGAATGGAAATAACATCTCAGAAAACAGCAGCCAGCTTTTAAAGCTGCCTAGGTGGGGACCAATAGCCCCCTGGTGGGCTGAAACTTCAAATTAAATCACATAAAGAGGAAGCAGCTGTAGTAGTAAATCAGCAACAACAGGAATAACTATCTTGATGACTCTGAGATCAAGGCTGTTAAAGTGCTTGGTATATAGGAGGCAAGATGAAATAGGGCCGTGCATTCACATCATAAAACCACTGGATTTCAAGGAACTTGTCTCTTGCCAATTCAAGCTTAGCAGAAAAAGATAACCTTATCCTTAGGCCATCTAGATAAGATCTAATTTGCTAACACTCAATTTATGGCATCAAATTCAATATCTTCTTTAGAGATATATAAGAATGCATTGCAGAGTTAAGGGAACTCCAGGTATGGAACACTTCATATATCAGACTTAGTTAAGGTGTTACCTAGCTTTGGTAAAGTGGTATCTTTGGTTTCTTTTAAATTTTTTGTTAGAAGAGGTGGCTTTGTGGAAGGAAAAAGGATACCTTGAGAAATGTAGGTAACATAAAAACAAAAGATATCACTAATTCTTATATATATTTTTTTCTTAAAATTATTATTCGATAAATGCTATAGTACTTTTTACCCCTAGATATAAACATTATATCCTTCCATTTTTCCCATAATTCCTAATATGTTTTATATCTAGTAGAGGGCTCGGCAAATAATGGCTCACTGAACTGTTGAAAGTTCATTAAATGATTTAGAGCATCAAAAATAGCCAAAAGCTCTTATTCTGAGAGTAGGAGAAAAAGTGCAAAAGAAAATATCTTATTGCATTTCTTACTGACTAGGACAGGGATATTAAACAATGTTATTTATTTCCCTTCGGTGAAACAATGTTATTTATTTCCATATCTGGAACATAGAGGCAAAATCCAAAGAAAAGAGGGCTATAATGCATACAAAATAGATGAAACAAAAGCTATATATTGAAGCTCAAATATTTTACTTACAAAGAAGCAACTCAACATTATCAAAAAAAAGCCTTTTCACTAATTTTGATTAAAAAAAGCCTTTAATAATTCAGTTTTCAAATCTGCAGCAAGTCAGAAGCAGCTAACTCTTTTGGGGTGCTATGTCCCTTTCAGGAACTTATCTTTCAAATTCTGTCCCAAGTTTACTTCATACTTACCATTCCTGATGTCTGTTGAATCCCTTCATTTTGCCTGTAACTTATTCCCCTAAATAAATCTACCTTTTGCCAAAGAAAATGGCTATTGTGAATTCTTCACATGACTAAACCTCAACTTTTGGTGCCTATCAACATCTGGTGTCTACATCAGCTACACCATTTTTGGCCACAAACTCCACATCAGAGAACACATCATAATTTCAGAAAATTAAAAAAAAAAAGAACTATAAAAAACCATAGGGCTAAGGGGATTACAAAAGTTACCTGTTAAAGAAAATGTTCAAACAAGTTCTATTTATGAGTCAAATATAATGGTAACATCTAAAGATGGGAAAAATACAGAGAAAAATCAATATTAAAATGAATATTAATAAAAATTTAATAAAGTATAAATAGTATAGCAATTTATTCAAAACATTCACTATAAAATTGGATTTATACTAATAATGCAGGGATGGCTGAACATTAGAAAAATCATTCACATAATTAATCATAATGAAAACAAAAAACAACCAAAAGCACATCAGTATATTTAGAAAAAAAAAAACCACAATCTTTTACAAAATATAATATTAAATTATATTTTTAAAAAATTCTACAAAGCATATGTAGAGATTGAATTTTTGAGCATTACAAAAACTATATCTAAAACTAAAATCCAGGATTCTAAGCAATGGGGAAAAACTGGAAGCTTTCCCAATCAAAGTAACATAAAGTAAGGCAGCCTTCTTTTACCAGTAGTAGTCAAAAAGGAGACAAAATTGTCCCTACTTGGTGAAAAGATTTGATAGTTTACTTAGAAAATCCCAGAGAAGCAAAGAAACCAATACAATTAATAGCTTCAGTAAATAGCAAGAATTAAAATAAACCTGCAAAAATCAATAACATTCCTAAATAGCAACAACAAAATTCAGGAGGGGAATAATAAAGCCTGAGGTGCTTTTGAAAATAACTACAAACCATCCTTAAAAAAATCTACAAAGATAATCCCTTCAACAACGACAGAGAGATTTGGAAGAAGGATGATATTCTTTTGGAAAAGAAGATGAATTTTATTTGAACTTGAGGAGTTTTCAATTAAAATGATACAAAACTGGAAATGACCAAAAGACAATGCATAAGACTAGATATGAATAGGGTTCTTTCCAAAAGAATTGGAAATAGTAATAATGACAGTAATAATACCAAGTATCACTTATGTAGCATTTGAAGCTTTGCAAAGTGTTTTATAAATACAAGATAATCTCACTGTATCCTTACAAAAATCTTGGAAGATAGATACTACAATTATCACCACATTACAGATGAAGGAACTGAGGCAGAGAGGTTATGTAGCTTGCCCTGAATGACAAAATCAGTAAATGTCTGAGTCAAATGTACGTCATACTCTCATACTGACTCCAAGTCTTTCAAGTTTTTATCCACTGTGCCAACTAGCTATCCAACAGAGATAACTGAACCCATGAAACTTTATGAGGTATCTTGGACAAGTTATAAATAGAAAAGAAGCCAAGACACAGGTTTGGGATATATCTACAATTAGTGTAGTACAGTCTACTGTTGTACAGTCTGACCATACCTTAATAAGAATCCTTGTTGCAACATCACTGATCATCCATTTTCTATATACTCTATATAAAAGACTTTCCATGGTAGTACTATAAAGAATCAGAAATTTTTAAGCTAGAAAATATTCCCAATTAGAGATCATCTAATTTTTATAAATTTTATTGGTATCTTTTATCATTATATCATATAAATATGACATTTCACATACTATATAAAGCCAAAGGCTATTACTCAGTAGACAAACAACAAAAGGATATGAACAATTTTCTTTTTTTTTTCTTTTTTAAATTTTTTATTTTATTTGCATAACATATGTGTGGGTAATTCTTCAACAATAACCCTTACATAGCTTTCCGTTACAAATTTTTCCCCCCAACTCCCCACCCCTCCCCTAGATGGCAGGATATCCACTACATGTTAATTATGTTAAAATATTGGCAAATCGAATATATGTATACATATTTCCAAACTTATCATTGGTGTGCAAGAAAAATCTTATCTACACAAACGATATATCAGATAAAGGAAACACAATGTAAGCAAACATCAATCAAGGAGTATGAGAATGTTATGTTGTGGTCCACATTTTGCATCCCTCTCTCTGGGTGTATATGGCTTTCTTCAGTGAACATTTGGAGGTGGTTTGAAACATTTCATTGTTGAAGAGAGCCATGTCCATCAGAATTGATCATCATATAGTACTGTTGTTGCCGTGTATAATGATCTCCTGGTTCTGCTCATTTCACTCAGCATCAGTTCATGTAAGTCTCTCCAGGCCTCTCTGAAATCATCTTGCTGGTCATTTCTTACAGAACAATAATATTCCATAACATTCATATACCATAATTTATTCAGCCATTCTCCAATTGAAGGGCATCTATTCAATTTCCAGTTTCTAGCCACTACAAAAAGGGCTGCCACAAGCATTCTTGCACATGTGGGGCCTTTTCCTTCCTTTATGATTTCTTTGGGATATAAGCCCAATAGAAATGCTGCTGGGTCAAAGGGTATGCACAGTTTGATAACTTTTTGAGCATAGCTCCAAATTGTTCTCCAGAATGGCTGTATCCGTTCACAGCTCCACCAACAATGCATCAGTGTCCCAGCCCTCCCACAACCCCTCCAACATTCATCATTAACTTTTCCTGTCATTTTAGCCAATCTGACAGGTGTGAAGTGGTATCTCAGGGTTGTCTTGATTTGCATTTCTCTGATCAATAGTGATTTGGAGCACCTTTTCATATGACTATAAATAGTTTTAATTTCATCCTCTGAAAATTGTCTGTTCAGGATATGAACAATTTTCAAAAGAAATATTACAATTTATAAATAACTAAATTGGTATATATAGCTTAATAGAATCCCAGAAACTAAATATTGGAAGGAATCTCCTTAAACTTACTATTATCTAAAAATTTTCCACACATATATTCATGAACTCTGAAACTTTCTTATTTGATCAGCTTGAAATCACTAGTAATAAGAGAAATGAAAATCAAAAGCAGTCACACACAGCAAACTGGCAAAGATGATAAAGCATGAATGACAAAAAAAAAAGTCCATGTTGGAGGAGTTACAGAAAGATAAGCATTGCTTTGGAGCTGTGAATTGGGACAAACATTCTAGAAAGCAATTTCAAATTATGAAAAGATAATGTCTAAAATATTCATATCTTTGACTCAAAGATACCACTGGTAAATGACAAAAAGAAAGACCCCATATTAATCAAAATTTTTGTGGCACTTTTTATTACAGCAAAGAATTACAAACAGCTTTGGTCAATGGCCAAACAAATTATGGGACACTGAAATAACAAATTTCTCATAACACAATTATTGTGCAAATAAAGAAAGACTGGAATAAAAGGCATGACAAATTAAGGCAAAGTGAAGTAAACAGAACTAAGCAAAGAATAGGATAAAAACTGATTCTTACAAAATAATAATGAAAAAAATTTACTCCAAAGAAGAGGAAGAGGTATAAGGAAGCACCTTCCCATCTAATTTGCAGTGGCAAGAGACTCTGGGAGTGAAACAGTAAATAAAATACATCAATTTTTTTGCTGGGTTCATTGTATTTGATGAATGATATCTTCCTCTCCCCCCCTCTGTCTCTCTCTCAAATAAAATAGTAATAGCTACCTGTAAGAAAAGGAATAGAATTATTGGGAAATTTACATATAATATGATAGAAGATAACAAATTTTTTTTAAAAAAATTAGATGATATATAATGGAAATCTTGTTTAGTTTTAAATTTTCTGATTCTTTGTATTATCTTTGTAGTACTACTATGGAAAGTTTCAACTCCTGGCAAGGCTTTTACATAGAATATATAGAGAATGTATGATCACAGATGTTGCAACAAGAATTTTTTTAAGGTATGGTCAGTCAGTAAACATTTATTAAGTGCCTATCATGTACTAGGCACTTTGTTAAGCAGTAAGGATATTAAACAAAACAAGTAAAAAACAATTTCTGCCCTCAAAGAAATAATGCTGATGGGGGAGAGGACATGTAAACTATTCACAAACAAGCTAAATACAAGTATAAACTCAAAATAACCAGCAAAAGGAAGGAAGCTTCATTAGGTATCAAGAAAAGTTTCCTGTAAAAGATGGGATTTGACCTCACATTTAAAGAAAGTCAGGAAGCAGAAATGAGAGAAATGAAGTGAAGGTCTTTTAAGAAAGATGGAGACATGGGCATGTTTGTAAGCAGTAGGCAAGCCACAAGTAGAAAGGGAGAAATTGAAAATCAGTGAGAAGGGGGATGATGGAGGGGGACAGTCTGCTGGAGGAGACATGAAGGAATAGGGATCACTTCTGCAGGTAGAGGCGTTTGCTCTGGCAAGAAGAGCAATCCCTTCTTGCCAGGCGAAGTAAAATAGTGGTTTGAAAGTATTTCAGTGATTTGAGATGAGAAGAGAAAAAGGAGGGAAGTCTTCACAAATGACTCCAATTTTTTCGGTAAAAAATGAGACAAAGTTTTCAGCTGAGAAGGTCAGAAGAAGAATAGCAATGGGAACGGAAGATCTGGAAGAGTTGCTACAGTGAGTGGGATAATATGTCAATCAGTATGGTTTAAAAGAACTGCCTTAGATGCAAGGGCCCCAGTTGAGGCTATGGAAACATAAATTTATAGTAGACCTAGTCAGCATTGTTTCATGACTTTCTCAACCTTCATTCAGCAGCATGTGTGTAAAAGCAAAGACAGCATACAACGCTAGTGATCCAATGCTGAGTCCTGGCAGGGAAAAGTTGATAACACAATAAAGAGGACAAGGGATTCAAAAGAAGAGGGCAGTGACTAGATGAACTGATTCAACAAAACATGGTCAAAGGAGAAGAGTAACTAGTAAAGAAGTGATTGCCTGGAAGAAAGCTGAGTGGTCCTGGCACTGGAGTTCAGGAATGAATTAGAAGACAAAGGCAGAAGTAGAATCACCATAGATTATGATCAGATAAGAAGACTGCAGAGTTCACAAATAAAGAAGTTTCCAACATTTTGGAGAGATGGCAAGATTCAAAGAATGACCATTTGCTCTTTAAGAAGATCCTTCCAACTTTCATATTCAAGATTTTTATGAATTCATATATACACATTTTCACATAACTTGGCAACTGGAGCAATGAATTTGTTTAAAGCAATTAAAGAGTAGTCCATGACCATTAATTTGTCAATATGCCCTCTATATGCCCTCTCATAGTATAACTACTTTCCAAGATGTCTGTTTCTCTAAAGGAGGTAAGTTCTGAATCAGATCTTCAAGAAAGCAAGGGATACAGTTGGATTTTCAGAAAAGATCACACAATGCAATTTTTCATACTGCAAGATAGCATATTCTTAGGATCCTCATTACAGGATACATGGCTACAAAAAAGCACTTAATATCAAGAGTTAGTGATCAAGAGATCTTTAGTCACTAGTCTTGTCTACTAGCACAATGGGACAATTTTAGCTAGAGCAATGTTACTGTCATACTGCTTGATTATATATATTATCTGTTCTTATGTATAAGAACGTACATGAATGTATAATTTATATTACATGGATGACTTCAGTGCACTGAAACTTAAGAATGTACATCAGGAAAAAAAAACTAATGCAGGGACAAAAGCAAAAGTAGGAAGAAAAGATAATAGGTTAATGAAAAGCTGGATCTGGAGAGCATAGGCTTAAAATTTTTTTTAAAAAATATTTAAACCCTTTCCACTGAGATAACAATTGTATGTATATACATACACACATACACATAAGAAAAATAGAATGACAATTTTTGTTAAAAATGCATGCATTTCAAAAAAACTTAAAATATTTTAATATTATGTATTTGAGTTATGCTATAACTATTCTTTTCAATAGATTATGCATTACTCCTTTACAGTGGTCGTTTTGTTAGTAAAAACAAACTGACTTCTTAGGAAGGAATGTGATCCAATGTGCAAAGGGAAACTATATAAACATGTGTGCTTACTAGATTTCATTATCATTTAACCAAGTAATTATAAATTAGGCTTTAGTTACAACAAACAACTATATTCTGCTTCCCATACCCCCACACGATAAATAATAGCCTTAACGTCTGGATTATGATCACTGTTCTACCAGTAATGGAAGATGACAGAGTAGAAAAAGTATAAGATATAAAAGGTTAAAAGTAAATGAAGATTAGGTCTCCATAAAATAATTTCACTATGGAGATGTCCTTAATAATAATTAAAAAAAAAAAACCACACAACTAATTTGGCTAAAATCAAATTGCAACTGATAATAACTCATAAATATTTTTATATTTATAAACTTCATTCACAGTGTGGTTAAAAAAAAAACTAGAAAAATGGGCTAGTTAGAATTTTTGTTATAATATACTAGAAAAATCATTTAACTTTTCTTACTTTAGACAGTAGGATAATGATAACGTGTGCTATCCACCTAATAGGGTTAAGCATATTATAAATTTACAGTTTTATATGCATGTCAGTGATCATCATTCTCAAAATAAAAAATGAGATATTTATTCCATATGACTCATGTGGTTGAATTTTTTGAGTCATGGCTGGTGAAAGTTAAGTAATAATTTTTATCATGAGGTTTGCCCAGCTTTCAGTTTCGTCATTTTTCAGTCTTGCCTGACTTTTCATGACCCCACTTGGGGTTTTCTTGGCAGAGATACTGGAGTGGTTTGCCATTTCCTTCTCCTGCTCATATTACAGATGAGGAAATGGAGGCAAATAGGGTTAAATAGCTAGCAAAGGGTCACACAGCTAGTGTTTGACACCAGCTTTGGACACAGGAAGATGAGTTTTCTTGATTCCAGGCCCAGCACTCTATCCACCTAACTTGCCCAGCTTAGAATTGTCAAAATTCATGAAAAGAGCCTTGAACAAGGTAAACCAAGAGAAATCCACAGTCTGAATTAAGAGCAAAGGCAATAACATTTGCCTGAAACTATTCTGCCCTGTGGGTACCTATACTTCTCTTGCTCTATCACAGTCTTCTCTTTTACCTTCATTTCAATTCCACTTCCTCCTTTCTGCTTACTCCATTATTTCCTTCAACACACATATTCTTCCTTTACTCTACCTCATCAATGCATTTTCCATGCAAATTTTCAGTCTAACAGCATCCCAGAAAGGCAGCTAGGGCACTAGGCTTGGAGTCAGGAAAACTGAAATTTTAATCTTGCTTTAGACGTTTCAAAGTTGTGTGACACTGATCTGTGACTCAGTTTTCTTATTTGTAAAGAAAGAGAGATTGGACTTCCAAGTTTAAATCTATAATCTTAGTATCCTATTAGTTTACCACTATTTCATTTTAAAAGCAAACAGGCTGAGTAATTTATATTTATCTAAGGAGAAAAATATGCAACTGTTTCCATGTGTCACAAACTTTTTTTCTTTAAGTCCTTGATCCTACAGATCATAAAGTTTACCACACCTGATTTTAAATTTTTATTCTTGGATATAAAACAACATGTCAGAGTAAATAAATGAAAAATGACTAGCGGAACTATAAAAGTTACCAAGTAAGCATAGATCTCTTCCCCTTAAAGTTAACAATCCCCACCCCCCCCAACCTAAATGACTTATAGGTCGATTTATAAATAATAAGCTAATAAGTAGAAGGACTTTTCTACTGTTTCCAAACAGCATTATAATTCCCTAAGTTTTCTGTTGCAATGAAGTCATAGAGGCAGATATATTTTACATGTCTTTAAGTAGGAAAAAAAAAGAAGAAAATTTAAATTTACTTCACTTTAAAAATATTTCCCACAAAAATAATTAGAAATAAAAGACAATTTGGGCGTGGGGACAGATGGGTAAGGAATTGAAATTAAATCCTTAAATTTCTTCAATATAGTTCTTAACTCTAATTAGCTTTCAAAATGCAAACTATGGGTGTTTCCAAAGGCCCAGGATTTCTCTCTCTCTCTTTCTCTTTCTGTCTCTCTCTCTCTCTCTTTTAAATTAAAGATTTTTATTTGCAAAATATATGTATGGGTAATTTTTCAACATTGACCCTTACAAAGATTTCCATTACAAATTTCCCCCCCCCAATCCCCACCCCTCCCCTAGATGGTAGGAAGTCCACTACATGTTAATTATGTTAAAATACTTAACAAATCGAATATGTGTATACATATTTTTACAATTATCTTGCTGTACAGGGAAAAAAAAAACCTGATGAGGAAAACATAATGCAAGCAAACAATAAAGAGCATGAAAATGCTATGCTGTGGTCCACATTTCACATCCCTCTCTCTGGGTGTATATGGCTTTCTTTACTGAACAACTGGAACTGGTTTGAACCATTTCATTGTTGAAGAGAGCCATGTCCATCAGAATTGATCACCATGTAATATTGTTGTTGCCATGTATAATGATCTCCTGGTTCTGCTCGTTTCACTCAGCATCAATTCATGTAAGTCTCTCCAGGCCTCTCTGAAATCATCCTGCTGGTTGTTTCTTACAGAACAATAATATTCCATAACATTCATATACCATAATTTATTCAGCCATTCTCCAATTGATGGGCATCCCTTCAGTTTCCACTTTCTAGCCACTACAAAAAGGGCTGCCACAAACATATTTGCACATGTGGGTCCCTTTCCCTCTTTTAAGATTTCTTTGGGATATAGGCCCAGTAGAAACACTGCTGGGTCAAAGGGTATGCACAGGGACCTAGGATTTCTCAAAAAGGGCTTCACAACAGGAAACACCAAAGCCTGAGCCTCTTAAGTATTCATACATTATCAGTAACTTCCTAACCTCTTTGCTATTTCTTTCTATATAAAGGATTAATCTGGAAGAAGGCAAGCCTAAGCCTAAATTGGGAGCATCCACAGTTAAGTGTTGTGATGTGGATGATGAGACAGTATAGCAAAAAGGAACAATGAATTTGGGTAGATTCCATTCACCAACGAAATTACAGGCCCAAATCATAAAATGAATGAATGAATGAGTCTATAAATGGATGAATAAATAATGAATTCATGTGTGACAGGGTAAAGTGCTGAATGTAGTTTAAGAAGTCCTGGTCTAAAGTTCTGATTTTGCTGCTTAGAAAGATTGCTAGCCAAATTACTCAATTTTTCTGGCCTCAATATCCACATCTTTAAAATAAGAATGATGCTCCTACTACTTATATAAAAGCTTGTGAGAAGCACATCAAGTCAACTGCCTGGAATATTCTTGCTTACAGATGTTCAGTTGTATCCTATTTTTCCTGACACCATGGACTACACTACCCATGGGGGTTTTCTTGGCAAGATACTATAGTATTTTTCCTTTTCATTGTCTGTTGGATTAAGGCAAATAGAGATTAGCTGACTTGCTCAGAATCACACAGCTGTCTGAGTCCCCATTTGAACTCAGATCTTTCTGCCTACAGGTCCAACATTCTGTCCACTGAATTAATCTAGATCTGTTAAGAAGCTACAGACATGTTGTTTCCTCCCAATCCAGCCCCCCAGGGTAAAAGAAACCATTTTTCCTTTCACTGAAAAACTTTTTCCCCCTCTTTTGTGTAAGATAATTTAGCCTATTCTACTTCTCCCTTTTCCTTTTTCCCAGTACCTCTTTCTCCCTCTTTAATTTGTTTTTAGATATTATCTCCTCATATTCAAACTGCACCTGTGCCCTTTGCTTATATATATATATATATATATGTGCTCCCTCTAACTACTTTATTAATGACAAAGTTCTTATTAGTTATAGGTATCACCTTCCCACATAAGAATGTAAACAGTTTAACCTTATTAAGTCACTTATGATTTCCCTTTTCTATTTTTTTTTGTGCTTCTCTTGAATCCTGTATTTGAAATTCAAATTTAATAGTGCTTTAAACATCTCTATTTCAGGGAATAGCTATTTCCCTCCTCAAGATTACACTTAGTTTAAAAAAAAAAAAAAAAAGATCATACTTAGTCGTATTCCTAGTTCTTTGCTCTTCAGAACATATTACAAGCCCTCTGATTAAGTTAGAGGATGACTGATTTGTTTCTTCCAGGCTACTCGCAACATTTTCTCCTTGAACTGGAAACTTTGGAATTTGGCTACAATATTCCTGGGAATTTTCATTTTGGGATCTCTTTCAGGAGATGAATAGTATATTGTTTCTATTTCTATTTTACCCTCTGGTTTCCAAATATCAGAAAAGTTTTCTTTGATAATCATCATCTTGAAAGATGACAACTAAATTTTGTTGTTGTTGTTTTTTTAATCAGGGCTTTCAAGGAGACTAGTAATTCCAAAGTTGCCTCTCTTGGACCTAATTTCCAAGTCAGTTGTTCTTCTAATGAGATATTTCACATTGTCTATTTTTCCCCCTTATTTTGATGTTTTATTGTTTCTTGATTTCTCATAAAGTCATTAGCTTCCACTTACTCAATTCTAATTTTAAAGGACTTATTTCTTCAGCGAGTACCTCCTTTTCCATTTGGCCAACACTACTTTTTAAGGAGATTTTTTTTTTCCTTCAGTGAATTTTTGTGTTTCTTTTGCTATTTAGCTAATTCTGATTTTTAAGATGTTGTTCTCTGCCATGAACTTCTGTATATCTTTTTTCCATTTGGCCAATTCTTTTCAAAGCATTGTTCTCCTCATTGGATTTTTATACCTCTTTACTATTTGGCCTAGTCTATTTTTTAAGATACTATTTTCTTCAATAATTTTTATGCCTCCTTTACATAGCTGCTGACTCATTTTTCATGATTTCCTTGCATCATTCTCATTTCTCTTCCCAATTTTTCATTTCAAAGGATTTCAAAATCCTTTTTGAGCTCTTCTATCTACTTGAGATCAATTTATATTTTTCTTGGAGGCTTTGGAGATAGCAATTTTGACTTTTTAATCTTCCTTTGAATGTGTTTTGATCTTCCTTGTCACTGTAGTAATTCTCTATGGCTAGAATTTTTTCCTGTTTGCTTATTTTCCATTCTGTTTCTTGATTTTGAACACTAAGCTAAAGTACGACTTCCAGAGTGGAGTGCCTCAAACTTCAGGGTTATTATGAAGCTATTTTCAGAGATACTTCTAGAGATCTCTATGTTTTCAGTTCTTCCAAGTTACTATGTTTTAAAGAGAGTTGCATTTAACACTGTCCTGTCCTTTGCTCTGGTCTGTGCTCTGGTACTTTTTTTCTGTCCTCGAACTATGAGGAGAGGATCTGCTCTACTGTGGCCAGAAGTACTGATGAGCTACTTATTGTTATGCTGGGTCTGTCACCTAAGACTGCAACACGGATCTGATTATGGTCAGAACAAGAGTCTCACCCCGATGCCAGCAAAAAGACCCCTGTAATCTCCTTTTGACCAGATGTTTGACCCCTCCCTTTACTGTCTGTAGGCTGAGAGCTCCAGAAGCAACCACTGCTGCTGCTCATTCACTGCCAAGGCTGATGGCTGTTTTGCTGGGGCTTGGTTTGCTCTCTCTAAGCCTGTACAGAACTGCACTTACCCCAAGGCAACAGATCTTTTTTGCCTTCTTTTTAAGTTGATTGTGACTGTACAATTATTTCACTCCACTCGAGGATTTGTGTTACTTTAATGTTTTCTTGGGGAGAGTGCAGGGGAATCCCTGCCTCTTTTGTCATCTTGGCTACATCATATCTGCTAGTTCTTTACCACAAAGTAGATTGCATAATTCATTATCACTCTTCTTAAATTATGATTGATGATTACATTAATCAGAATACTAAAATCTTTCAAAGTTGTTTTCCTTTTTGCATTATTGTTATTATTATATAACGTAAAATAAATGAGAAGTTATTAAGGTCCTACTATACTTGAAGCACTGGGTCAAAAAAACATTTTCTACTCTCAAGGAGCTCACAGTCTAAGAGACAAGATGTAAACAGTTACATACAATCAAGATAGAGGAGAAAAATGGGTCAAGGAATATTATTCTTGTGGTTCTCATTTTTGTCAGTATCAATTTATATACATCTTTGCAACTTCTCTGTCTTTTTTCATATATGCCAGTTGCTATGGAACAACAGTATTTCAGCAATCCATATGCCAGAATTTATTCAGCCATTGTCTAACTGAGGAGTACCCAATTTGTTTCAAGTACTTTAAGGATCCTATTCTGTCATCAAGGAACATGTTGCATTAGGAAATCTAATTAAGGGTCTATTGTTTGAAAGAGTTCAAGATAAAGAGATTTTAAAAAAAGATACATATCATTTTATATAACACTAAGATGTACAAGTGGAAGAAAAAAATATTTTGGTTATGAAGTTGGTAGGAAAACAGACTGCGTATGCATTGTATTGGTAGGTACCCATATGATATGCCATAAGGCAGATAAATGACCCCAAGAATTTTTGTTGAAATTACAGAAAAACTATTAGAATTAATCCACAACTTTAGCAAAGTTGCAGGATACAAAATAAATCCACTTAAATCATCAGCATTTTTATACATCACCAACAAAATGCAACAGCAAGAGATAGAAAGAGAAATTCCATTCAAAATAACCATCGATAGTATAAAATATTTGGGAATATATCTGCCAAGGGAAAGTCAGGATCTATATGAGCAAAACTACAAAACACTCTCCACACAAATAAAGTCAGATCTGAACAATTGGAAAAACATCAAGTGCTCTTGGATAGGTCGAGCGAATATAATAAAGATGGCAATACTACCTAAACTAATCTATCTATTTAGTGCTATACCAATCAAACTCCCAAGAGATTATTTAACTGAACTAGAAAAAATAACAACAAAATTCATCTGGAAAAACAAAAGGTCAAGAATTTCAAGGGAATTAATGAAAAAAAATGCAAATGAGGGTGGCCTAGCTGCACCAGATCTAAAACTATATTATAAAGCAGTGGTCACCAAAACCATTTGGTACTGGATAAGAAATAGAGTAGTGGATCAGTGGAATAGGTTAGGTTCACAGAACAAAATACTCAATGACAATTGTAATCTAGTGTTCGATAAACCCAAAGACCCCAGTTTTTGGGATAAAAACTCACTATTTGACAAAAACTGCTGGGATAATTGGAAACTAGTCTGGAAGAAATTAGGCATTGACCCACACCTAACACCATATACCAAGATAAGGTCAAAATGGATTCATGATCTAGGCATAAAGAATGATATTATAAACAAATTCGAACAATGTAGGATGGTTTACCTCTCAGACCTGTGGAGGGGGAAGGAATTTGTGACCAAAGAAGAACTAGAGGTCATCATTAATCACAAAATAGATAAATTTGACTATATCAAGTTGAAAAGTTTTTGTACAAACAAAATGAATGCAGACAAGATTAGAAGGGTAGCAGTAAAGTGGGAAAATATTTTTACATCCAAAGGTTCTGATAAAGGCCTCATTTCTAAAATATATAGAGAATTGACTCAAATATATAAGAATTCAAGCCATTCTCCAATTGACAAATGGTCAAAAGATATGAACAGACAATTTTCAGACGAAGAAATTGAAACTATTTCCGGTCACATGAAAAGGTGCTCCAAGTCACTATTGATCAGAGAAATGCAAATTAAGACAACTCTGAGATACCACTACACACCTGTAAGATTGGCTAAAATGACAGGAAGTGATAATGATAGCTGTTGGAGGGGATGTGGGAAAACTGGGACACTGATACATCATTGTTGGTGGAACTGTGAACAGATCCAACCATTCTGGAGAGCAATTTGGAGCTATGCTCAAAGAGTTATCAAACAGTGCATACCCTTTGACCCAGCAGTGTTTCTACTGGGCCTATATCCCAAAGAGATTTTTAAGGAGGGAAAAGGACCCACATGTGCAAAAATGTTTGTGGCAGCCCTTTTTGTAGTGGCAAGAAACTGGAAATTGAAAAGATGCCCATCAATTGGAGAATGGCTGAATAAATTATGGTATATGAATGTTATGGAATACTATTGTTCTGTAAGAAATGACCAACAGGAGGATTTCAGAGAGGACTGGAGAGACTTGCATGAACTGATGCTGAGTGAAATCAGCAGAACCAGGAGAACATTATACACAGCAACAAGACTATACGATGATCAATTTTGATGGACATGGTTCTCTTCAACAATGATGTGATTCAAACCAGTTGTGCTGCGATGAAGATAGTCATATACATCCAGAGAGAGGCCTGTGGGAACTGAGAGTGAACCACAACACAGCATTTTAACGCTTTCTGTGAATATTTCCATGCATTCTGTTTTCCTTCTTAGGTTGTTTTTTTTCTTCTTCTCTTTCTAGATCTGATGTTTCTTGTGCAGTAAGATAACTGTGTAGATATGTATACATGTATTGTATTTGTCATATAATTTATCCTATCTAGCATGTATTAGATTACCTGTCATCTAGGGGTGGGGGGTGGGGGGAAGGAAAGGAAAAGCTTGAGAAAAAAAAAGTTTTTTTTTTGCAAAGGTCAATGTTGAAAAGTCACTCATATGTTTTGCAAATAAAAAGCTTTATTTTTAAAAAAAAAAAAGAAATTACAGAATGTTATAAAGAATTTATGGAGTGGGACGGTGGGCCCGGCAGGGACGCGGGCGGCGGCGGCAGCTGCGGAGCCCGGAGCAGGCAGCAAGCGATCGGGAGCAGGGGCAGCGCCGGGGCCGGGGCCGAGATGCTTCTCCGAAACTTCCTTATGCTCACCCTCCTGGCCCTCCTGGCCCTCCCCTCCGAGTGTGCCAAGAGCAAGAAAGACAAGGGGAATTAGGGCAGCTCGGAGTGTGAGGAGTGGAACTGGGGTCCGTGCACCCCCAGCACCCAAGACTGCGGCGTCGGCTTCAGGGAGGGCAGCTGCGGGGGCGAGAGCCGCCGCTTCAAATGTAAGGTGCCCTGCAACTGGAAAAAGGAGTTTGGAGCTGACTGCAAGTACAAGTTTGAGAGCTGGGGCGCTTGCGACAGCAGCACTGGCACCAAGAGTCGCCAGGGAACCTTGAAGAAGGCCCTCTACAACGCCCAGTGCCAGGAGGCCATCTGAGTGAGCAAGCCCTGCACCCTCAAGGCCAAAGCCAAGATCAGAGCCAAGAAAGGGAAAGGGAAGGATTAGACTCGGAAGCACCACCCGGCCTGCCTCCGGGGGGCTCCCAGATGCCCTGTCCTTCTTTCCCTCCCCCTTTTTCCCCTTCCCTGCCCCCCAGAACTTACTCCACACCAGGTGCCTAGTTTCTGCTCCTTAGCTTTATCCATCACAAAGCCCTCCTCCCCATTTCCCTGCCATTATTTCTAGCCCTGCCCCAGAGCCCTGGGGGGAAAGGGTGGAGGAGTTCAAGGGGGGAGGGAGGGACCAGGCCCTCCCCTCCCAGTCCCAGCTCCCTCTCTCCAGGTGGGTGTGAGCTCCAACTTCAGCCTAGCCCCAGGTCCTTATTCAAGCCATCCCCTTTATTAAAAATCAAAAATAAAAGTTTTCTTTTTTTCCAAAAAAAAAAAAAAAAGAATTTATGGAAGGACATAGACACGAGTTCCAGAAAATGAAAAACAATGAATGGGATATAATCCATCACACTGGAAGAAGTAACCCCTCTGAAATGACAGAGCAATCCAAGTGTACAAAGTAATAAATGCCTCAATTATAATTTAGTTTTTATGACTTCAACAATTGTTTTGACCAAGATAATAATTCATATTCTTCTTGTCTTTGGGATATATATGTGCATATTGTTAATTTTATGCATACTTTCATGAATTAAATTTAATTAGGAACACATTTTATAAAACACAATGCTTATTTTAATTTCCATAGAATAGACTTAAAAATTTTTCAAAGACATTTTAAATGTATGTTAATTTTTACTAACTTTTCCCAACATATCACTTATCAGTGAAGTATGTCTAAGTGCATTTCTCTTCAGTTTATCTACTTTATGATTAATAAATTATCATGAGTTTCATTCATTCCATGAAAAGAATTGAAATCATCCAATAAAGTCTGTGTTTGCCAGAAAATACATTTATGTAATATTAATCTATTTCTAAGTCATTTCTACCTTGAAGAGATGTCCAAACTAATATAACTCCCTATATTCTCTGATGTGACTCTGCCCCATGAAAATTTCAGGTAATATTTGTGAGAATTTTAAACAAGGAAAATCATTTGTGTTAACATTCCAGAATTACTGAGTATCCAAGTTTCCATAATATTCCCACTGGGATTATTCCTCTCCTGAAATTGAACAAAGAGCCCTCTTCCCCTTCTATCAATACCTTACTCCTCTCTCTAAAGAGAGAAAGACGGTCAGCTTGTTGGCAAACATATTAGAGAATTTGCCATTTCCATCTCCAGCTCATTTTACACTAAAAAATTCGCCAAAAGGTGTTCAATGACTAGTGCAGGGTCACCAGCCATTAAATGTCTGAGGCCTCATTTGGACTTCTGAGAGTGAGTCTTCCAGCCTCCAGGCACTATAGCCAGTGCACCACCTAGCTACTCCCAGCCAGATGCACAGTGGCCATACTCTACTGAAAGCTAAGCCATGGTGAAGATAACAGATGGGGCTCAAACACAGGAGGACCTTGGCCCAAGCCTGGGAAGGCTTCCCCTGGTGGAATGGTCATCTCAGGACAACTGGTTCCAATGGCCCGCAGAAGCCAATGCTGTGGTTTCTTCTTTTCTAAATCATTACCTGTTTACTAAATGTGGAAAATCAGGGCCAAATTCAGTACACTAGCCTGCATTATTACCAGAAGTACATAATATTTAATAAAATTTTTTTCAATTAAAAAACTTTACAACAATACTATAAATTGGAGGAACTTTTAATGTCTATAAAACTAAATACTAAAAATTATTTTACTTCAATAGTCAAAAAGTTACAAAGAATGCAAATGTCTTTTATTCAAGAAAAGTACAAAATAATAAAGAGTTATGGTGGCTAAAAAATATTCATCCAACTAGGATGAATTTAGATTAAGGAAAATAAGGACTATGTAATTATATACATTTACCCTGACAAATAGAAAGCAATCTGTGATTAGAACATAGCAATTAGTTACAAAATGCTTCACATGGATTTAATTATCCATCAGTCTACATGTTTCTTAATTACTTTTATCTCATTGGATCAGCAAAAAATTTCTGCCTGAGGCAACTGTCAATCACATATTTATACTGTTTCTAGACTTTACAATGAATATAATATTATATTAGGCAAAAGTGGTAAAATTATGGTTGAAAAAATTTTAAATTTGAGTGTCTAGTTTTAGTTTATTTTATAATTCTCTATTCACTAATTCAACTAATATCCTGATTTCAGATTGATATTGTCAATTATGTTTACTTTTTATTTATCTGTTTGTTTAATATTTTTCCTAGTTAAATTTAAAACAATTTTTTTTACATTTCTTTTTTTTTAACTTTTGAGTTTCAGATTCTCTCCCACTTCTAAGTCCTAGATTTGGAGGCAAAACCCAATAATAATTACAATAAAAAATTCTAGTTAAAAATATAATTAGTTAGATGAAACAAATTCCTTTTTCAACAATATGCAAAGAGAAAGGAAGAAAGGAGGGGAGAGAAAGAAAAATTATTTATGCTTGTATTCCTAATTAGCCTGAGAGCTGATTTAGTCATTTTTTTTCTAGATGATATGAGAGACAGGAAAAAGGGTAAGAAGGAAGCACTATCGGACTTTGACACTATAATTTACCTTTTTTTTTGGGGGGGGGAGATATGAGGAAATTGGAGTTAAGTGGCTTACCCAGGATCACACAGCTACTAGTGTCAAGTATCAAGGGCCACATTTGAAGTCAGATCTGCCTGCCTCTTTAAGGCCTGTATTGTATCTACTGCATCCCATAGTTACCCCTAATTTAATATAATTTTTAGTGAATTCTAAAATCATCAGCTAGATCCATGCTCCTATCTACTTGTAAAATCACTTTCCAAAGTCCAAATGAATTTTGGATTGTTCACTATTTTGAATTATCCACACCAATATTTAAATCAAATAATTAATATGGATAAGGTCAAGTAGATTATACTGAAATTTCTGGGAGGATCCTTACACTTGAGACATTTTCTAAATTTCTTTTTTTTTTTTTAGCTCTCAATACATTCAATGTTTCTTTCTTCCATTTACACTCTCATAAATTACAAAGAAGGTTCACTTCACAAAATAAAACCATTTCCAGATAATTTTTATGACAGTATCAAGAATTACACACGCTACAACGAAGCTGGACAGACATGGGGGGCCCCAGGAGTGGAAGTGCACCCCGAAACACCTCCCCACACACATACTGTGCAATCGGGCTGTCGACGCCCCTAGCCCTTGTGACCCTCCCAGAATGCACTTTTCTTCTTCCTCCTCCTCCTCCTCCTCCTCCTCTGCTTCACTCTGCACATGATGAAATATCAATAGTCAATTTTGCTTTATGAGATAGATCACTCAGAGAACAGTGAAGGGCTAAATCACATGATTCAGACAATCAGAGGGAAAGATTGAAAAATCACAAGGAAATCAGGAACAATCTGGGCAGCGGCGGTTTGAGTCTATTTGTCTGGGTGGGAATTTGGGTGCAAAGAAGCATATTAAAAAACAAATGAACAACAAAGAAAACGGGACCAGGAGGGGCTTAAGTCATCAACAGGAGATCAGCTTCTGGGGGGAATAACAGGCTGGGGGAACTAACTCGCCCCCTGACACAGGTCAGGCTTTTGCTCCATCTCTCCCAGGCTCAGCCCTGAATATCCAGGACATTTTATTGATAAACAAACGTGGGGTGGGAATGGAAAGCTTCACTTTTTCCTGCAGCTTCACCTCCATGGGCATGACCAAGAGCTGCCTTTGCCTTGAAGCCCCCCCCCCCCAGAAGCAGCAGCCACAGGCTCACTGGGACCTCATCCCTCAGCCCCCCACTCCCTTTCCTTCCAAGTGACCTGCACTGGAAGACCCAATGGGGGAATGGAAGGCCATTCTTCCAAATGAGCCTTTGGGGGAGAATGAGCCACCAAGCTGGTGCTCTCCTCCAGAAAGCCGGGCAACTCGTGGACTTGCCTTGGGAAGCTCTGGTTACCGCGGAGATGTGCCATGGCGGGGTCCATATGGTCCGGAGACCGAGGGGCGGAGGTCTAGTGAGGGGCGATAATAAATGCACTGCATCGGGTTCTCTTTTGCTAAAATAAAATACCATTCTTACTGTTCATTAATGTAAAAAATAAATTTTATAATATAGGTTCTGTCCAACATCTGACTTATAGATTGGTCTTTTTAGCAGGTGGGAAGCGTCTTAAGAAGCTGCCCCGAGGAAGGGGTCCCGAAAACACGGCTCTGAAAAGGTCTGCGTCCTTTTAATAAGTTAAAGAAACAAGGATCCAGTGCTCTTCCTCAGAACAAATATACACCAGTGGTCGGGCCAGAGACACAGGGCGAAGGGTTTTCTCGCCTCCCCCTCATTCTCCCTAGGAGGAGGTGAGAGTCCAGGAGACACAAGGAACTCCTTTTCTTTGCTTAAAAAATAAAGGCAGGCAAAATAAGAAATGTTTTCTTTCCCTCGGCCTTATCGGCCGGGCCGGCCGAGGCCGCGGAGCCCGCTTCCCCCTCGGCTTAGAACAGGACGTCTTTGTTCTCTATTAAAATCTGCACAATGAGCTTCTGGTACCGCATGTCGTTGAGGGTGGCGAGGGTGCTCTCCTCGGGGGGGCCTCATCAAGGTGGGGCCAAACACGATGCCCAGGTTCTCAGCGTTCATGAAGTTCTCCTTCTCGTTCAGTGTGACTTTCTTGAGGTGGATCATCAGGTATCTAAGCGTCTCATAATGTGCAGGGGGCAGCAACATTAAGACTTCATGGACAGCCTCTAACCTCTCATCCGGATTGGAGATTTTAGCTGCATCTATAAATTTGGCGTAGGTATCATACGTGATGACAGGAATCGGTAAGTCTCGGAAGTATAGTTTCAATGCCCCCGTGATGATGTTGATGTCTGGATATATGTGGGCAGATATATCTGCCTTCTCACCATCTCTGTCAAAAGCCATCTTGACGTCTTCGATGTGTTTGGTGAACCCCGACACTCTGTAAAGGCCTTCTGACTTTAAGCCTCTGCCTTCGATCTCTCGAATGCACATGTCCACCACCATGGGCCTCTGGGTATTGTGGGCCTTCACCAGGGTGGTAAGATCACAGCAGTACACTTTCTTGATGCGCTTGAGGTCTGGTTGACAGTCATTGGGAACGTGCTTGGAGCACTGCTTGTGGACATTCAGGCCACAGTCTGAGCACACCTGACCCCCTGCGCGATGAGTCCCCACATGAAGTTGGCGCAGTATTCACACCAGTGTGGTCCTCAGAACGTGTGGACCTTGAAGTTGTGCATCTTTTCGTAGTTGCAGTGGTTGTCACTGTGCGTTAAGGCAGCTCTTCGGACCAGACTGGAGATCTGCGAATAGGCAAAGAGCCTGAGCGGGGGTCCGAGCCACAAGCCTTTGACCCCCACCTGGCCCGCCAAGGCCATGGCCAGCAGCTCCTGCCACTGCTTCCGGCCCGGCATGCTCCTGCGGCGGGCCTTGGGCCACAGCTCCGGCGGGAGCCCGGAGCCCGGAGCCCCCATCGCCCGGCCGTCGGCAAGCATCCCGGGAGCCCCGGAGGCCCGGCCCGGCCGGCCAGCTGCGCCTCATGTCGGCTATCCAGCAGCTGCGGGAGGGCGGCTCCTTCGGAGGGAGAGACCGGGGGTATGTGACTGGCCCCAGCTGCGCTGCGCGGGGCTAGCCATTTTCTAAATTTCTAAAGTGGACCAATGTTCAATGTGTGTAAATCATATAGGAGATTTCAACAAGATTGTTATCAACATCTTAAAATATTTTCACGCCTTAGAAGACTGAAGTAGTCTTTAATCATCCAGATAATTCATAGTAAAAGCTTATAACTTCTGGGTATTTTTCCACAAATATTAATGTAAAGATTTTATTCATTTGAAAATGACACATTTGGAAATATGATTGAGATCACAAGACAGACAGTCAGATGGTACTTTTAATTATGAAAGGCTTGAAATGTCTGCCCCAGGATCTTTGTTAAGGATAAGGAATGCAAATGCCAGCAAGCAAGATAGTCCATGCCCTGGAGGAGCTTACATTCTAGGGGAGAAAATAACACATGAAGGAGAGCTGAAAAAAGGAGTAGGGATCCTGGCAGTGCAGATGATCTACTTCTAGGAGAGATGCAGCACAAGCTCAAATATCAGAACCAGGGGACTTAAGGCACACATCCCAAGATCTGAGATAGCAAAAATGTGGACAGCATAAAGAAGGCTAAGATTGCAGGGTGTGAGTGAGAGATTTGGGGGGTAGCTAGGAGAGATTGGAGGAGTGAGGGTGATGTCCACTATGTAACCTGGGTCACACAGACAAGGCAGGATTCTTAAATTAACTACACTAACAGCTTCAGCTCACCAAGCCAAAAGGCGGCTAGGATTCACAGAAAATTGGCCTCAGACACTGGGCAAGTTACTTCACCTCTGCCTCAATTTTCTGTACTGCAAAATGGGAACAAAATTAATGCCTGCCTTCTAGCACTGTTCTAAGGATCAAATAATATACTTGTGAAGTACTCACCATGGTACCCGGCACATAGTGGATGCTAGATTCTTTCCTTTCCATGGCGCTGTCTTGTACCTACTTCACTTTCATGCATACCTTCTTAATAATATCATTGCTAGTTTCTGTGAGTTCGAGTATTATGTGTATTGTGATCCCTATAGTCAGCTCTAATGTCTTTGAATCATAGTCTGGACATCCGATTAGCCTCATAACTCGATGGTCCCCCAAAGAGGACTTAACCATCCCCAACTCTTCCCTCTCCTTTACACACACACACACACACACACACACACACACACACACACACACACACACACACACACAATCTTTAATCCCCAATATCCAATCTGTACCAGCCCCTCTAATTCACATGCTATTCAAGATGTATTCATTACCTCTCACCTATCAAAATGAACTTCCTACTTCTAGATATTTTTTCCAATCCATTCTCCACAAACTATCAAAATAAGCTTCCTAAGGCACAAGTCTGACTGCATAGTACCCCTACCCAAAAAACTTCACCGGCTTTCTAATAAAATACCACAGAGCCAAGCATTTAAGACCCTGCATGGTTAAGACCCTGCATGGTCAGGTACCAATCTTGCTTCTAAAATTTTTTCACATTACTCCTTTAACTAATATTCAGTGCATCCTAATCTCGGTGGATTTTTCTCAGATTCAATATGTCATTTTTTATCTCTAGCTTGAAATGTGCTGCTTCTTTTTCTTCAGTGCTTAGCTCAGTGGCAAGTTCTTTTTGAAATTTTCCCTGATTCCATTAGATATTACTGTTGTCTCTTTTGTCAAATAACCTTTTATTCTCTTATTTGTGAATATTTTATATTCCAGTACTAGAAGAATATAAGTACTTTGAGGGCAGATTGTTCTATTTTAATGTCTTTTTAATGTACTTAGTAGGTACCTTTTTCATGAGGAATATTTTTTTTTATCATGGTGAAGTTTTTTGTCTTTTACTACTTTTTAAAAATATCACTTCAAGTAATATTTATTCATTGTTCATGATGCTAATGTTCCCATGAATTATTTGGCACCGCTGGACAAATGCCAGAATAAATTATATTCCATTCTTTTGTTCCAATGCCAAACTAGAGACATGAGACTCGCTGGATAAGATCCCCATGGTCCTTCTCTCATGCTGAAATCCAGAATTAGAACTTAGGACGTTTTGCTATAGCAAGAGTGCTATAATTGTTGATTAAGTTCAAAATTACTACTAACAGGTTTTGATACGCCCATATTATGTATTTAAAAATTGGTAGGTTTGTTATATTTTTACTGGGGAAAAAAATCAAATAGCATGATGAACATCTAGATTTTTAGGAAAACAGTGGAAAAAGTACTAGATTAGAAATTAGATCGAGTCTACTTATGACTTGACCATAAATTATTCACTCAATCTTGGAACAAGTCATTTAAACTGGATTTACATTTTCACATCTTTAAGATGAGTATTTTGGATAACATAATCTCTAAGTTTCATTTTGACATTTAAATATTAAGGTTACTGTGACTCAATACCCCTTGTTTACAAATTGGGTAGTGCCTGCATTGGAGAATATCCTAAATGATTAAATTCCTAGCTTGTGGCTTTTTAAAATTTCATCATCACAATGCTCAAATAGTTGGGTGAATCTGAAATAAATTATTTAAATATATTCTTTTTTTCTCTTTGACATGGAACATATGCTCTCCTTGGCATAGATGTTATGAACTAAAAATGGAGGGGGGGGAAAGTGGCTAATATTTTTGTCCTCATTAAGCAAATAAAATGGCAAATTGAAAAGAGTTTTATAAAAAAATTATCTTCTCACAAATACATATATTCATTTACATGTACAATTTGGAAATTCAAGAGACTTCCTGAATGTCAAGACAAATATCACATAACAAATAGTATGAAAGAGGTTTATTTCTTCAATACTTTTATCAGAGAAAAATGCCATCCAAAAAACCATAAAAATAATTATTTCTGACTTCAACTTAATGTCATTCTATATATAGGGGAAAAAACATAGCAAAGAGAGCTTATATTTCCTTCCTTCAAAACAAAACAAAGTAATCTATCACTTCAGAAATAACCTCTTGGCCAAAGTACATAAAAGATTTAATTTTTTTATATATCTTTGCTACTAATGCCAAAAAAATGTAAAAAAGCTACACTCATTCTGAATTATTAATAAGCAATACAACTAAATGTTTTGGTTCACTATTCTTCACTGCCCTCATAAATGATTTCAAAATGGTAGTTGCTGAAGCATGAAGATTGTAAGCAGTCATTGCTTTTTGAAATCACAGTGCTGGGAATTGGTAGAATTCATGCCTCCTTGGAATATTATCAGATACTATGAACTTTCTTTGAAAGCAGGCTATAATTCACAAGGGGTCCCCTTGCATTCAATCAAGGAAATGTTTAAAACTACCCCCATCTGCCATTTTAATGTATTCTTCCCAAAGATGGCCATAAATATTTAATATAAGAAAGGCACTGTTTAAATACAATGAATAGCTTGTGAAATTAAAGTTGGCTGATGGATTATACCATGTACATAATACATTGTAAACAATGACAAAGAAAGCAGGAACATTACAAATGTGTTTGATTCTTGAAGCATTTCTTTAGAAATAGCCTAAAGACGTTTAACACAGAAAAAATCAGTTTAATTGATATCACAATTCATTTGAGTTTATGGTTTTACCAAGCTGGTCTATATAACACATATGCTTATATGTTTTCACATTCTGTTATGATATAGAAACGTAATTTTACAAGTCTGTAGGATAAATGTAACATTTATTTCATAGAATTATAGGGAAAGAGATATTTCAAATTTAACCTATGTTGTTTAACTAGGAATAGTATTAAGACCAAATGCAAAGTCTTGAAAAAAGAAACTTTTGAGAAAAATTCTTCAAAATCAAAATCCTTGAATGATCACTTATACATGATGACATAGTCAATTTGTCAAGAATTCCATGGAAGGCAGTGCCATTATCTGTTTTTATGTTTTTGGTTCAACCTAATGTCCAACTTTAATTTAAAATTTATATATATATATATATACATATATATATATAAATGTAGATAGTTTCCTGTGAAAAGGAAATATAAACTAGCAGTGTATATATATATATATTCCTAATAATGACACTTAAGAAATAATTGCTAATTGGCCGCTCTGCAAAATCAAAGGATGATTAAAAAAAGTAGTAACTGAGGGAGTTTAGAGATTCTCCTTCATATCAATTGTATAACACCTTTTCCCTTTTAACTTCATGTAGCACTTTATTCACTACCTTTCTCCTACACTCATTAAATACTAACATTATGTGCTTCTGTTTATGAAAATTTGTACCTTCCCTTTATTATACGAATGGGAAAACTTTCATAGACTGAATTAGTTAATGAATAAAAAAAATCAATTCATATAAAAAAATTTCAAATCTCATTCATCTTTTTACTCAAGTCCTATATTCCAAACCATTTCAAATGAATTTTCTCAAAATATAATACAAAATTAGTTCATAATCCTTGTATGAGGCAATATGAAGTTAATTCTTAAAATAGCAATATATTTTTTATTACTGTCTCCTTTACTGTTTTATCATCCACTTCTTATATTCTAAGCATGAAACACTTCCAAGTTTTTGTACCAGGAAAACTTTTCTCATTGTAATTTCTTCCAGTGATCTTATGTGTTTTAAGCTATCAAATTATCCCCTCTGTACAGAAGCCTTTCAAACAAATCAAAGAACAAAGAAAAAGGACTAAGTAGGCTCCCCCCCCCCCCAAGTAACTTATGTTCTGGATAAGGAAGATATTAGGTATGGAAAAAAAATGGATGCAAAACAGATACAAGGTGATTTTGCAAGGATTGGAAAGATGGGGAGGAGACTGGGAAGGGAGGTACTAATAGCTAAAGGGATTAGAAAAGACATATTATAGAACATGTCATGTGAGCTGAGTTTTGAAAAAATCTAATCATTCTTAGAAATGGAAGGGAAGAATAAGTGTATTTCAATACATGGTGGGGTGGGAAAGAAAGGGGAAGAGAGGAGGTAGAGTTGGTTCAAAGATAGGAGATGAAGTGCTAAGTTTGAGAACATTAAGTAAATAAAACTGGCCAACTAATTCTATATATGAAGATTATAATGGGTAATAAGGATGGAAAAGTAATTAGGGACTAGGTTGCTAATATAATATAAATGACAAACTAGAGTTTTATTTGAGTCTTGAGTAAAAGGAAACCACTGGAGTTTGAATAAAGATATAACATGCTCAGGCTTGTGCTACACACATACACACACACACACACACACACACAGAGGAAACTAAATGGAGGATGGATTACAAATGGGTAAAGAGATGAGAGATGAGAAAGAAATTATCCTCCTGTAATGTCTCATGAGGATTCTAGTATCACATCCTCACCTGCCCTTTGGACAGCTCCACGGCCATACCAAACTGACTAAGCCCCAAATGAAATTCATCATTTTACCCCATGATCTTAGTCTTTCTCCTAACCTTCCTATTTCTATGAAAGATATTAATATCATTCCAACCACCCAGGTTTGGAACCTCAGACTTATCTTTGACTTTTTCGATGATGTCTTCCATCATATCTAATTAGTTGCCAAGTTCTATTGATTTGGCCTCCAAAACACCTCTCATCCCACTTTTCCCACTCATACTACCATGACCCCAATTCATGTTTCCCACTTAGAGGATTATAAAAGAACACTAATTGAGTTCTGTACTTCCACTTTCTCCCCTTGCAAATCTATCTCCACATAGCTGCAAAAATAATTTCTTCTTTTCCAAAACATAAGATGGCTTCCACTTGTTTCAAGAATAAATAATGTTAATCATTTTAGTAAGCAAAAAAGAAAAAAGAAAATGATTTGGCTCACTCCTATGACTCAACTGCACCAAACCTTGTTAACCATCTCCTGCATAGAGAAAATATACAATTTAACCACAAAGTTATCTTATCTCAAAATGACTTTGAATACTCTAAAGTTACTCTTAGAGGGTATATATCAAAGAAGTAAATATCAATTTCATATGGAAATATAACATGAAAAACAGTCGAGAATTATATATATATATGCACATATATATATATAAATACACACACACAGACACACACACATATATGTTCAAATACTTAACCCCAATTGCTTTGCTCATATGTAAATTTGTCCTAGGAGGAAAATAATTCACAATTGTTTTGAAATAAATCACATTTGGTTATTTCCCAGGATTTTTCTTCTTCTTTTTTTTTTTAATGTTTATCCACAGGTTACTTGGTTTATATTTGATTATTTGCCCAGATATTGTAATTACTGTTACTGACAAGTTAGTTCCTTTTAGACTGTGAGAACACTTTGAGAGATGGGACAATCTGTTGTCTTTGTGTGTGTGTGTGTGTGTCCCTTTTTGCTTAGCAAAGAACCTGGCACAGAGTAGTTTCTTAATAAATGCTACTAATTGATTTGAAAAGTATGCGCATCATGCTTTCACTTTTGTACACTTAGAAAAATTTTTATTTATTTTTATTTTTTTAAATTTTATTAATACTGAGACTTCCTTCCGGGGGTGGAGCCATGGTGGCAGAGATCAGACAGGAGTCTCTGTAATCTCCTCTAACCTCCCCTCAAACCAACAACATATGAAGCCTCTAGATTGATTCTGAAGCAAAAAAATCCACAATATCTGGAGAACAACACGATTCTAGAAGAAGATACTCTGGAAGAACCTCAAAACAGATCTGTTTTAATTGGGCAGGGGGGTGGTCTACTGAACCCAGACTGCAGCACAGGGAGAACAGGGCAGGGAGCTGGGGCAGGGAGCTGGAGCAGGGAGCTGGAACAGGACTCGGGACAGGAGTGGGAGTGTTGTGCTTTTCACACACCTGGGAGTCTTCTGCAGGCCTCTTGGAACAATTTGTCCTGATTGTGGGCAGGTGGTTTGGTGGGTCTGCCTTCTGAGGGGGATAGATTGTGAACCACTGAACCCCTGATGAGCATCGGACCTAGCTGCCATTACACAGCACCTTAAAGCAATCAATCAAACAACAGGACTGATCAGCATCAGAAAAAATTCAATCAGTGGAGCTGCCCAGCACATGACATAATTCAATCAGCAGAACTGCCCAGTTCCTGAAATAACTCAATCAGCAGAACTGCCCCAGGGCAAATTACAGCAGCTGTCCCACCTTTGCCCTAAACAGACCTCACACCTTTAAAAAAAAATGAATAAAAAACCAAAAAGAGCTCTCACCATAGACAACTTTTATGGAGAGAGGGAAGAACAGACCTCAAATCCTGAGGCCCCTAAAGGTAAAGCAACTCCAGAAAAAGCCCCAAAGAGAGACATAAATTGGTCTCCATGTCACAAGGCTTTCTTTGAAGATTGCATAAAAAATCTTAAAAGAGAGTTAGAAGAAACATGGGGAAACAAAATGAAATCACTGCAAAATAAAATAGAAAAAATGGAAAAAGAATGCAATAAACAAAAAAATGTAATTGGTCGATTGCAAAAGGAACTAAAAACAGTAACTGAAGAAAATAAGACATTAAAAATTAGAATCGAACAATTGGAAATGAATGACTCATCAAGACTTCAAGAATCAGTTGAACAAAAACAAAAAAATGAAAAGATAGAGAAAAACATGAAATATCTCCTAGGAAAAACAACTGACCTGGAAAATAGATCTAGGAGAGACAATCTAAGGATTATAGGCTTCCTGAAAGCCATGATGAAAAAAAGAACCTAGACACTATCTTCCAGGAAATCATAAAAGAAAACTGCCCTGATATTTTAGACCCAGAAGGCAAAATACTCCTTGAAACAATCCACCGATCACCTCCTGAAAGAAACCCAAAAATTAAGTCCCCCAGAAATATCGTGGCTAAATTCCAGAACTATCATACCAAGGAAAAGATATTACAAGAAGCCAGAAAGAAACAATTTAAATATCGGGGAGCTACAATTAGGATCACACAGGACCTAGCAGCTTCTACTTTGAAGGATCGGAGGGCCTGGAATCAGATATTCCGAAGGGCAAAGGAACTTGGATTACAGCCAAGAATAAGTTACCCAGCTAGAATGAGCATTATCTTCCAGGGAAGAAGATGGTCATTCAATGATATAGGAGAATTTCACCTATTTCTACTGAAAAGACCAGAACTGAACAAAAAATTTGATCTACAAACACAGAACACAAGAGAAACATAAAAAGGTAACAAGAAAAAATAACTCTTGAGAACTATATTTATGTTATAGATACTTATAGAATGAGGGTTGATTTTATGAATTGATTATTACATTATGATTATGATATGATTACTGTGATTTTATGATTATTATCATATGATTACTGTGATTTTATGATTACTATTATATGTTTATTGTGATTTTATGAATCTTATGATATGATAAACTGAAAAAGAAATTAGAGGTAGAAAAGGGATAACACTGGAAGAAGAGGAAAAGGAGGTAAAATAAGGGAAATTACATCTCATGTAGAGGCAAAGAAAACCTATAATGATTGAGGGGAGAAAAGGGAGGGGAATGAGAATTGGGTTAATCTCCATCTCATCAGATTTGGCTCAGAGGGAATAATAGACGTACTTATAAGGAAACTGGAGGGAAAGGGGGGAAAAAGGGGGTGGGTGGGGCTCTAAAGGGGAAGGATTGTTTGAGGGAAGTGGTTTTCAAAAGCAAAATAGTAGGGAGGAGGGAAAGGGGATAAGAAAGAGAAAAGCATAAGCTAGGGTAAATAAGATGGCAAGAAATACAGAATTAGTTATTTTAACTGTGAATGTGAATGGAATGAACTCTCCCTTAAAGCAGAAGCAGATAGCAGATTGGATTAAAAACCAGAATCCAACAATATGTTGTATACAAGAAACACATCTAAAACATAGAGATACATACAGGGTGAAGGTAAAAGGCTGGAGCAGAATCTATTATGCTTCAGGTGAACAAAAAAAAGCAGGGGTAGCAATCCTGATCTCAGACCAAGTAAAAGCAAAGATAGACTTAATTAAAAGAGACAAAGAAGGAAATTATATCTTCCTAAAGGGTACCATAGATGATGAAGCAATATCAATACTAAACATATATGCACCAAGTGGTATAGCATGGAAATTCCTAGAGGAAAGGTTCAGAGAGATGCAAGAAGAAATAGACAGCAAAACTATAATAGTGGGGGATCTCAACCTCCCTCTCTCAGAACTTGATAAATCAAACCACAAAATAAATAAGAAAGAAGTTAAGGAGGTAAACAAAATGTTAGAAAAGTTAGGTATGATAGATCTTTGGAGGAAATTAAATGGAGACAGAAAGGAGTTTACTTTTTTCTCAGCAGTCCATGGAACTTATACAAAAATTGACCATGTGTTAGGACACAAAAACCTCAAAATCAAATGCAGGAAGGCAGAAATAATAAATGCATTTTTTTCAGATCATGACGGAATAAAAATCACATGCAATATAAGGCCAGGAGAAAATAGACCAAAAACCAATTGGAAACTAAATAATTTTATCCTAAAGAATGAATGGGTGAAACAGCAAATTACAGACACAATTACTAATTTCATTCAAGAGAATGACAATAATGAGACCACATACCAAAATTTGTGGGATACAGCCAAAGCGGTAATAAGGGGAAATTTTATATCTCTAGATGCTTATTTGCATAAAATAGAAAAAGAGAAAATCAATGAATTGGGCTTGCAACTAAAAAAGCTAGAGAAAGAACAAATTAAAAACCCCCAATCAAATACCAAACTTGAAATCCTAAAAATAAAAGGAGAGATTAGTAAAATTGAAAGTAAAAAAACTATTGAATTAATAAATAAAACTAAAAATTGGTTTTATGAAAAAACCAACAAAATAGATAAACCTCTAGTTAATTTAATTAGAAAAAGGAAAGAGGAAAATCAAATTGTTAGTCTCAAAAATGAAAAGGGAGAACTTTCCACCAATGAAGAGGAAATTAGAGCAATAATCAGGAGTTACTTTGCCCAACTGTATGCCAATAAATTTGATAACCTAAGTGAAATGGAGGAATATCTACAAAAATATAGATTGCCCAGATTAACAGAAGAGGAAATAAATTACTTAAATAGTCCCATTTCAGAAAAAGAAATAGAACAAGTCATTAATCAACTCCCTAAGAAAAAATCCCCAGGACCAGATGGATTTACATGTGAATTCTACCAAACATTTAAAGAACAGTTAACTCCAATATTATATAAACTATTCGAAAAAATAGGGAATGAAGGACTCCTACCAAACTCTTTTTATGATACAGACATGGTACTGATACCTAAACCAGGTAAAACAAAAACAGAGAAAGAAAATTATAGACCAATCTCCTTAATGAATATTGATGCAAAAATCTTAAATAAAATATTAGCAAAGAGATTACAGAAAATCATTCCTAGAATAATACACCATGACCAAGTAGGATTTATACCAGGAATGCAGGGATGGTTCAATATTAGGAAAACTATTAACATAATTGACTATATTAATAACCAAACTAACAAAAACCATATGATAATCTCAATAGATGCAGAAAAAGCATTTGATAAAATTCAACATCCATTCCTATTAAAAACATTAGAGAGTATAGGAATTAATGGACTTTTCCTTAAAATAGTCGGTAGCATCTATTTAAAACCATCAGCTCGCATCATATGTAATGGTGATAAACTGGAACCATTCCCAATAAGATCAGGGGTGAAACAAGGTTGCCCACTATCACCATTACTGTTCAATATTGTATTAGAAATGCTAGCCTTGGCAATAAGACAAGAAAAAGAGATTAAAGGAATTAGAGTAGGTCATGAGGAAACGAAATTATCACTCTTTGCAGATGATATGATGGTCTACTTAGAGAACCCTAGAGAATCAACTAAAAAACTATTAGAATTAATCCACAACTTTAGCAAAGTTGCAGGATACAAAATAAATCCACATAAATCATCAGCATTTTTATACATCACCAACAAAATGCAACAGCAAGAGATACAAAGAGAAATTCCATTCAAAATAACTATCGATAGTATAAAATATTTGGGAATATATCTGCCAAGGGAAAGTCAGGATCTATATGAGCAAAACTACAAAACACTCTCCACACAAATAAAGTCAGATCTAAACAATTGGAAAAACATCAAGTGCTCTTGGATAGGTCGAGCGAATATAATAAAGATGGCAATACTACCTAAACTAATCTATCTATTTAGTGCTATACCAATCAAACTCCCAAGAGATTATTTAACTGAACTAGAAAAAATAACGACAAAATTCATCTGGAAAAACAAACGGTCAAGAATTTCAAGGGAATTAATGAAAAGAAATGCAAATGAGGGTAGCCTAGCTGAACCAGATCTAAAACTATGTTATAAAGCAGTGGTCACCAAAACCATTTGGTACTGGATAAGAAATAGAGTAGTGCATCAGTGGAATAGGTTAGGTTCACAGAACAAAATACTCAATGACAATTGTAATCTAGTGTTTGATAAACCCAAAGACCCCAGTTTTTGGGATAAAAACTCACTATTTGACAAAAACTGCTGGGATAATTGGAAACTAGTCTGGAAGAAATTAGGCATTGACCCACACCTAACACCATATACCAAGATAAGGTCAAAATGGATTCATGATCTAGGCATAAAGAATGATATTATAAACAAATTAGAACAATGTAGGATGGTTTACCTCTCAGACCTGTGGAGGGGGAAGGAATTTGTGACCAAAGAAGAACTAGAGGTCATCATTAATCACAAAATAGATAAGTTTGACTATATCAAGTTGAAAAGTTTTTGTACAAACAAAATGAA
>JAJPUD010001723.1:166939-236387 GCA_023553655.1 Myrmecobius fasciatus | reverse complement strand
AGAAAAATCACTCATATGTTTTGTAAATAAAAAGCTTTATTAAAAAAATTATTTTGTACAATTCAATTCATATAATTAGCGATCTTTTAACTTTAAGACTAAATGAGACTATTAATATAGTGATATTTTGAAAAAATGACATTTATTGGTTTCATGTGACATGAAGGTACATGACCCCTTATGAAAGCACTCTCCAGTTTATCCTACGCACATTTTTGCTCATGTACAATTGCTTAAATGTTCTATCTCCCACTAGATAGAAATTCTTGAGAGAAATAAATTAGTTTTTTTTAAACTTTTCTTTTCTCTCCCTAGTACTTAGCATGGTTCCTAGCACAAGCAAGTCTCTCACAGTAGAGTACTGGGCTAGAATCAGAAAGATCTGAGTTCAAATTCAGTCTCAGACACTTATTCATCGTATAATCCTAGGCAAGTCATTTAAATCTTAGTTTGCTTCAATTTCTTCATCTGTAAGATGGGGACAATAATAGCACCTGTTTCTCTTGATTGCTTTGAGATCAAAATGAAATAAATTTTAGCTCTAATCACAGTGCCTAGCACATAGTGAGTGCTATACATATTTTAGCTATTAAATTAATAAATGGATCTAATTGACTATATTTAAAAGCTCCCCCCCCAAAATTAAATTTATTCTTGAGGGAAACAGGGAGAACAACTGGTAGATTTGACAAGGTGAAATCTATAATTAAGAAAAATCACTTTGGCAGCTGTGTGAAAGGTGGATTGGAATGGGGACGGTCTTGAAACATGGAGACCAATTAGCAAATGACTTCAAGGCATAATATAAGCCTGAGCCAGGGGAATATGTGAAAAAGGAATGAATACAAAAGAGTACAAGTACTAAGGACAAGATTTGGCAACTGACTGAATATGAGGGATAAGGAATTACTGAAAATAGATTAAACATATCTATTCTAGAGAATTTGGATTATATCTATAATAAATATATATATTTATCATAATTAAGCATTTATTTGGCTAATTGCTAAGAGAAGCAAAGAAAAGGAATAAGCATTTATACAATGCCTATTGTATGTCAGCCACATACAAGCAAAAAAAGATGGTCCTTCTCTTCAAGGATCTTACAGGAGAAAGGCAATGTAATATATAAAAAGAGTGGGGAAGAAGGGAAGGCAGCTAGGGTGAAGGTGGGGAAGAAAGTCCTGAGTCAGAAATGAATCCAGGAGAGAAAATGAGACATGAAGTTTTAATTCCATAATATTTTAATTTAATCTTCTTCCCTGTATGCCCACTGCTATTGTTTTAGTTCATGCTTTTATGAGGAATTGGCTGGAGAATTATAAAAACCTAACTAGCTTTTTCACCTTCAAACTTACCCTACCCTTTCCAAATCCATTCTAGATTAGTATAGTTTTGATTCATGTTGCCTCTCATCTCTCTTGTGAAAAATTCTCCAGGAACTACCCTGTGAATAAGGCAAGCTGATATTCCTTAGGCTGACATTCAAGGTCCTCTATGATAATCTAGCTCCAATCCACCTTTCCAACATTCTCTTTCATTATTCATGTCAAGCCATTCAATGATACAATCAAAGTCCATTAGTTACCACACTATATGCACATACTAAGTTTTTCTTCCTCAGACTGGTAGCATTGTCCAGAATGTTCTTTTCTTTTATTTATCCTTTTTAATACATTTGAGTCCAAACTTGAATTGAAGAAAGCCTTCACTGATCTATCCAAGAAGATGCAATCTTCTCAACTCTGAACTTTGAAAATATAATTTTCCTTATGTTGGTTCTCCTTTGGGACTTAGCACATTTGAAATATAAATATTAGACTTTAAACTACTTAATAGAAGAATAATATATTTTTCATATCTATATCTTCAAAAGGGTGTGATACATGGTCTTAGTAGGCCATAGTAAACACTGAAGAAATGATTGTTTAATTTTTAAAAGTAAATAGATTTTTTTCTGCTTATGCTTGAGAAGGGTTACAATTTAAAAAGAATTAAAATTACAAGGAAGACAAATAATTCATTAAGCACAATTCTTAAAGATGATGTGCTAATTGCTTCATATTATCCATTTTTCTTTATGACCCAAATGAATTTGAAAATTATTCTAGAGCTTTATAATAGTTCACCATATAATTCTCCCACTCAAAAACTTACAAATATCTCCTTAATCCCTAACTGAAGAACACATTCCTGAATTCAGTATTTAAGATTTTCTATAATTTACTCTCAAGACACACACACACACCCTTTTTTTAAAAAATGATTTCAATCCTTCTGCAATATGTTGGACATAAACTCTAAATTGTATTCAAGCCAATTTCTGTATTGCACACTGCATATTTAGGATAATCCATGAGCCCAAGAATCCTAAGGACATAAATTAATCCCATTAGTAGGAGTTCCATACTTAGCTCTTGCCTAGTTGATCTCTGTGTGTGAACTCAGTCTCCATTTACAAGTACTTGGGGACCTCCTGCCATGAGAAAGCTGGAAAACAACCATGCCCACTGCTAGATTACAAAAATAAATGGGGAAAAATAACATCACAAATTATTTTTATTGTCTTTATCATTTCTGTCTTAGAAACTATAAAACCTCTGACTGGTGCTTCTAAGACCAACGTTTCAGAAATAATACAATGAAACTCAGATATGTTGTAGTCCAACAAGTTCATGTCAATTCCATTCAGGATGAAGGAAAAAGAAACAAATGTTGCCAAATGGAAAAGTACAAAATGCTGGAAACTATTGCTTTACAGATTCTAATAATAATGTTGTATAATAATAATAAAACCACACAGCTTTTTCCCTTTCAAGTTAACATTCTAAACAGGAGTTTTTGTCCATTTTCATCCAAGGTAAAATGTCACTGGGTTAAATATGCACCAGTCATTACATAGTAGGAAAATACAAGAACTAACAAACTATAGGGGGGTCCTTTTCACAGGAAAGATGTCAAATCAATTTTACTTTGATCTCTTTCATAGAAACAGCCCAGGGAAAATTCTCCACCCTATAAAAACAATAAATTGCAAAGTCATATAACTTTCCAGCCCAGAAATCACCTCTGGTGAGAAACACTTACTTCAAATCCATCAAGTAAGCAAATTAACCTTCAAAATGCTGTAACTAAAATTATAGCGGCAGTATAGGTTAATGGAAAGAATACTAAGCAAAAAATTGGGGGAGATTTGTCTCCAGGTTCAAATCCTAGCTATGACAATTAACAGCTGTGTAATATTGGTTGTTATTTAATAACAATTTAATAATAATAACATTTGAATTATCTACCTCAGAATTGCACAGAAAGCATTTTGTAGTTTTGGACATACTTATGTGGAAACTATAATAGAATTGAGAACAGGAAACAAAATGTTCATTAAAAATCTAACACTCCATTTAGATAATTTAAAAGCCCAAATATGAGGCAATTTAGGTGGCACCAAAGGCAAAGAACAAGAGTCAGGAAAACTTGAGGTCGAATGGTTCTTCAGACCATTACTATCTGTGCGACCATGCCAAGTCATTTTACCTCTCTACTCTTCAGTTTCCTTATCTGCAAAATGGAGATTATAATAGAACCTATCTCACAGGGTTATTGTGAGGATGAAATTCGTTCACATATGTAAAGTGTCTTACAAACCTTAACTACAAAATCATTAGCTATTAATAATAGTTCCAACTTAGTTATTAATTAACTAGTTAATAATAATTATTAACATTACTAATATTAATATGGAGAAGTCAGATATGCAATAAAAAGAAAAACTGTCACCAAAGAAGTATAACATTTAAAAAGTAACTTTTCTTAAATTCAAAGAAAAATATTACTTACTAAAGGAGGTAACAGAAAATAAACAATTTCCCCAAATAATTTATTAAAAAGTAATTGCCAAGCTAAGATACTAAATTCAAAACATCTGATATTAAATATTTTTGTCTTTGCAGAGAAAGTTCTTTAAAAGTATATGCAAATATTACAGTCAACCAAGATAACTCTAAATAGATGGAAAATGTCTTCTATATCTAGAGAGAACTATGGAGATGTGAGAGTGGATGGAAACAGTATTTTCACTTTTTGTTTGCTTGCCTTTTTCATGTTTTGTTTTGTTTTTTTTCCTTTTGGTCTCTGTCTTTTTTTTTTTTTGGAACAACATGACAAATATGGAAATATGTTTAAAAGGACTGCACATGTTTAACATATATCAGAATGTTTGCTATCTTGGGGAATAAGGAAGTAAGGGAAGGGGGGAGAAAAAATATGCCACACAAAATCTTAGAAAAATGAATGCTGAATGAACATGAACTAACTGAAGTGAGAACACAGGAACATTGTACACAGCAACAAATAGATTATGTGATAATCAATTCTGATAGACTTGGCTCTTTTCAACTATGAAGTGCCTCAAGCCAATTTCAATAGATTTGAGATGGAGAGAACCATCTGTATCCAAAAAGAGGGCTATGGGGACTGGTTGTGGATCACAACATAGTATTTTTATCTTTTTTTTTTTTGCTTTTTTTTTCTTTCTAATTTTTTTTCTATTTGATCTGATTTTTCTTGTGCAGTATGATAAATGTGGAAATATGTTTAGAAGAACTGCACATATTTAAATTATATTGGATTACTTGCTGTCTAGGGGAGAGGGGTGGGAAAAAGGAAGGGAGAATAATTTGGAACACAATGTTTTGAAAGGGTGAATGTTGAAAACTATCTTTACATGTATTTTGAAAATAAAAAATCTATTGAAATTTTTTTAAATGAATGCTGAAAACTAGCTTAACATGTATTTGGAAAAACAAAATACTAAGAAAAATGTTTATATGCAGACAGTGAGAAAGTTCCTTTCTTGCACTAGGAAATACAAATAGCAGAATAGCTACATTTAAGTAAAGAAAAACTAGTAGTACTGACTCTACAAATCCAAAATTTTGTGCATACATGACTCTGGGATCAAGATAGTAGAATGAAGGGACCTTTCCTAGCCAATGCTTTAAAAGACATTCCAAATAAAATATAAAAATAAGTCCATTTTTAAAAATAAAAGACTACTATGAACTAGGTATTAGGCATACTGAGACAAAAATCAAAGTCCTCACCCTCAAACAGCTTTCACTGTATTATGGGATTCCTGTTCACATTTATGTACATATCCACTACATATAAACAAAAGCAAGATCAGGCAGGGTGTTTTATTACTCAATCTCTTTTCTACTACTCTACTCTAGCTGAATCCACTATCTTTTGGAAAAATTTCTTCTCCTCTAAGTTATCTTTTATGTACATTTTACCCTGAATTCAGTTGCAAAAAAAAAAAAAAAAAAAAAAAAAAAAAAGGTTTCTATTTGTCTGTGTGGTTTTGATTTCCCTCAGACTCTGCAATCCCCTAAAGTTTATCCTTTGTTTTTCAAGTATAATGAAAAACTTCAAAGAAATATCTTTCTCAAATTGATTATCTCATTCTCAAACTACATTCTGGAATAATACTGTCAGTTACTAAAAAAAATTAAGTATATATTGCGCATGAAGCATTCTAGAAAACAGCTATACCTTAGTTTCAGACATTTTATATATGTATGTATACATGTATGTATATATATATATATTTACATATACAATAGGATATATCATAAAATCAGTAATAAAAATTTTAATTTACTATGAAAAATATAAGAAAAGAAAAAATATAATTTTAATTTATGTATGTTTTTTTGATGATTAATAGTAGGACAGTAACCTTTTGGCTGTTCAATTGTTTCAGTCATGTTCACCTCTTCATCTGGGATTTTCTTGGCAAAGATACTTTCTTTAGCTCATTTTAGACATGAGGAAAATGAGATAAACAGAGTTATATGACTTGCTTAAGATCACAGAGTTAGTACCTGAAGCCGAATTTGAACTTAAGTCTTCTAGACCATTTAACTGCCTAACAGTAATCTTTCTCTTTCATTTTTTACTGTAATGTTAAGAAACCACTATCATTTCAAATGCATGTTGCAAACCTCAGCAAATGCAATATATTTCCCTACATTAATACACTGACTTCAACAATGGCACTCATCTAACTTTGAACTGTCCATTTTTGCATTATGCAGACAAATATGTAATGTGTGCAAATTGAAACTATTCTTTAATGATACTTTAAAAAAGTCAACCATTAGTCTTTCCTTTTAGAAACAGTAATGAATTTTTATGCCAAATCTTCCTACCAATAACTATGACTACAGGGAACTGCTATTCATAATTAAGTAATAAAAATGAAGTACATCTAAAGTGAAAAAAATCATTTCATCTTTTTGAATATATAACACACTTATATACATATAAGCTGCAAGACATTAAGTGGGGATTCCAAACATCACCATGAAGACTCTAAATCTTCATACAGTATCTCGTGAAGTCCAAGGCTATTTTTCTCACTCTCAAATGGGAATCTTCATTTAGACTCTCGTCAGTTTCATCAAACTCAAAATGTATAAACTAGATTGACTATTCAACCTTTGAAAGAGAGGCAAACCAGGGAAATAATGTACATAAAAATGATGAAAAAGGAAAGAACCATGAAACAAGTGAAAGTGATTATGGAGAATATAAAATTGCCGAGTTTAGTACCAGGATAAAGATGAGAAGACACATTTCAACTCTTCTTATTGAATCCCCATTTTAGATAGTCCTCCCACATGCTAAGTTCCTTGAGAGGAGTGAAAAACCAGGCTGTCTCTAACGTGAAGTAATAGAATTGTTTACCTTCATATCAAGAAAGATGGAAAAACATCAAAATTAGACTGTATGTGCTGACATATCTGAAGTAATTCATTTAGTGAAATCTAAAAATCTAAAATTAAAAAACTAAGAAAAAAATGCACTTAAGTAGGATTTATGGTGGTTTCATATGTGTAAAATATTTTGTTAAAAGAGCATGGAACATGATTTGCTGACTGGATCAAGTATGTGAAACGAAGGAAATGTTACTGAAAACATTAAAGACATAAACAGAAACAAAACAGTGAAAAAAGTAGATTTTTTAAAATTAAAAATCACATTAAATTTAGAAAATTAAAACAGCTTTTTAAATTTATGGTAAAACAATTCAATTCAATCTCTTACCTCCCTGCTTTTGTAGACAAGTCTGTTTCCTGTGCATGGAATCTACTAGTTTCTCAACTCAATATCTCAGAAATTCTAATATTTTTCAAGAGTCAGCTCAAAAGCTATCTTTTAAACTAAGCCTTTAGTGATCTCTTCAGTATTTAGTGCTTCCCCCAAATTATTCTGTATTTGCTCTGTCAGTTTAGCCCAGTTCAGTCATTTTTCAGTCTTCCCCAACTCTTTGTGACTGCATTTGAGGTTTTTTTTGGCAATGATATTGGAATAGTTTGCCATTTCCTTCTCTGGCTCATTTTACAGATGAGGAAACTGAGGCAAACAGGATTAAATGACTTACACATCTAGTAAATGTTTGAAGTCAGATTTAAAATCATGAAGATGAGCCTCCCTGACTCCAAAGAGGCTGCACTATAAATAATGTGCCAACTGGCTACCCTTGCTTTGTGTATTTATATACAAAATGTATGTTACTTCTCCCAAATGGATTTAAATTCCTTGAAGGTAGAGATAATTTTATTGTTTTTCTCTATTTCCTCAGAGTTAGGGGTTTACTTTCTAACTGATTGATACAAGTCAATGCTAATGTTTGAGATAACTCTTAAATACTGCAGAAATCACAAGCTCTATAAAGTCTTAAGTTGTAAAGGGTAGGAATAAGGGTATGATCATGTACCAGGTTGTTGTTATCCATATATAATGGATATTCTCATGTCCATTTTTATGGATATGAGAACTATCTAAAACTGTACAAGTCATAAAGGAGTTGTAATCTACAAAAAAGTACTTGCATCAATAAAACCTGAACCTCTATTTTGTATTGAAATTATAATTACTGAACACACAGAATACATATGGTTAACATTTGTTTCAAGAAACCAAATGAAAATAAGAATATAAAAAATTTTACAGCAAGAAACAAAATTTAATATTAATTAGAAGTGTACATTTAGACTACAATTTCAAGTTTTCTGAATATGATAAATTTGATATGTTTTCCACTCTTCATGAAATCGAAAATAACCTCTTAAAAAAGAATAAGGACCTTAGACAGAGCTACAAGAGCCTTTAGAGTTCCTCTAGCCTTATCTCATGATTTTGGAAACGCAGCTCAGAAAGGTTCAATGATTTTTGTAAGTGACAGCGTGGATTTTAAAATAGGTTCTTTAACTACAATTACTTTTTAACACTCTTACACGGTATACCCGCATCAGAGAGGGTGCTATGCTCTATGAGCAATGCAGAACTGAATTAGCCCAAAAGAAACATGAGATGTGCAAAATTAGAGAAGCCACCACAGATGTTCATATAGATTCTTTGTGTCTGATTTGTGGCAGAATATTCCACGCTTGCGTTGGTCTGATCAGCCAGTCAGATGCACAATAACTCAACTCTAACATAGTGATGTCTTTTGGGTCCTCTTCCACTACAGAAGACAACTACCAACAACATGTTATTACCTCTTTATCATTTAAATGACCAGATAGATGGGCACCTAGGTGCAGATAGCATCAGCCCTGAAGTCAGGAGGACCTGAGCTCAAATCTGAACTCAGACACTTAACACTTTCTAGCTGTGTGACCCTGGGCAAGTCACTTAACCTAAATTGGGTCAGGAAGGTGGGGGAAGAACAAAATAGAATCCTCAGGCTGATGATAAAGTTTTTTTGTTATGTTTTGGTTTTTTATTAAAGCTTTTTATTTGCAAAACATTTGTATGGGTAATTTTTCAACATTGACCCTTTCTGTTACAAATTTTCCTCCCTAATTCCCACCCCTCCCCTAGATGGCAGGATATCCACTACATGTTAATTATGTTAAAATACTTGACAAATCGAATATATGAATACATATTTTTACAGTTATCTTGCTGTGCAAGAAAAGTCCGATCTACAAGAAAAAAAAATCTGAGAAGGGAAACCTAATGCAAGCAAACCATCAATAGAGAGCATGAAAATATTATGTTGTGGCCCATATTTCATATCCCTCTTTCTATGTGTATATGGCTTTCTTCACTGAACAGTTGGAATTGGTTTGAAATATTTCATTGTTGAAGAAAGCTAGGTCCATCAGAATTGGTCATCATATAGTCTTATTGTTGCTGTGTATAATGTTCTCCTGGTTCTGCTCATTTTGCTCAGCATCAGTTCATACAACTTTCCAGGCCTCTCTGAAATCATCCTGCTGGTCGTTTCTTACAGAACAATAATATTCCATGACATTCATATACTGTAATTTATTCAGCCACTCTCCAATTGATGGACATCCATTCAGTTTCCAGTTTCTAGCCACTACAAAAAGGGCTACCACAAACATTCTTACACATGTGGGTCCCTTTTCCTCCTCTAAGATCTCTTTGGGATATAAGCCCAATAGAAACGCTGCTGGGTCAAAGGGTATGCTCAGTTTGATAACTTTTTGAGCATAGTTCCAAATTACTCTCCAGGATGGTTGGATAAGTTCACAATTCCACCAACAATGTATCAGTGTCCCAATTTTCCCACATCCCCTCCAACATTCATCATTATCTTTTCCTGACATTTTAGCCAATCTGACAGGTATGTGTAGTGGTACCTCAGAGTTGTCTTAATTTGCATTTCTCTGATCAATAATGATTTGGAACACCTTTTCATCATCTGAAAATTGTCTGTTCATATCCTTTGACCATTTATCGATTGGAAAGTGGCTTGAATTCTTATAAATATGAGACAATTCTCTATATATTTTAGAAATGAGGCCTTTATCAGAACCCTTAAATGTAAAGATGATTTGCCAATTTATTGCTTCCCTCTTAACCTTGTCTGCATCAGTTTTGTTTGTACAAAAACTTTTTAACTTAATATAGTCAAAATTATCTATCTGGTGTTTAAGAGTTGCAGTTGTTCTTTAGACACAAATTTATTCCTTCTCCATAGGTTTGAGAGGTAAACTATCCTATGTTCCTCTAATTTGCTTCTATCACTCTTTCTATCTAAATCATGAACCCATTTAGATCTTATCTTGGTATGTGGTGTTAGGAGTGGGTCAAGCCCTAATTTCTTCCACACTAGTTTCCAATTTTCCCAGCAGTTTTTGTCAAATAGTGAGTCCTTATCCCCAAAGCTGGGGTCTTTGGGTTTATCAAACACTAGCTTGCTATAGTTATTGCCTAGTCTGTCTTGTGATTCTATCCTATTCCACTGATCGACTACTCTATTTCTTAGCCAGTACCAAATGGTTTTGATGAACACAGCTTCATAATATAGTTTTAGATCTGGTACAGCCAAGGCCACCTTCATCAGCCTGATGATAAAGTTAAAGACAATTAATGCTATGTAAAAAGCTGCATCTAGAAGCACTATGCACCATCAGATTTGTTTCTGGTTTGGTTGTTTTAAATTGGCAACTTCAGGTTAAGGATAGCTCAAAAATTCTACTTAGTCAACATGATATTCCTCAAAACAGAAGGCTAAAATAGTCACGAAGTCCAGCATGGACAGTGTTTCCAGATTTCATTGGATAGAACAAAATGAATGTGGTATTATACTTCAGCCAATTCTGAGGTCTATAAACAAATGGGAGTTAAGACCTTCAACATATGACTATCTGAAGAAATAACACTGCCTTCTTGAGTATTTCAGTCACTGGTATCTATAGGACACACTACAAATTAAAATGATATTACAGGATTTTTTAAATTAAATTTATATAAGACATTTAGAATATAAGCAAACTAGTTTTGAAGAAATTTGAGAGCTATAATTGTTTTAAGCATGTGCAACAAAAGGATGAATATGTTTTTTAAATGATAAACAGAACTGAAGGAACATCAAAGGGGAGAAGAGAAAGGGAGACATATTACTAATAACATACAGGCATTATGCTAAATATTTTACTAATTATTATCTTATATGAACCTCACAATAACACTGGGAGATAGATATTATTATTATCATTATCATTATCATCATCTCCATTTTATAAATGAGAAAACCAAGGCAGAAATAGATTAAGTCCACAGTTGCACACATGGCTAATAAAAGTTCAAGGTTAATTTTGAATTCAGGCCATCTTGACTCTACAGTCAACTCTCTATCCAATGCACCACTTGGTTGCTGAGGGGGAAAGCAGAAGAAAATATCAAGCTGATATGCTCATTTAGATCTTGTAAGATCCTTTAAAGTAGTTTGAATCCAAAGTCTTGTGGATTATCTAAACTTTGGATATTCAGTTGAATAGTCCAGTGCTACAAAAAAATAATGGCAAACAGACCTATCACTAATTACTTAAAAAAAAATAAGGTGAGAGCAAGTTCTCTTAAAAAGGAATATTTTGAAATGAGTTAAGAGGTAATTATTAAAAAAAAAAAACGAGTTCTATGAATACTGACAATAGTCATGAAGTCATGAAACAAAGAACAATCTTCAGAGGTAAAAACATTTAAAAGGATTCTTCAGCTACTACCGGTCTCTTTAACTAAGATCTCTATATGAAGAGGACTATATGCAAGATTTCAAAAGGGGCTGTATAGTTTTCTGTAAATGAATAAGTTTTAAATAGCATCACTGTCATGAATGTGATGGTGGACACAGTTTCATCATTTTTATCTACCTTATAGAAACCACAATAAATTAGAGAATCCTATGAAGAGAATGTAGTTTCATTTGATTTTTATATTAACATTCAAAAATAAACCTCATGCAAAGTATAAAATATTCTTTTGTATGTTCATAAAAGATTTCTTTAAGAAGATTTTCATTTGTTTAGTCTCTGAAAACTGCTTAGAAAGATGTCTCAATAAGACTAAGGAAAAAAAGGAAAGAAAAAATTATGTACTTCCCCTCTTTTCTAAGGTTTATCATATCCCAAGCATAAGTTGATAATGTGCTCAAGAAGTGACATCTCTGACACTGAAAGATATTATGATGGAAGCTATATGACTAAGGATAAGCCAAAGCCAGTATCACCACTGCCTCAAATAATAATTCTTTCCATGAAGTTTTTAGATTATGTGGTACTACTAGCAGTCATCAGTTACGTATAATTTGAACCTTAATCATCAAACTAGGCAAGAAAGCAGAAACTAGAGAGAGAAAAGCAGGCAAGTAGAGAGGAGACAAACCTATAGAAAAGGAAAGTGAACTAGAAACCCAGGTGGGGTTAGTTCTATCCGTCATCAAATTCTTCTAGGTAAAAATGTGATATGAAAGATTGGGATCATCTCTGATATTTGCTACCTATTTGACCTTGAACAATTTATTTAACTATCTTGGGCCTGAGATTATTCTCTGTAAAATGAGAGGACTGGAGTAAATGGCTTTTCAATACATTTTCAGCTTTAGATCACAGTCCTATGAGACTAGCTAAATTCCAAATTCTGCAAACTAAAGCTGAAGGTACCTAGTTTCTTGGCAGACTGAAGAAAGGAGGAGATATGGATGGGTAGAATCTTTATAGCAGGGGAAAGAGGAACTTCTAGGGAGAAGGAACACCAAAGGGAAGCTCCTGAGAAGAAAGAGGAAAATAGAATTATCTCACATTTAAAGAGAAAAAGCCTTAGCTATAACCCTAGCTCATAAACACATCACACACCCACACTGCCCCCACCCAACACACATCAAATAAACTACACTTGATCAAAAGAAAATTCTGCAGATTCACCAGATATTTTGCAACAAATAGTATGAAACTCCAGAATGGCTTTTAAATTTTAAAAATGAATTATTTTAGAACTAAGTCATAAATTGAAGGGTTCAAGACAGAATTTAACATTACACAGGATATAGAATTTAGAAGGCACAGAATCTTTCCAAAAAAGTAAAGGTCCTAAATAAGTGAAGAAAAGATTTTAAAACCATGATACAGAAGTGAGAGCGAATTTAGTATAAGGAAAGCAAAAGGCTTTCTTTACACTAAGTAGGGCTCCTTAAATTTTTTCCACTAGCACTTCCTTTTCACTTGAGAAACTTTAGTGATTCTGGGAATTTAGGTAGGTAAAGTAGGTACACAAACCAAACATTCATTGTCAATAAATTATAATTTTGCAACCCCCACATCCACTAACAAGACTCCATAAAATGTTATGTTCCACAGTTTAAGAAGCTTGCAGACTGGTAATAGGAAAATCTCATACTTGAAAGTTTGGGGAAAAAAAAGTTTTTTCAAAGGTCAATGTAGAAAAATCACTCATATGTTTAGTAAATAAAAAGCTTTATTAAAAAAAAAGAAACATTTCATTTTTGAAGAGAGCCATGTCCATCAAAATTGATCATCATATAGTCTTGTTGTTGCCGTGTATAATGATCTCCTGGTTCTGCTCATTTCACTGAGCATCAGTTCATGCAAGTCTCTCCAGGCCTCTCTGAAATCATCCTGCTGGTCGTTTCTCACAAAACAATAATATTCCATAACATTCATATACCATAATTTATTCAGCCATTCTCCAATTGATGGGCATCCATTCAGTTTCCAGTTTCTAGCCACTACAAAAAAGGGCTGCCACAAACATTCTTGCACATGTGGGGCCCTTTCCTTCCTTTATGATTTCCTTGGGATATAAGCCCAATAGAAACACTGCCGGGTCAAAGGCTATGCACAGTTTGATAACTTTTTGAGCATAGTTCCAAATTGCTCTCCAGAATGGCTGGATCCATTCACAGTTCCACCAACAATGTATCAGTGTCCCAGTTTTCCCACATCCCCTCCAACAGTTATCATTATCATTTCCTGTCATTTTAGCCAATCTGACAGGTGTATAGTGGTATCTCAAGAGTTGTCTTAATTTGCATTTCTCTGATCAATAGTGACTTGGAGCACCTTTTCATGTGACCAGAAATACTTTCAATTTCTTCGTCTGAAAATTGTCTGTTCATATCTTTTGACCATTTCTCAATTGGAGAATGGCTTGAATTCTTATATATTTGAGTCAATTCTCTATATATTTTAGAAATGAGGCCTTTATCAGAACCTTTGCATGTTAAAATATTTTCCCAGTTTACTGCTACCCTTCTAATCTTGTCTGCATTGAAAAAATGAAATATTTCAAACCAGTTCCATTTGGTCAGTGAAGAAAGCCATATACACCCAGAGAGAGGGATGTGAAATGTGGACCACAACATAACATGTTCATGCTCTCTATTGATGTTTGCTTGCATTGTGTTTCCTTTCTCTGATTTTTTTTCTTGTAGATATGATTTTTCTTGCACAAAAATGATAAGTGTGGAAATATGTATACATATATTTGATTTGTAAAGTATTTTAACATAATTAACATGTAGTGGATACCTGCCATCTAGGGGAGGGGTGGGGAGTAGGAAGGAAAAACCTGTAACAGAAAACTTTGTAAGGGTTAATGTTGAAGAATTACCCATACATATGTTTTGCAAATAAAATAAACTTAAAAAAAATTAAATGTTGAAAGCAAATAAATTTTTTAAAAGAAGCATTAAAAAATAAAATAAATCTATTGGAATTGGCTTGGATCACTGTATTTGTCAAATATTTTAACATAATTAACATGTAGTGGATATCCTGCCATCTAGGGGAGGGGTGGCGACTAGGGGGAAAAAATCTGTAACAGTTTTGTAAGAGTTAATGTTGAAGAATTACCCATACATGTTTTGCAAATAAAAAGTTGTTTTTTTAAATTTTTTTTTATTTTATTTGCATAACATATGTGGGGGTAATTCTTCAACAATAACACTTACATAGCTTTTCGTTACAAATTTTCCCCCCCCAACTCCCTACCCCTCCCCTAGATGACAGGATATCCACTACATGTTAATTATGTTAAAATATTGGCAAATCGAATATATGTATACATATTTCCAAACTTATCATTGTTGTACAAGAAAAATCTTATCTACATAAATGATACATCAGATAAAGGAAACACAATGTAAGCAAACATCAATCAAGTAGTATGAGAATGTTATGTTGTGGTCCACATTTCACATCCCTCTCTCTGGGTATATATGGCTTTCTTCAGTGAACAATTGGAGGTGGTTTGAAACATTTCATTGTTGAAGGGAGCCATGTCCATCAGAATTGATCGTCATATAGTACTGTTGTTGCCGTGTATAATGATCTCCTGGTTCTACTCATTTCACTCAGCATCAGTTCATGTAAGTCTCTCCAGGCCTCTCTGAAATCATCTTGCTGGTCATTTCTTACAGAACAAAAGTATTCCATAATATTCATATACCATAATTTATTCAGCCATTCTCCAATTGAGGGGCATCTATTCAATTTCCAGTTTCTAGCCACTTACAAAAAGGGCTGCCACAAACATTCTTGCACATGTGGGGCCTTTTCATTCCTTTATGATTTCTTTGGGATATAAGCCCAATAGAAATGCTGCTGGGTCAAAGGGTATGCACAGTTTGACAACTTTTTGAGCATAGCTCCAAATTGCTCTCCAGAATGGCTGTATCCGTTCACAGCTCCACCAACAATGCATCAGTGTCCCAGCCCTCCCACATCCCCTCCAACATTCATCATTAACTTTTCCTGTCATTTTAGCCAATCTGACAGGTGTGTAGTGGTACCTCAGGGTTGTCTTGATTTGCATTTCTCTGATCAACAGTGATTTGGAGCACCTTTTCATATGACTATAAATAGTTTTAATTTCATCCTCTGAAAATTGTCTGTTCATATCCTTTGACCATTTATTGATTGGAGAATGGCTTGAATTTTTATAAATATGAGACAATTCTCTATATATTTTAGAGATGAGACCTTTATCAGAACCCTTAAATGTAAAGATGATTTCCCAATTTATTGCTTCCCTCCTAATCTTGTCTGCACTGATTTTGTTTGTACAAAAACTTTTTAACTTAATATAGTCAAAGTTATCTATCTGGTTTTCAATTAAGAGTTCCAGTTCTTCTTTGGACATAAATTTATTCCATCTCCATAGGTCTGAGAGGTAAACTATATTACATTCCTCTAATTTACTTATAGTATCACTCTTTCTATCCAGATCATGAACCTATTTAGATCTTATCTTGGTATGTGGTGTTAGATGTGGGTCAAGCCCTAATTTCTTCCACACTAGTTTCCAGTTTTCCCAGCAGTTTTTGTCAAATAGTGAATACTTATCCCAAAAGCTGGGGTCTTTGGGTTTATCAAAAACCAAATTGCTATAGTTATTGCCTAGTTTGTCTTGTGATTCTATCCTATTCCACTACTACTCTATTTCTTAGCCAGTACCAAATGGTTTTGATGACCGCTGCTTTATAATATAGTTTTAGATCTGGTACAGCAAGTCCACCATCGTCAGCCTTTTTTTCATTAATCCCCTTGAAATTCTTGACCTTTTGTTTTTCCAAATGAACTTTGCTACTATTTTTTTCTAGATCTGTAAGATAATTTCTTGGGAGTTTGATTGGTATGGCACTAAATAAGTAAATTAGTTTGGGTAGTATTGTCATTTTTAGCAAATAAAAAGTTTTAATAAAAAAAAAGAAATAGAATTCAGAAGTGACAAAAAAGGGAAGAGAAATAAGAAGAACAAAACAGTGGAAAAGTTATGGGTAAAGGATGTCACAAGAGAAAATAAGTTAAATTAAGAGGGTTGCAAAACAAGAGAGATTTTAAACGAGAGAGATGTGTATCAAGGTAAAGAAAGGACAAAAGAAAGAGAAATAGATTTAAAAAGTGAATAAATAAGTTAACGTAAATAGGATCTTGACAGGATAAATAAATAGGAGTAGAGCACAGAATTTGCAATAAATGTAAGGAAAACTAATTACATGGACAAAGTATATTGAAAAGAAGAAGAGTATAAAAATAAGCATAAAAGAAATAAATGGAGGAAAACTCAAGCCTAATCATCATAATCTTAAATCTGAACAACACAGTTAAGATAAAATACTCTAATAAAATGAAAAGAAAGGATGAAGAAATCCAAACTCAACAAACTAATATAAAATAAATATGAAAAGCCAGAACAACTTAGATTATTTAATTTCCAATTAACTTTTGGTCTATTTTCTCCTGGCCTTAAATTACATGTGAGTTTTATCGCATCATGATCTGAAAAAGATGCATTTACTATTTCTGCTTTTCTGCATTTGATTTTGAGGTTTTTATGCCCTAACACATGATCAATTTTTGTATAAGTTCCATGAACCCCTGAAAAAAAAGTATACTCCCTTCTATCGTCATTCAATTTCCTCCAGAGATCTGTCATACCTAACTTTTCTAACATTTTGTTTACCTCCCTAACTTCTTTCTTATTTATTTTGTGGTTTGATTCATCTAATTCTGAGAGAGCAAGGTTGAGATCCCCCACTAGTATTGTTTCGCTGTCTATTTCTCCTTACATCTCTGTTAGTTTCTCCTCTAGGAATTTGGATGCTATACCACTTGGTGCATATATGTTTAGTATTGATACCGCTTCATGGTCTGTGGTACCCTTTAGTAAAATATAGTTTTCTTCCTTATCTCTTTTAATTAGCTTTATTTTTGCTTTTACTTGATTTGAGATAAGGATTGCTACCCCTGCTTTTTTTTGTTCACCTGAAGCATAAAATATTCTGCTCCATCCCTTCACTCTGTATGTATCTATGTATTTTAGATGCGTTTCTTGTAAACAACATATTGTAGGATTCTGGCTTTTAATTCAGTCTGCTACCTGCTTCCGTTTTATGGGAGAGTTCATCCCATTCACATTCACAGTTAAAATAACTATATCTGTATTTCCTGCCATTTTATTTACCAAAAGTTATGTTTTTCTTTTCCCTTTCCCTTTTTCCCTTCTCCCCTCCCCAGTATTTTGTTTTTGATGACCACCTCCCTCTTACAGTCCTCCCCCCTTCAAAACCCCTCCCTCTTTTTTACACCTTTCCCCTAATTTTTCTATTTTCCCTTCTATTAGTCTATCCCTTTCTTTTCCTCCTTTCCCTCCTACTTCCCTATAAAAAGGGACAAGTTTTTCTTTGAAGCCAAATGTGTCTGATATATTCTTTTAGAGCCCAATCTAATGAGAGTAAGATTTACACAATGCTCATCGCCCTCCCTTCTTTCCCTCAATTATATTAGGTTTTCTATGTCTCTTTATGAGATTTTACATTATTTTACAACCTTTTTTTAAAAATTTTACCTCCTTTCCCCCTTTTTCCAGTATGATAGCCCTTCCACCTCTAATTTCTTTTCCATTATTATCAAAGTAAAATCAAATTATACCCCTATTCTTTAAGGATACCCATAGTAGAAATATAGTCCTCAAGAGTTCTTTCCTTTTTACCTTTTTATACTTCTCTTGAGTTCTGTGTTTGGAGGTCAAATTTTTTGTTCACATCTGGTCTTTTCATTAGAAATAGGTGAATGAATGGGTGAAAGAGCAAATCATAGACACAATCAATAATTTCATCCAGGAGAATGACAATAATGAGACAACATGCCAAAATTTGTGGGATACGGCCAAAGCAGCTATAGAGGGTAACTTTATATCTCTAGATGCTTACTTGCATAAAATAGAGAAAGAAAAGATTAATGAATTGGGCTTACTATTAAAAAACTAGAAAAAAACAAATTAAAAACCTTCAATAAAATAGCAAATTGGAAATTCTGAAAATAAAAGGGGAGATTAATAAAACTGAAAATAAGAAAACTATTGAATTAATAAATAGAACTAAGAGTTGGTTTTATGAAAAAAAAACAACAAAATAGATAAGCCTTTACTTAATTTGATCAAAAAAGGAAAGAGGAAAATCAAATTGTTAGTCTCAAAAATGATAAGGGAGAACTTTCCTCCAATGAAGAGGAAATTAGAATAATAATTAGGAGCTACTTTGCCCAACTTTATGCCAATAAATTTGATAATCTAAATGAAATGGAGAAATATCCACAAAAATATAGATTGCCCAGGTTCACAGAAGAGGAAATAAATTATTTAAATAGCCCCATTTTAGAAAAAGAAATAGAACAAGCTATTAATCAACTCCCTAAGAAAAAATCTCCAGGGCCAGATGGATTTACATGTGAATTCTACCAAACATTCAAAGAACAATTAATTCCAATACTATATAAACTATTTGGAAAAATACGGAAAGAAGGTGTACTACCAAATTCCTTCTATGATATAAATATGGTGCTGATAGCTAAACCAGATAGGGAGAAAAGTGAAAAAACTATAGACCAATTTCCCTAATGAATATTGATGCAAAAATTTTAAATAAGATATTACCAATGAAATTACAGAAAGTCATCCCCAGGATAGTACACTATGACCAAGAAGGATTTATACCAGGGTGCAGGGCTGGTTCAATATTAGGAAAACTATCAGCATAATCAATTATATTAATAGCAAAACTAACAAAAATCATATGATTATCTCAATAGATGCAGAAAAAGCCTTTGATAAAATCCAACACCCATTCCTATTAAAAACACTAGAGAGTATAGGAATAAATGGGCTTTTCCTTAAAATGATAAGTAGTATCTACTTAAAACCTTCAGCAAGCATCATATGTAATGGAGTCAAACTAGAACCATTCCCAATAAGATCAGAGTGAAACAAGGCTGCCCACTGTCACCATTATTATTTAATATTGTCTTAGAAATGATAGCTTTGGCAGTAAGAGAAGAAAAAGAGATTAAAGGAATTAGAGTAGGTAATGAGGAAACCAAATTATCACTCTTTGCAGATGACATGATGGTATACTTAGAGAACCCTAGAAACTCGACCAAAAAATTACTAGAATCAATTTACAACATTAGCAAAGTTGCAGGATACAAAATAAATCCACATAAATCATCAGCATTTTTATATATTACCAACAAAGTTCAGCAGCAAGAGATACAAAAAGAAATTCCATTCAAAATAACTGTTGAGAGTATAAAATATTTGGGAATCTATCTGCCAAGGCAAAGTCAGGAACTATATGAACTAAACTGCAAAACACTTTCCACACAAATAAAGTTAGACCTAGTCAATTGGAAAAACATCAAATGCTCATGAGTAGGCTTAGCGAGTATAATAAAAATGACAATATTACCCAAACTAATTTACTTATTTAGTGCCATATCAATCAAACTCCCAAGAAATTATTTTACAGGCCTAGAAAAAATAGTAGGAAAATTCATTTGGAAAAACAAAAGGGGGGCAGCTAGGTGGCGCAGTGGATAGAACACCAGCCCTGAAGTCAGCAGGACCTGGGTTCAAATCTGGTCTCAGACACTTAACATTCCCTAGCTGTGTGACTCTGGGCAAGTCACTTAACCTCAATTGCCTCAGCAAAAAGCAAAAAAAAAAAAAAAAGAACAAAAGGTCAAGAATTTCAAGGGAATTAATGAAAAAAAAAGGCTGATGAAGGTGGCCTTGCCGTACCAAATATAAAACTATATTATAAAGCAGCGGTCATCAAAACCACTACACACCTGTCAGATTGGCTAAGATGACAAGAAAAAATAATGACGAATGTTGGAGGGGATGTGGGAAAGCTGGGACACTGATACATTGTTGGTGGAACTGTGAACGGATCCAGCCATTCTGAAGAGCAATTTGGAACTATGCACAAAAAGTTATCAAACTATGCATACTCTTTGACCCAGCAGTGTTTCTATTGGGCTTATATCCCAAAGAAATCATAAAGGAAGGAAAGGACCCCACATGTGCAAGAATGTTTATGGCAGCCCTTTTTGTAGTGGCTAGAAACTGGAAACTGAATGGATGCCCATCAATTGGAGAATGGCTGAATAAATTATGGTATATGAATGTTATGGAATATTATTGTTCTGTGAGAAACGACCAGCAAGATGATTTCAGAGAGGCCTGGAGAGACTTACATGGACTGATGCTGAGTGAAATGAGCAGAACCAGGAGATCATTATACACAGCAACAACAATACTATATGATAATCAATTCTGATGGACATAGCTCTCTTCAACAATGAAATGTTTCAAACCACTTCCAATTGTTCAGTGAAGAAAGCCATATACACCCAGAGAGAGGGATGTGAAATGTGGACCATAACATATCGTTTCCATGATCTCTATCGATGTTTGCTTGCATTTGGGTTTCCTTTTTCTGATTTTTTTTCTTATAGATATGACTTTTATTCGATTTGTCAAGTATTTTAACATAATTAACATGTAGTGGATTTTCTGCCATCTAGGGGAGGGGTGGGGAGTACTGGGGAAAATTTTGTAACACAAAGCTTTGTAAGGGTTAATGTTGAAGAATTAACGATACATATGTTTTGCAAATAAAAAGTTTTAATAAAAAAATTTAAAAAAAAAGAAAAGAAAAGAAAAGCCAAAACAAAACTTATTATTCATCAGGTGATTCCAAGAAAACAAAAGTTATAATATTGCCATCAGGTAAAGAAAAAGTAAAAATTCACAATATCAGGAAAATGAAAAACAGGGAACCAATATTGTGCTTACAAGAATGAACCAATTACTCAGTGGTAAACACATATGAACCAAATGGCACAGAATCAAAAGACATGAAAAAATTTAGCTGAATTGCAAAAGAACATAAATAAAACACAAAAATTATAGAAGACTTTACTATTCTTTTGCAAACTTAGAAAAATCAAAGAAAAAAAATAAACTAAATAAAACTTTCTGAAAAGTTAATACTAAAAGAAATGGCATCTTATTGGATATGCAAAAAAAGCCACACATTTTCCAGCAATACATATTATCCTTGCAAAAACATAATGTTAAGACACATAAATTATAAGTAAATTTAGCACTAGACCTGAAAGTCAGGAGGACCTGAGTTCAAGTCTGGCATCAGACACTTAACACTGTGTGACCTTGGGCAAGTCATTTAACCCCAATTGTTTCAGCAAATAAACAAACAAATAAGTTTAAAAAGCAGAAATACTAAATACTTTTCACATGCTATAAACCAATAAAAAGTAATTAGTATGGTGTTGAATGTATAAATCATACAACGCAAATGACAATTTTATTGTATTGGTCTTTTCTATTGTATTGGTCTTTTCCACACATAAACAATTAGTATTTCTCTAGTATTTAAATCTGATTTTATTTGTATAAAAAGGTGTTTTTAATATAATTTTGTTTAAATGGTTCCAGTGTTTGATAAAGTCATTTTTATTATACTATATTATATAAATGCTTGTTTTATTCCATTAAAATATAATAAAATAACACAAAAGGGGGGAAATAATTCAGTGTACGAAGCAAAAGCCACACATATGGAGACAATAATATAATGTTTGAATAGTCAATAAGGTAAAAATTAAAACAAATTAAAAAGTGAAACAGTTAATAACCATATGAAAGAATGATACATGTAAATATTTTAAAATGCAACTACAGCAGTTTTCAAATGTTTCAAAACATTATTATGGAGCGTGATTTAGTTATAGAGAATTGTTGAGGAAATTCTCTTAACCAAAACTGATTAATATTTATTCTGTGAATTGCGGTGTTGCCTAGCATACTGAGGAATTAGGTGACTTTCTTAGGAAAATAAAGTGGATGAATACTTGTCAAGAGCAGAATTTAAAGTTTGTCAATAGCAGAATTCAAATGTAAGTCTACTTATTCCAGATATAGCATTCTACTCATTCTTATCACAATGCATTTATGAAAGCAAATATTGTTTATCCCTATAATATATATGTAGGTTGTCACATATACATATTTAGATATATGTATATGTAAATATAAATATATAAATATATATTTGGATGTAAATGTATGTGGGCACAAAATTATCCAATTTTAAAAATAAGAAAACCACCTAAAAGGTTTATTTTTTTCGTTCATTCGTTGTTTTGAGCAAATCTTGAAAATTAGAAAAGAAAGACAAAATTGAATACAAAATAATAGTGGAGATGACATAAAAAGTAAAAACTGATTCTTTGAAAAATTTTTAAAAATTAAAAAATTTCATCAGAAATGAGAAAAAATCAAATTACTGAAGAAAAACTGACACAATGAAAGCACAACAGAAAAGAAAAAACATAGGAATTTACTAAAAACAATAACATTCTAGGAAAACCAAGATCTTACAAGAAAAACCACAAAAAAATTATCCAAATTCATAGAATATGAAAAAGAAAAACCACCAATTTTCAGAAAACCAAGTAAAGTAACCAATAAAAAAACGATAAAAGTAAAACAAAATGAAACTTGCACCAGTTGTTTTCACAGGCAAAATGTATAAAGAATAATTATTCTACAAAAATTATTTTTCAAAATTGAGACAGAAAACATTAGCAGATATTCTTTGTGGAAAAAAGTGGATCCTAAATACCGTAAACAGGAAATGCTAAAATAAAGAGAACCACAGACCAAAATTAATAACAATGCATGTTGATACAAAAAATGGGGTAGATAACTTTGTACTGTTCTCCCTTATTCAAATCCAATGCACAACCAAAAAACAATTCTATGTTCAGACTTTGCCTCTATCTTCTTTTAGAATTTATACTTCAGCTCAATTCTAACCTTCTATATATAGCTTCTTCTGACAGTTATTAGTGCCCTTCCCCAAATCAATTTTAACTTGTTATTAATTTTGTATATATTTTTATACATTTATTTATGTAAATGCTATTTTTCTGGATATAATGTAAGCTCCTTGAGAACAAGGGTTATTGCATTTTTACCTTTGTAAACAGCATTTAGAATAGTGCCTAGCACAGAGCAGGTGTTTAATAAATGCTGTTGATTGCTTCTGAGTGATTTTTAATTAGGTCTCATGTTCTATTACTGGTTAATTTATTTTTTAATTTATTTTATTCTGAACTTAAGAAATAAAATAAGCACTTTCATTACATAGTAGAATAGGACAAAAAAAGATACATGAAACTGCAAATCTACTATATACAAAGTGCAATTCTTTTTAAATGTATAATAAATCTATCATGTAATTCTTTTTTCCTCTTTTTTTCTCCCCCTGCCACAGAGATGGCTACTATTAGACATAAATATGTATGTATGTGTCCAATTTCCTCTCCCCTCTTCCTTCTCCCTTTCCCTCTCTCTCTCCCTCCCTCCACCCCCCCACCAAGGTGATGCTTTTGTGAGGCACAGTTAAAACCATCAACAATTAAAAATGAAGGTGCACAAAGAGCTGCATATTTGGGATCATTCCAGACCCACCTACAGGGTAATGCTATTCTACTTGCAACAGCTGTTTATACTTACCTGAGGTGAGGCAGGTGCAGGACAAAAGAATCAAAGAATTCTGCACCTGCTGCCTCAAATTCAACTCAGGTAAATCAGTAAAAATGACCTTTGTGTGCCTGTCACCGCAGCAGATGTTCAATAGAAGATGTAGAAGCTCACTCCCACTTACCTTTGGCTCAGTATTCATTCTGCTGGGCCAATCTGATTAGACTAGCCATACTAAGTGAAGTTCAGAGTCAACAGCAGACGGCAAGTCTGCCTTGTTGGCTAAATTCTAGTCAGAAAAAAACCATAATAAAACCTTGCCAGGACAAAGTGGAAGTGGCTAATTGTCAATAGCTGTTCCTTAGCACTAATGCTGTTTCAGAAACAAAGATTTCTTTACTTTGTAAGACCTTTTAAATGTACTTATTCTACAAGTATAGAATACACGTATATTTGTTTCAACTGGATTTTTTTTTTAAAGTAGAAGATGTACACATTAGTAGAATGACTGCTTTTCACAAGAGCCGTCAAAAGGCTACAGAAAAAGTGGAAGTAAGTATTTTGGGGGGGGAGGTATTTGATAAGCTATTGTAATCAAAAGTTAGACCTAACAGAAACAGACTAATCAATCAGCAAAATGCAGAAAAAGAGGGAGAGAACAGGAACAGATAGCTGTAAACTAGAGGAAAAAATACAGGGGAAAACTTAAAACTGCCCAAATGAGCAAGTAAAATTATCAAGCAAAAATATGCAAATAAAAATCTAAACTATCTAACTTGTACTCCCCAAAATGATAGGCTCAGAAATGCCTACAATGCATATGTCAAACTCTTCGGTTTCAAAGTTCTTTTCTTACATTTCTAAAACAAAATACAGATCCATATTAATAGTATGAAGAGAGAAGCAAAAACATATGAGACAACACTGGGATAAAACAAGTATTTTTATGATGAGATATTAAATGAGGAAGGTTTTCTGTATATAGCATTCTTTGAAGGCTCTTTTTGAGGGATTTATGGAAAATTACAGACAAGAATCCTAGAGGATAAAAAAAAAAGTGTGGAGAGGCTGAAATCTGTTCTAACATTTCCACAATGTTATAAAAAATACACTTATTCCTAAAATGCCCTCTGATGCCTTTGTCACTGTCTTAAGTTCTCTTATATTTGCCTTTCCACTGCTAAACCTGAAAGAGGATCCACACGCATTGCTTCCAATTTGTCATCAATCATTCATTCATCATTAACCCCTTGTAAAATGGTTTTGAAATTTACAATTATAGTGAAAATACTCTCAAAGATCACCTGGATCATCCTAATTCTCTTTGACCTTTATGCAGTATTTAAGTGTGAACACTACCCCTTCTTTGAAAGCACTCAGAAAGCATTTATTAAATGCCTGCCATATGCCATGAACTGAGCTAGAAACTGTGTATAGCCAGACAAAATGGAAGTATCCAAACCCTCATGGAATTCAAATTTTAATGAGGAAAATATGTTACAAATAAGTAAATATAAAACGTACAAAATACATATAAAGTGATTTCAAGAAGAAGAAAACACTGAAAGATGTATATGGGAAAGAGAAAATAGGGCAGTTTGCTTGAAATGTAAAATACATGATAGAGTTAAGAAGAAAGCAATCTGGAAGATAGTCTCAAGTCAGATTCTGCCACACTTTAAATGCCAGACTGAAGAGTTTGTATTTTATTTTAAAGCAGAGTTACATGGTTAGACCTGTATTTCTCTTACATTTTCCCTTTTCCTTTAATTTCAATGACATTGCTTTCTCCTGTGTCTTCTGGTACTTGTCCCTTCAGAATATGCTTCACTGGTTGATTCATCTTCCTTCTATCCTCAACAGTGGATGCTGCCTTCTACTCCCAATTCTGTACTTACCTTTTCCCCTCTATCCTTACTCTTTTTCAGGTAGTGATTTTTACCCAGTCATATCTTTTTCTATTCTGAAACTATGTAAGTTGTCCTAATTTCTCCCCTAAGTCCCAGTGTTACATCTCCTACTGTACATCTTTACCTGGATAAACTGAGTCCACCCAAAACTGAATTTATCTTTTTTCCATAAACATGGCAGATCTCTCATCTTCCCTGGAATTCCAATCATCCTAAGTCATGAATGCTCGAAACAGCAGAATTGACTCTTTCTGTTGCTTCCCTGACCACATCTCATCAGCAAAGATGTGCTGCTGTTTCTACTTCCCAAACATTTGTCATATGTATTTTCTTCTCTAATGTACTCTTTGTACCAGAAACAGTAGACTTCTATTTCTTCAAAGAACTTTGGTATAGTTCATGCTGGCCATTTCCCACGTCTGTAATAATACTCTATCATTTTCTTGATCTATTAATGCTTCTCTTGCTTTAAAACTTGGCTCAGATACTGCCTTCTACATGAAGCTCTTCCTGATACTCCCAATTCCCACTCAAATCCAATCCCCTCAGATGACAGTTTTGTTTTTCTCCTCAAATTTTCGTAGAATACTGGTTCTGAATGTGTGGTCCACAGACACTGACAGAGGAGGAGATGTGGGGGGAGGGAGGGAGAAAAGGAAGAAATCTAAAGATCAAAACTATTTTCACAATAATACATAGTTTTGAAGTTGTTTATCTTTACAATATTGTTGTTATAGTACACATCATTCTGGTTCTGCTCATTGCACTTTGTCTTGGTTACTACAAGTTACTACAAGATTTTTCTGGAAACATCACTTTTATTTCTTAAATCACAATAGTATTCTATCATACCTCTAGACATTTTCAAGTTCATGGTTACTCCCTCAGTTTCCAATTCTTTGTCACCACAAAATGAACTAGTATAAATATTTTTGCATGAAGAGAATTAAAACATTGATTCATTTATCTTCAATAAAACACAGATTATGATGACCAGAAGATTTAAAGATGGAAGGAACCCTAAGAAGCATGGAATGTAACTCCTTAACAGATGAGAAAAGTGAGTCCAAAACACGAGTTGACTTCAAAGCTGTTAAGTAGCAGGTTAAGTATCCTACTCCATGTCTTCTGACTCTAGTACTTGTTCTGGCCACTATATAAGCAAACTGGAATCCTATTTAAACCTATTTTAAAATAATTCTATTTATGTGAACCCTATTTAAAAATAATCAGTGGCACTGAACAGTAAACCCCATTTTAAAATAATTGGCACAACATCAGACAACAGTCCCCATTTAAAAATAACCAGTGGCACATTAGATAAAGCCTAATATTTCTTTTTGGAAACAATCAAATTCTTCTTCATTTTTATTGCCAAGCATAAGGAAGTTTGAAACGTGTGAGTCACTGGTACTTCCCCCGCCCCCACTAAACCATTCATTGTTCCATTCATTTAAGAATCATGCTTAGGCTTAATTAGCATTTAAAATGATCAAAAGAATATATTTGAATAAAGATTTTCAAAGTACTACTACTGTATTAAAATTACTTCATTTCACCACTAAAAAAACAAAACAAAGGATCTATTTCTAGTTAGGTATTCAGAGAGAACTTGCTCACACTGACAGCATAGGGGTAGTTTGGTATTTATCTTAGCTGTCTATCAAAAGTCAGACTTATTAAGCATATCATTCTGTGGGATTGGAAAAATGCATTGAATATTGGTGATGGGTAGCACTATTTAAGAAATATTGCGATGTCTGATTTAAAACTGAAGATTATGACCATTTGAAGATAATCTTTCCTGTACAAGTCAATATATGAAAATATTTAAATGTATGCAAAAGTAGAGTCCATTTGTTTTATTTATAGCTCTTCACTCCTCAGTATTTTCTAAGATGATTCAGTACTGCTGTTTTAACTTTGCTTTCTGTCCTTTGTAATTTCTACCTTATAATTAGCCAGTTCAACTCCAGATTGGCCTCTTTTAATAAATTACTTACTTCCTGGTCTTATAACTGTTTTCTCTAGCCACACTCTATGTGATCTCATTAGCTCAAGAAGATGCAATCATTTTCTATATAGAAGAATCATAGATTTATACATCAGTCTCTCAGCTGAGCTTAAGTATCAAATAATCGAATACCAACTCACTACTTTACCCCACTAAATTACCTCTCTTCCAAAATTCCCTGTTACTCAAAGGCTCCACAATTTTCTTCTGATCTTCCAAGTTAGATGGGAAACTTTCCATTTCCAACTTCTCAATGACTCCAGCATTTAACTGCTTCTCTCCAGCGACACTGTGATCAGTTCATTTCAGACAATCATTACCTCTAATCTATATTATTGCAATCATCCCCTAAATTGGGCCCTCTGCCTCAATTCATTTTCCATTCCAATCTATCCTCTACTGCTATCAAAGTAATCTTTCTTATGACCAGATCTAATCATGTCAATGTATTTACTGAATATACTCAGTGAGTCCCTATTGACTCCAGAAACAAATATAATATATTCACAATAAAATAATCAACATTGAAAGGCCTTCATAACCTCATTCTAGCCTCTGTATGTATTAACTTTGTCCTCCTACACTTTGTAACCAGGAATAATTTACAATTTTTCTGTTACTCATTGAAGGCACATTCTTCTTCAATATCTTTGGAATAGTGGTTCCCCATGACTTAAATACAATTCCTCCTCACATCTGTAAGTTCTCAAAAACTATATTCTATAAAAAGCCTTTCCTAATCCCCCAAATGCTGGTGCCTTCTACTTCCTAAACTACTAGGTATTTAACTATTTACATTTATTTATTTGTATTTCTTCTCCTTATATATATATTTTGCATGTACTTTATTATATTTGTCTCCAATATAGAAAAGTAAGATTATATGGATTAAGTGTGGATTGTTTCATTGTCTGCATTGCATCCATAGGACCTAATATAGTATACATTCTAGGTACTTAATTAATGCTTGTTTATTGATTAAATGATGAATTATGTTAAAAGAAAGAAGTGGGTCCTGAACTTAAATACCAAATACATATTTCCTGTGAATAGAGTGAGAAAGAAGAAGAAAATTCAGGTATAAGAAGGACGATTTTGAGATTAATTTTGTTCTCTAACAGAATAAAATTTAAACATTACATTAGAAGCTACTATAAAAGTAGAATTTTACATAGAATTTTAAGAAGCATCAATGAGTCAGGCAAATAACATAACTATAATATCAAATCAACCATCATACACCTTGTCTAGGTGCATTTTTGTAGCATTTGTTTTTCCACAAAGAATTACACTACTATTATCTGAGAATTAAGAACAGTGTAATTACCACTTATCTTTATCACCAGAGAAGTAAGTGCCTGGGAAAATAAAGACTCCATAAAACCATTTGTATATCTTGCTAAGATTCTGCAGATTGATGATTAAGCAATAAAGCACATCAGGATGTGTCTCATAATCCTATTCTACTAAGGCACATGCTGAGTGACTGTAAAACATGAGGCCATAACTGCCCAAGGCAAGTGGTTAACAGTCCCATAAAACATACATACAATTGGTTTAAGAAAGTTGGTGAAGATATTCTACTGCTTACAACTTTCCACTTTTGAAAGACATATTTTTGAGAATTATTTTTATTGTTTAAAAAATTCTGCATGACCCACTGGACAAAAAAACACAGACAAGTTACAACAATGACAAACTATTAGATACCCCAATGTGACTGAGTTTGAATGTCTTTTTTTTTTTTTTAATGGTGTTACTTTATACTTTTCTAAGGAGAAAGGACAAAGACCTTAAATGGGAAGAAATAGGTATTTAAAGTAAATCAAATTTACATGAATTTCAACAAATCTAGAGGGATACAAAGAGGCTGAAGGTTAAAGAAAACAAAGTTTACAACAGAATATTAGGTAGAGGTGACTGCCATATTGAGAAGGAACACAAACTTGATCCCAAAAAGAAGTTTGTGCTGATTCACACTTTGTGGTGGACATAGGTGGCAAAGGGTTTAGAAGTATGTAACTGAGACTAAATGACATATGAAAAGAGTGAGCCTTAAAAAAGATAAGGTTTCCAAAAGGCCAGATGAAAAGATAATGCATTCTAAGAATGAACAAGAGTGTATGCAAATACATAAAGACAGGCTATAGAAGGTTGAATTCTGGGAACAGCTAGCAATGTGTGTGGTTAGCATTAGCATGCACAAAAGAAAATATTGTGAAATAAGTCTAGAAAGTAAACTTGGAGCCAGATTATGGAGAATTTTAAATGATGGGTTGAAGTTTCTATTTTATCCTAAAGCAATATGGAAACCACTAATTTGTATACCACATTATGGTTTTAAAAACACAAGTAAATCTGGTCCACTTGACGAGCAAGATATGGAAGGTTAAGCATTTTCACCATTCCCCACTAACTACAAAACAGTAATAATACACTAGTGGTAGAGCAATGACAGATATTTCCTGAGGAAATAAAAATTAAAACAAGCAAACAAACAAAACAACCTACAATCAAATCCTACCTAGCCAAAACTTCATGAATTAACAGTAATTCATGAAGCAAAAGTTAACCAGAAGACATTAACACATCTTCACCAATATCATCTCTCAACGAGGCCACACCAGTACACCACAAGGTGACAGATACAGATAGAAAGCTCAACCAATACCTGATGATGTATAGAAACTTATACATTTCCAAAACATGATCTACTATTGTTCAACTTAGAAATAATGAGTCTTAAGAAGAGAAATTAGAAGGAATCAAAAGGAAGAGTTTATATCCTTTGCAGCAAGAAAAATTAGCAAAATAGAAAGATCTGAAACCAAAGGATTAAATTTCTCCAAAGAATTTAGAGGAAAAATTTAAAAAATGAGAACACTTATATGCTGAAATGAAAAACATTCTGGAAGAATAAAAACAAAAAGCAATAAAATAAAAAACTGTGATCTTTATGCAAAAAACCTCACCAAATTGATCTCAAAGGCAAGATCCATACAGATAATATATAAAAAGAATATTAGAAATCAAAAAACCCTCCTCATCATAATATAATAAATAATATAAGAAAACTGCCCAGAACTTCCGAATACAGAAAATAACACATCAATAGAAAAAATCAACAGATAGATCACTTCCTGAAAAACAAAACCAACTAACCAAAAACTCCCTATTCTTGAAACTCCACTACTCATAGTGGTTAAAGTCAACAATTGCCATGACATGCATCAAATTCTACAAGCAATCAGGAAGATGACTTTCATATTTTGCACCCCTCAGAAACCACATTAGTGATTATAATATATTACAAAAAAAGCAAAGGAGCTCATAATAAAACTCAAGATAACAAATACTATCTGCAAAATGAAGCCTCATCATTAATTTAAAAAAATGGATGTTGGATTAAAAAGAATAAACATTGAAGTATTCCTGTTCAAAAATATATTTTATATCCCTTACTTTGCTTCATCTTCTCAGCAACCCCAGTGAATTATAATTATTTCCATATTACAGATGGTAAAAATGCAGTTTAGGGAGGTAAAAATATTTGTTCAAGGTCATTAATTAGTGAAATATCTAGTGGTCTTACAGCCTCGAGGGGCTAGAGAGAAGTGTCAGGGAACATATTCAAATTTGTAGCTTTTAGCTGCAAATTTGAATTATACTGCAATAATGGATTCACCCTTAATACTTAAGTGGAACCCAGACTTTGAAGCAGGTACAAAGTGTAGCCATTCATTCATTCAATTATGAATATATTAAGCAGAATATATTCAGTATAATTATACTATACATTGTAATAAAGCAAAACAGTTCAAACAAAAAACCACCAAAACAAAAAACAAAATGATTCTCTAGTCATTTTGATGATGAACCTGTCGCAATTTAGCTTGGTTGGATCTCAGGCAACATATTTCATTGGTAGACTCATATTCAAAGTTATTCCATATTGATAGAATCTTTATAGTATCTCATTCAGCTACAAAATGTAGCATCACAGCAACCTCCATATCACAATAAATCTCTGAAAAAGGACTTGAGTTAAGGATCAGTAAAAATTACTGACTACTTAAGGTATTAATGCATTGTCTTACTTTTGATTTGTGAGTACTGCATATATCAAGTAGGAATGTTGGGAAATAAAGTCCCATTATACTTTACACTACACAAGCCACATTTATAGAAGATAAGCTTCTTGAGGGCAGGGACAGTTACATTTCATATAGAAAGTTTGAGTACCTTACTTAGTACAGTGCTTGGCACACAGTTGGCACTTCATAAATGTCTGACTGATACATAGCAGTATATTCAATTCCAGCCAGTGTAGACTAAATAAATTGTGTCTAAGGAAGTCAATAAAAATGAATAAATGGCCTGGAAACCAAGACAGAATCTAAGATGTTTAGCCTCGAGACAAGAAGTGAGATATAGTAGCCATATCCAAATACATAAAGAATTATTAAATAGGATGCTAATTAAAATTGTATGGTATAGGGTCAAAGGGATAGGCTAACATCAATTGGTAATGTCATCTAGGGGTGGGGGTGGGGGGAAGGAGTGGATAAGCTTGGAACAAAAAAAAAGTTTTGCAAAGGTCAATGTAGAAAAATCACTGATATGTTCTGTAAATAAAAAGCTTTTAATAAAAAAAAAAGAAAGAAGTGAAATTCACCTATGGGGAAAAAAAAAGTAAGGTTCAGTTTAAGTTGGTCACCAAATTGTATTGCTATAAGGTGTGGCAATATTACTCATAATAAATTATGGGAAAAAAATAAAGATCAATAGGTAAAAGTCTAGTACATATGTACTGAATATAAGAAGAAACATCCATTTTGTCAATCTTTCTGAACTGTGGGGCTAAAAACAATAATTATATGTAATTATAATGAGTTTTCTAAAAATGAAATGGTTTATTTAAGGAGGTAATGTATTCTCCATGGCTACAGGTCTTTAGGCAGAGACTGAGTGACAACTTCAGAAGAATGCTTCAAGAAAGGCATGATAAAATGAGGTGATTAAAGGATATCTAAGTTTTTGGGGTTTTTTACTTCCAATATTCCATGATTTTATGAAGTAAACCATAAAGAAAGGCAGGGAAAAGGGAGAAAAGGAGATGTGGTGGTATAGGGGACTAATACAGAAAAGCTGAATTACAGTAGCACAATGTCATTAATTTTCTATTAAGGTAAATTTTATTTTACTTGAGTGGTTATGTGGGAGAAGACTATGGTTTAGTATTCATAAATATATAACATGAAAAATATTTGCTAAAATTTTATACTGGGCATTAACATAGCCTGTAGCAAACTTTCATGATGAAACACAGAGATGAAACTCATAGAAATTCCAATATAAAAATATTTTTATATATCCCCCGAGTGTTCCTTGAAAATGTGTATTATCAGGAAGACCTAGATTTTATTTATAAAATGATGAAAAAAAATCACTCAGCTGTAAAAGACATAACCTCTAAGTAAATTAGAATCATTATCTTGATTAATAAAATGCAATTTTCTAAGAATAAGAGAATAATGCTAAAACTATAGCATACAATGTTAATTTTCATAACATTGGTAGTAAAATTCTAAACCTCAGAACTGTAACTTAGAAAAATATACAAAAAAAAAAGACAAAAATCAAACATGAAAAAACTGGAATATAGCATACAAAACTAACAGTTTATTTTAATTTAATTTAATTTAATTAAGATCTCCTCATAAACTAGCAATGGCTAGTTAAGTTTTCACCTCTAATGAAACGATCATTAATCATTTTTCAATACCTTTAACTACTTTCTCTTTAGGAAGTTGTGATTCTATCATTAAACAGAAAAAATCCCAGAACATGGATAGCAGAAAGGTAGACATAAGTTGATTGTTTTACCTATCCTTTCACTTTTAATACAGAAGATAAAGCACACTTTGTGGGATGTAATGGACAATGTCTAAGGGAACATGGTAGTAGGAATATAATAAATGTTCAATGAAGTAAAATGAATCCTCAAGATATCCAGAGTTAGATTCAAGTAGTGAGCAAGGTCCTGTTAGTATGGACAACAACAGGCTTGCATACTTGCAATTGCATTCAGAATCATTAGCAGAGATGACAAAAATACTCAAACTTTGGATTAAAGAAGAGATAGAGATTCTGTCATTGCCAGGTACTTATTATCAGTTTCTGAATAGTTTTCTTCAGTGTAGCATGTGATAATTTTTCTCCATGATTTATATGAGGTCAGCTAGTTTTGCAAAAGAACAATTAATTTTTTGGCAAAATAGTCATTCTTCACACGGTCACTTAAAATGGTAACATATTACATACTCTTAATACAAAAACCTTTCAAATAATAATTTCATAAAAGGATTTACATACTTGACATAACTATTCCAAAAATATAAATCCCTAATAATTTTCTTTCTCAATCAAGACCTTCATTTCAAGTGATTTAAAAATGCCACAAAAGTGAAAATTATTTCTAAAATATTTAATTCTACATATTGTAAAGAATGAAGCTTGTCTAAACCTAATTTTGTCCTTGCAAAATATGATAATGCTAAGTTCAACTATGCCCAAAAAGTTATCAAACTGTGCATACCTTTTTTTTTTTTTTTTTTTTTTTTTGCTGAGGCAATTGGGGTTAAGTGACTTGCCCAGGGTCACACAGCTAGGGAATGTTAAGTGTCTGAGACCAGATTTGAACCCAGGTCTTCCTGACTTCAGGGCTAGTGCTCTATCCACTGAGCCACCTAGCTACCCCCAAACTGTGCATACCCTTTGACCCAGCAGTGTTTCTACTGGGCCTATATCCCAAAGAGATCTTAAAGGAGGGAAAGGGACCCACATGTGCAAGATGTACAAATTTTACAGTGGCTAGAAACTGGAAACTGAATGGATTCCCATCAATTGGAGAGTGGCTGAACAAATTATGATACATGAATGTTATGGAATATTATTGTTCTGTGAGAAACGACCAGCAGGATGATTTCAGAGAGGCCTGGAGAGACTTACATGAACTGATGCTGAGTGAAACAAGCAGAACCAGGAGATCATTATACACGGTAACAACAATATTATATGATGATCTATTCTGATGGTCATGGCTCTCTTCAACAATGAAATGTTTCAAACCAGTTCCAATTGTTCAGTGAAGAAAGCCATATACACCCAGAGAGGATATGAAATGTGGACCACAACAACATTTTCATGCTCTCTATTGATGTTTGCTTGCATGGTGTTTCCTTTCTCTTTTTTTCTTGTAGATATGATTTTTCTTCTACAAAAATGATAAGTGTGGAAATATGTATACATATATTTGATTTGTCAAGTATTTTAACATAATTAACATGTAGTGGACTTCCTGCCATCTAGGGGAGGGGTGGGGAGTAGGGGAAGAAAATTTGTAACAGAATGCTTTGTAAGGGTCAACGTTGAAGAATTACCCATACGTATGTTTTGCAAATAAAAACCTTTAATTAAAAAAATAAATTATAAAAAAATTAAATAAAGAAAATGCTAAGTTCAAGATTACAGCTATTACCTTGCTTCTTTAAACCAGAATTTAAATATCTGATTTATATGAATCTGGTTTTTATAATAAGATCATGTTGAAGGAAAAGTGAAAGGTAAAGTGGGAGATTTGGAACTGATCACTGTTTTAACTAATTTCTTTCATTATAGATAAAGTAGTATACTGGGGCAGCTAAGTAGTGTAGTGAATAGGGTGCCAGGCCTGGAGCCAGAAAAATTTATTTTCCTGAGTTAAAATCTGGTCCCTTATATTTAACAGCTGTATGACTCTGGGCAAGTCAATTCACCCTGTTTTCCTCTGTAAAATGAGCTGGAGAAAAGAATGGCAAACTAATCTCTGTCAATAAATCCCCAAATGGGATTAACAGAGTCAGTGTGACTATAAAAGACTGAACAACAACCAAAATAAAAAAAGTAATACATTAAAAAAAAAGTCAAGATTAATTGGATTCAATCAATCAAATAACATTGATTCCTGATGAAAGCAACAGGCAAATAAATACAGATAAAGGAAGCCAAACACAGAACAAAAAATAATTAACAGAGCAAAGGCCCTAAACTAAAGGTTTGAGAAGGCTTCCTGTAGGAGGTAGCATTTTAGTTGAGACTTAAAGGAAGCCAGGAAGGTCAGTGGTTAGAGCAGAAATAGGAGAATTTTCCAGACATGGGAGACAACCTGAAAGAATGCTTGGAGTTCAAAGATGGAGGGTTCTTGTTCATGGACAGCCAGGATGCCAGTGTTACCGGACAGAAGAATGTGTGCTGGAGCCAAGGGTGCGACCAGACTACGAAGACCTTCACATGCTTCTGAAGGCAAGGAGGTCCCTGGAGTCCATCGTGTAGGGGGAAGCCATGAATGACCACACTTTAGCGGCTGAATGGAGAATGAATGGGAGAAAGAGCAGAGTGAGGCAGTAGACTCACCAGAGACAGCAACAACCAGGGATGAGATGATGAGGGCCTGCACCAGGCCGGTGGCTGTGTCAGAAAGGGAGCATGCTGGGAGATGTTACAGAGAGGAGATCGATTTAGGGGTGAGAGCGAGCAAGCGAGCATGGCTGCAAGTTGTGAGCCTGCGGGACTGGAAGAAGGATGCTGCCCTCCACAGCAGTAGGGAAGGGAGCTGCTCAGGGGAAAGAGAAGGAATTCTATTGTGGACATATTATGGGTAAGATGGGAAGTGGACATCCAGTTTCATGATGCCTGAAAGGCAGTTTGGAAATGTAATACGTGAAGTCAGCAGAGAGTCTGGGCAGATAGGTGGATTTGAGAACCACAAGCAAAGAGATCTTAATTCAATTCATGGGAAATCATCAAGTGAAGAAGCATAGAAAGAAAAAAAGAGGGCCTGAGAAAGAACTCCAAGAAACACACAGAGGGCATGGTGGGGAAGAAGACCCAATAAGGGAGACAAAAGGGAAGGTCAAAGAGGTAGGGGAACCAGGAGAGATGGATGTTCTGAAGAGCAAGCAATATGGTGAAGGGAGAGAAGAATTTAAACGTCATGAATAGAATTCTAAATTATTATATTCTTATATAAACAAAGAATGGATTCTGTACAGTAATTCATGTGATATGGAATATATTTATACATTATGTATGTATGTGTGTGTATAGAGAGAGAGACAAAGAGACAGACAGAGAGAGAAACAGAGAGAGACAGAGAGACAGAGAAAGAGAGACAGAGACTACATCATTGAACATCAGAAAATATTTGATACCAATAGCCAAGAGAAGGCATTCACTAAAAATGTGTCCTTTTAGTAACATTATATCTGCTCCTAAAAATTACAAGCTCAGCATAAAGCTGTTACATATCTGTGAAAGACATTATTCAACCAGATGAACAAATTATTTTATACTTAGCACATGCTAAAGAAATGAATTATAAACACAACAAATATTAAACTTTCACATGTTACTTTATAGAATTCAAATTTTTCTTTCATTATTCACAGAATTAGAGATTTTTACGTCTAGAAAACAAGTGATCTTTTGTTACAAACCAATGGCATCATAAAGATTCTGAGATGACTGCAGATTTTGAGAACTCATGCTATTTTCATGCATTGATCAGTTCTAAAAGAGAAATTAAAATTTCCTTTATCAAAATTATAATTCAATTGAAATTCTCCTTTTCTTCTTAATAAAACTTTGAAATATTGTTAATAATTTTTTTAATTTAGAATTTAGACAATGTGATGGATTGCCACTTTAGGGACTCACTGCCCCCCTATTCCCAAGGTTCCTAAAAAAAAAAAAAAAAAGGTTTTTGGTACAGAAGATAGCTATAAAACAAGAAAAAGTTTTAACATCGGCTTTAATCAAGGTGTGAGACTCATGTTCCACATTCATCATCATGGCTCTCCTAGTCATCGAGTCAACTCAAGTGGAGGACAAAGATAAAAAGAATACAGTTGGCTCTTTTTATTCTTTTGTAGTTTTAGAAGCTTTAGCAGGAGCATCCTTATTGTTATGACAAGAGGGCAGCAGGTGTGTGCCCACCCTCATCATTAATCTCATAGCTTAAAGCACTGTCTGTACCAAAGCTACACCTCTGTATTTTGTCCCAAATGGAAGAAGCTGATTCTTATAATTGCAGTGACTTCTCCAATCAGCAATTCATTTCTAAGATATATCAGGAGCAACCCACCAGTGCCTTTAGATCCTGAGTCAGCTTCAAAATCCCCAGCAGCAGCTGGTAAAAATAAAATGCTAATTCACTACAAATGGAAACACCGCCTACATTTTAATTTATTTACATTTTGGGGGGAAATTTGGACCCTGCCCTCAAATTTCTAAATTATTTTAAGATGCAAGTTAAGCCTTTTTCAATTCAGTTCCATCTTTTTAAAAATTAATGGCTATGTGTGGAAATTACATTCTAAAAGCCAAATTAGTGCAATGGCTCCACTCTTCACTTTAAAAACACCATAAGCTGATAAACCAAAAAGAATTGTTTAACAATTCAAATAAAAAACAGTGATCTAGAGCTAAATAGACCTAAGTAAGTTAAAGAATTTGTAATAAAACTATTACAATTGCAGAAAATTTGTTTTGCCAGCCTCCATCTTCTGTAACTTTGACATCTTATAACAAGGAGAATGGTAAAGCTAATGAAATACATGGACTACTAAAATATTAAGTAGCTAACTAGATGTGACTCATTTTTGAAACTCAGTTAAGAAGAAGTGTACAGGCAACTCAACATTAACACTATTTAATAGAGAGAAATAAAAGAGGAAGATAGTTTAAATGGACCACCTAAATTAGATGTTTATTGCTTTGCTGCCCTCTCCTGGTCCTCTCTTCTGTCTTCCACACAGCTATCATTATTTCCATTAAACTCTTGAATTATATACAGTATGTAACCTGTTTAAGATTCTTTTAGGATCCTTCAATATTTTATATACATTATTCCAAAGGTCTAGAGGAATAGAAGAGCATCAATACCTGTGAAGAAATATGTAAATCAAGGAAGAAACCTTCATCACCAAGTGATGGCATGATGCCAATAAATTGCTATTACAAATTTTGATCCTTGATTAAGGCAAAATAAGCAGTGATTTCCAATTTGGGATGACTGCGCAAGGCCAAACTAATGATAAAAGTCAAACATCAAAATAAAAAGAAGGGAAATAGGTATTTTTGCTGGAGAGATCATAGCATTTTAAAATAAATTTTATTTATGTTTAAAGCTTTTACTTGGAATTGCTGATGTCAATTATTCTTAAGGAAAGGGATGCTATTAAGAGAAATTTAACAACTGTTGTTATTCTTTGTTCTTGAAGAGGAACAAAATGACAAAACCATATTAGAGTCAAGTTAAAGTATGTCCTCTGGCTGATCAGACTAATATGAGCTCGGAATGTTCTATCACAGGTTGGGTACAAATAGTCCATATGAACACCTGAGGGGGATTCTGTAACTGCATTTTGATTTTGGGGAGGGCTACATTAATTCTGCTTTACTCATATAGCATAGCATCTTCTTTGATAAGGGCATACTATGCTGAGTCATCCTGTGCCAATTCTAAAGTTCTTAAGAGAAACCTTGATAGGATTCTTGTATTGCTTTTCTGACCACTTTGTGAGCAAGTATATGTTTGACATTCAAATAATGTGGCCATCCAATAAAGTCACACAATTCAGCAATAAATATTTAGGGAAAGTTAGGGTTTTTAAATTTTATTTTTAACTATTGTATTGAAAAAGCAAAAAATACTTCAATCTTAAAATGTGACTATTTATAAAAAGTCACAAAGTTCAAAATATTGAGGACATTCCTAAGTTTCAGAGACAGAGACAGAGACATAGACACAGTGCCTCCTAAAGAAACATACTCTCATATAAATATATATCAATACCATACTTAAAGAAAACTTTTTTTGAGTTTTTCATGGGGTGAACCAAGTGTAAGCATAGTACTTTGAGAAATCAATTTTAGTTTTATTAGGCCTTTTCTCCTTAGAGAAAAATGGACAGACACTTTGTAAACTAAATGAATTTTAGAGAACTTTGTAATACAGAATCATGAGGGAATAATATGAATTTCATGGAAAATTTTGATTTGTGCACAAGCTGGGTAGCAATTGCATTTCAAATTATATTTGAGGAGATTGGAGCAAATAACCTTACCCATGTTTACTGTGAGTTCACAATAATCTACTTGAAGCTAATTTGTATGCCAGATGCCATTAGCCTGTTAAAAAGGGAAGCGTGAGTCCCTATCTTCTTCATAAACTGGGTTTGTCTACTGTTTAGTGGTTTCATCAAGCAAATGTATCATTCTCAAAGAATACCCAGCGAGAAAGCTGAGAATTGCTGCAACAGAGAATTAAATATAGCCTAAACCCAAGTAATGGATTATCTTTAAAAAAAAAAAAAATCTGCTACTTCCTATTGAGAAGACTTTACTTTTCTCAATAGTTAATTTTCATGAAAACCATCGATTTATTCTTGGGAAATGGGGAGATATATAAAGCAACTTGAAGGTTCAACTCATTTCTATGATTTCTTAAAGTGTTTAATATTGGTTTCAAAGATTATAAACTAAAATTAAACTGGGACCAAAGGACTAATTGTACTAAATAATCTGGGTATTTCAGCTTAACATTTACTGGAATGAAAATTGCCAGACTAAATCTATATTCTCTTTAAAAGGGATGCTAAATTGTGGCAGTGGGAGGAGGAGGGAGGAGGGTACAGTTTGGGATAGGGAAAAGGAAGCTATTCTTGGACCAAGAATGGAAATGGACCAAGTACTTCATTTGCACTGTCTAGTCAAGTGGCAAACACCATATCACTTCTACCTCTTCACCTTCCCTTTCCCTCACATTATTCTCATTTTCTCCCAGGGGAAATAAATCCAATTGTAGATTTCTTATAAATCTAAGGATATGAATGAGTTAGAACTAGGGGTTCCTCAGTACATTAGGCAGAAAAGTCCTATAACAATTTTAAGAAGAAACTTTTAAAATTTTGCATAATTTCTATCATTTCGCTCAAAATGTTTATTTTTATGACTAAAGAGATTGCCTGAAATTCTTTCCCTCCTCCTCCTCATCTCCTGGTTTCCTTCAAGGTCCAGCTAAAATTCTACCTTTCAGTAACAGGAGTCAGCAAATTATTCCCACTCTGTCTATATGGTTTTTATAATTTTAATTAAGTTTTATTGCATTTTAAAATGTAAAAACCATTGTGAACTCACAAGTCTTTGTAACAGATTTTGCTAGTCTGTGGACAGCAGCTGGTTGAGAAGCCTTTCTCAAATTCCTTTAATGTTAGTAATTTTCTTTGTTGGTTGTCTACAATTTATCCTGTCTATCTTGTTTATATGTGGTTATGTATATGTTATCCATTAGACTCCTTGAGAGGAAGGTTTTGTGTATGTGTATATATATTTGCCTTTTCTTGTATTTAGGAGTGTCTGGTATATGGAGGCAATAAATGTTTATTTAACTTTTAAAAATGCATTTCAATTACTTATTCTTGTAGTGATTGAATCTCTGAGATAGTTTTAGATATCAGTCCTTCTCCAATTTGATCCAAACACAAACAGAACTCCTTCTCTTAGTATTTTATTCCTCCAATACTTTCTTGAACCCATTCCAGACTATTCACCCCTTCCTTCTCCTTTCCACAATATGCTTACTGACTTGGTTCATATTTTATCTAGGCTCTGAAAGGAAGCATTAAGGAGAAGGTTATATCATTGTGTGATTACCTTTGACCTTTCATTTAGCTAAGAAACTATAAGAGAACTGAATAATCAAGACTGTTCAATGTCTTATAAGAATAACTCAATGGACATTTATTCCAAAATGAAAACTTTGAACATTGAAAAACTGGACTAAATGGCTTGAGGATTAAGGATTGGAGTTGAGGAGGAGTTACTCTTCTGATTTCTTCAGACTATTTTCCAATCTGGATATAAAAATGTTACATTTTACTAATATTTTTCAACATCTAGGCAATTATTTAAAGGGAATATTTTGGGGAAAAAAGTGGAAATAGAAAAAACAAACAAACAAACAAACCTCAATAGCATATCTCCTTGAGCTTAATGCTACTTTTTCTTTTCAATATGTTTAAAATAATCATTGGGTCACTAGTAAATCATATATAATTTTAGAAATGTATAAATTATTTTATATGTCTTCTTCTACATTTATTTAATTGTGTTGTAATTGGAAAGAATAATTAATGTAACCATGATGGAATTTATATGTTTGCATCCTGTATGTCCTATTTTCAATTGTCAATTTTTTAATGAAAGTTAAGTGAACCTCCCATAGCACTGGCCAAAGAAGAGTATAAGATAAGAAATGATAAATTAGTGCTTCTTACCTTTTGACACTGGAGCCAATTACTCCAAAAAAGATCCAGAGATGAGGATAGGAGAAAAGAATTCCAGATAATGAATCTCTCCACCTTTCCAATTCACTGGATAAAAAGTCTGTTACTAAAATGCTGGATTAAGAGTCAAAGAACTTGGGTATAAATTGAGGCAAACTACTTAACATATATGTAAAATTATTTGTAAATACTTCTACTTATCAGTTCTTTTTTTGCATATAGATAGAATCTTTCTTCATATATTCTTTATAGTTAATTTGGGTATTTATAATAGTCAAAATAACATAAAATCAAGTTGCTATTAAAATAATACTGCTGTTATTGTATATAGATGTAATATTGTCTTGATTCTGCTCATTTCATTCTTTTTTTTTATTAAAGCTTTTTATTTGTATAACATATGTATGGGTAGTTCCTCAACATTGATCTTTACAAAGCTTTCCATTACAAATTTTACCCCCAGTCCCCTCCCTCCCCTAGATGGCAGGAAGTCTACTACATGTTAATAATGTAATAATACTTGACAAGTTGTTTAAGAAAAATCCTATCTACAAGAAAAAAAAAAAGAAAATCAGAGAAAGGAAACACAATGCAAGCAAACCTCAATAGAGAGCATGAAAATATTATGTTGTGGTCCATATTTCATATCCCTCTCTCTGGGTGTATATGGCTTTCTTCACTGAACAATTGGAACTGGTTTGCTCATTTCATTCTTCATTATTTTGTGTAAATTTCCCATGTTTTTCTAAGCTTTTCTAAACTTTTTCTAAGTTTTTGAGCACAGCAGTATTCCATCACAATTATAAACCATTAAAAAAAAATTATAAACCATTACTTGTTCAGCCATTCCCCAATTAATGGACATCTCCACAATTTCCAGTTCTTTGTCACCACAAAGAGAACTGATAAAAAACCATTTTAGAAATATATGTTCTTTTCCTTTTATCCAAATCATCTTTGGAAACCGAAGTAGTAGTGGTATTGCTGGGTCAAAGGGCACAGGAAATTTAATAACCCTTTAGGCATAATTTCAGATTGCTCTCCAAAATGATTGCACAAATTAATGCCCAAATTTTTCTACATCCTGGACGGACTACTTGGTGTCTTAGGCCCCTTTCAGTTCTAAATCTTTAACTGTATGATATAATTAATGCTTGAAATGGAGCAGTAAGAGAAAAATAGAAGTACTGTTCTATAGAAAAAGGCAAGGAAGTAGGTACTCCACATTTGAGGCAAGAGCACCTGATATTCTATGGGCCTCTCTCACCCATCTCCTTTATTCAAACTTTCTACAATCAAGCATAATTATGAATGACTTACTTCCCAACCTTAAGGGCACAGGTTCCTGTCAGCTTTCTATAGGAGTCTCCTATGGTTCTGTGATAAGAAGGGTGGTAGGAAGGTCTACATTCTCAAAAAAAAAAAAAAAGAACAAAAACAAAAAGAAAAGCAAAACAAAAACAAAAAAACTCTACCATCACAAACACCATTTTAAAAAATAAAAGTAATTCCTATTTTAATTACCCGTGACAATTTAGAAATGGACAAACATAATTTAGGGTTGTATGAGAAATGTTGAGAACTTTCTGTTACTGGAATCTTCTATTAAACAATTTAAAATTAAAATGTTCTATTTCTTTTGGAAGAAAATAAAGTCTAAAGGAAAATACTGTATGTTTTATGAAAGAATTTTAAAATTGTTTGATCCTAAGTAACAGGAAAAATATGGTTGATTCAATAGTTTTTTTTTAATATTGATAAATGTTAGTGAAAGAAAAACTATACTAGGTATATGGAAAGCATTCAATGGATGTTCTAATGAATTTAATGTGTATATTAATTTGGCAGAAATAATAAACTCAAAATTAGGAAAATAATGACACTGTTATAGATTATAGCATTAACTTTCATAAACTTGCTCTTAGAATCAAGGTTGAGGAGCTTTATGAGATGTCTGCGATTATACGTACAACTCCATTTTACAGATGAAGAAATTAAGGTCCAGGAAGTTTAAATGATTTTTTTAAGGTCTGATATTAAAGAATAAAGCCAGGATTCAAACCCAAGCCCCTTGACTACAAGTTTAGGTTCTTTCCACTATACTATAAGTATACTTTGTTAAAAGGCAATATTGAAATAAATGAGCATATTGTTGGAAACATTCATGCAATTTTTTGGAAGATATTATACACTTTTTCTCCAATTTACCATAGCATTAAAATTTTAGGAAATGAAATGCCAAAATGCATGTAAAAAACTTTTTAATGGAAATTTTCATAGAAGAAAAATAATAAAAACAAAGAACAATGGAAACTATTTAAATGATACTTTAAGAATTTACATGTGACATATCTATAATTGCTAGCCTGGCTTAGAGGGAAAAAAAAAAAAGACGAGGAAAAATAGAGCTGGAAATCAATCAATCATCAGCAGAAATATGGTTATAGCAAAAGTATTGTTTTGGGGTTCATTTAGAATAAGCAAATGAGAGGGAAAAAGGTCTAATGGAGGAGAGGTAGCTTTGAATTCATAAAGACCCTGGGTTCAAGTTTCCCCTATGATGTACTTGGTTATGTGATGAAGCAAATCACTTAACCTCTGGAATCTGCCAGCAATTATTGCCATTTATGTTCTGCAGAAAAGGTTATAGATCTGCATCAGTGAAGGAAACTCTAAAAATTGTGCTCTATAGCCCTGATGAAAACAGGTATAGTTAATGGGCTAGAAAAAGAAGTAAATGACCCTGTTAAATTCTTATTAGCTACGCATTTAACATAATTATTAGCAACATTAAACTTAAAACTGACCATTTAAAATATTTATTGAATAAATGCTGCATATTATGTGATATTTATATTGTATTATGGATTATATGTATATACACATATTATTTAAGAAGATGGATTTTCCATTGCAGCTGGGGCAGAATTATATTGACAAGTAAAAATTCAATTCAATAAAAATTCAAGCACTTACTATGTAGCACTATTTGAAAATTTTAATTAGCAAATCTGAAAATTTTCTTAATGTGCCAATTTTTTCTTTTAAATTAAAGATACTGCTTGTTAATTGTTCATCAAGCTTTTTAAGCAGAGTATAAATCTGGTCAAATAAAAATTTGATTTAATGGTAAACTTATTAGAATAAAATGATAATGAGAAAGGTGATTAAATTTGTTGAATTTCATTCAAAGATGTCATAAAATCATATGTTACAGAAGACTTTGTTACATCATAACAGCACCTCTATTTAGGGCAACACCCACTAGAATGAAATGAGATATAGAACAGATGAAGAGCTGTTCAAAGTCAATGTAGCCCCGACTTAGGGGAGAGAAGAATTAATGAGAAATTGAGAATGTACCAGATGGTGCTGCAGTACTCCTCACTGCACATCCGCCACCTCAAGCACTTTCTATACATGCAAAGCCCCAGGGCCCCACCTGGTAGCAGCATAATTACCCTAAATGTGCACTTATGTTTCATTACACCTTAGCTATTACTATGTGCACTGATTACAAGTATCAATCCCTTTCATTTTCCTACACCTCTGCAGTTCTACAGCATTCAACTGTGAAAACTCAGCCCTCTCGTCCCTCCCAGCACAAGGCCTGTGCTGATAAACTGCAGAGGGCAAATTATTCTTCACTCTACGGGGAGCCAACTAGATTTCATAAGGATGACATCAGCCCCATTTTAGTGATAACAATGGCACCCTCAAGAACTGGTCATCAACAAACCTCAGTGCTCTGCTAGCTCTGGCAGGTGCAACTAACTATGCTAAAAATAAGCCAACATTAGCTCCCAGCACAAAACTATTTCTTTTATCACAATGCTAAGCAGAAGTTGGCTTCCATAAGGCACTGCAGCTGCTGTGGTGGCGGTGGCGGCAGCTTCTGCAGATGCTTTCATTAATTTTATCAAGGACATACTGAAATAAATGCTTATTCAGCACAATGACTATTTGGGAGCAGCTGGAGACACAAAACAAACTGACTTGAGGAGACAGTATTATAATCCAACATGTAATAATGAAATATTAAAGTAAAAAGGAATCTAAGTTTAAGGGTCTAACATAACTACAGAAAAGCAACATTTTCTTATACAAAGACGCCCTATACTCTTTGCTAGTCTTAACAGAAAAGGAACTAGTGTCACTGGTATAGAAGCATATTTAGTTTCCTTTACAGCCAAAAGTTAAGAGTTATAAAGAATAGTTAAAAACAAACAAAAACCCCAATGAATAAAAGTTTTCTGATTTTCCTGATTTTTTTAATGCTGCTACAAAGTTCTTTTGAGGGACAGACATCATACCCAAATTTACATGTGTGCATATATATTTCAAGGATCCAAACATATATAGATAGATAGATATTTCAAGATTCCAAATAGCAACAGTAAATTAGCAAAAATTTAGAAATAAAATCATCAATCAACAGATATTTATTACATACTTTTATTCTGATAAGAATTGTGCTAGACACTGTGGAGCTACAAAAACAACTACAGAATACACCCTCTCCCCTCAAAGAGCTTATATTCTACTGAGAAAGACACCATGAACATAGAGAGTATATGCATATATACAAAATAATACAAGTTATTACACAAAGACATTTTCTTCCTGACAATACTCTTTCATAAAGACAAAGAATCTCATTAGCATGTTTTAATAGGCTACATTTTTTATTATAATCAATTGCTTAATCAATACTTGCTGAGCTGAATTTTCTAATATCAAGAGCTATTATTTTATCTCCAAATGGTTTAATACAAAAGTTTTGAAAGGTAGGCTATGGTGCTTTAATTATTTCAATGAGCTAATAATAGTTTAAGAAATCATATAGTTTAAGGTCTTCAAGGAATTTAATATAAAAGATCAGAAAGATAGGTAGATTGGCATTTTAAAAATATGAAGACAGATTAGTACTGTAATTAGATAGAGTTTTTAAAAAGGCAGGTACCTCAATCAAGGGTAGGATTTTTGAACTATAAATGGGGTAATAAAAAATAACTTATAAGATGTTGGTAATCAAGAAAATATGGAGAATAAATGAGAACATTTAACTTCCCTTGAAAAATTCAAGTCTGAAAGCCTAGATGAACAATTGATAGATATGAGTGCTAACACATAGTCAATTATCTTTGAGAGATTGTACAGACCAACAGCAACATGTTGTAAGACTAATGAACAGGAAATAATTCTGTGATTATTCAAAAAATGGAAAAGATTAGGGTCAACATACTATAGAAAAGTTGTGTGACTTCTACTCCTGGAAAAAATTCTTACTGAAGATCTGGTAGATACATACCTTTGTTCAGTCATTTCAAAATCACTGTGACCCCATCTGAGATTTTCTTGGCAAAGACACTGGAGTGATTTACCATTTTCTTCTTCAGCTCATTTTTATAGATGAGGAAACTGAGGCAAATGGAGTTAAGTGACTTGCCCAAGGTCACACAGCCAGTAAGTGCCTGAGGCTGAATTTTAAGTCAGGTCTTCCTGCCTATTATTCCATCCAATGTGCCAGGTAGCTGCCCATATATATCTTCCCTTTTAGAAAAGGAAGAAGGATCACAAAGTAGAATACAGCTTTATCAAAAATAGGTCAAACTAAGACTAATATAATACCTTTATATTTTTGACAATTACCAAAATCAGGGAATTGATAAGAGATATATACTACATATAGTTTAGCAAAGTAATTCTCTCAAGGTATTTTTGCGAAAAAGAGGGAAGTTAGACGATAGTGTGCTTAGACAAACTTAAAACTAATTAGGTCATCTTGACCAATTTGGACCAGGAATATAAGAATAATTAAATATCAGGAAAACAATCAGAAGAATCATAATAAAATCATAATAAAAACAGCCCAAAACATATAGTTATCACAACTGATGGAGAAAAACCTGACAAAATACAATGCTGTTTTATATTTAAAACCCTAAAAAATAATCAGTTTTATGTTAAAAACCCTAAAAAATATATCATAAAAATTATATATCTAAAGGAAAAAGTTTCATATGTAATGGGGATGCATCAGAAACTTCCCCAATAAAGATAGAAGTAAAGAATGAATGCCAGTTTTCTGCACTAGTATTTCTTTTTTTTTGTTTTTTTGTTTTTGCTTTTTGCTGAGGCAATTGAGGTTAAGTGACTTGCCCAGGGTCACACAGCTAGGGAATGTTAAGTGTCTGAGACCAGATTTGAACTCAGGTCTTCCTGACTTCAGGGCTGGTACTCTACCTACTGTGCCACCTAACTGCCCCTGCACTAGTATTTCTGAAAATACTAGTAATATCAATAAGACAAAAGAAGAAATTGAAGACAAAAAGAAAGATAAAGAGATAAAAAAGAATTCCTATTTCATGATGATATAATGTTCTACTTAGAAAACCCTAGGAAATTAGTACAATTTTGAGATTTCAGCAAGATTACAGCCCTTCAAAAATCAAAACCATTTCCATGTGATAATAACAAAGTCCAAGATACAATAATAGGGAAATTCCAGTTAGTAACTAAAAATATTCTTGAATAATGAATGTCCATAAAATTATTGATCATGCAATGCATGAGGGAGCAAGGAAGGAAGGGAGGGAGGAAAGAAAGGAGGGAGGGAGAGAAGGAAGAAGGAAGGAGGGAGGGAGGGAAGGAGGAAGGAGGGAAAGAGGAAGGGAGGAAGGAGGGAGAAAGGGAGGAAGGGAGGGAAAGAGTAAGGGAGGGAGAGAGGATCAGTCATTTCCTGTACTCAGGTACCAGCGTGCAGCCCAGGCGGGAGACAAGGGCTGTGACAGAGCATGGCAGATTCTAGTAACTCGGCAAGTGCCTGGGAGACACTTGGGCAACTTTGCTCCACTTGTGGGCAGGTGCTTTGGCAGATCTGCCTGTGGAAAAGGGTGGATTGAAAACCATTGAGAACGGGGCCTAGCTCAGCCAGCCCAGCACCGGAAGTCAACCAGCCGAACTGCTCCAGGACAAATTGAAGCAACTGCTGGTCCCCTGCTTTAAACAGACCTCAGGCTCTAAAAAATGAGCAAGAAGCAGAAGACAGCTCTCACCATAGACAGCTTTTATCCAGAGAAAGAAGGGCAGACCTTAGATCCTGAGGTTCCTAAAGAGAAAGCAACTCCAGAGGAAATCACAAAGGGAGACATGAGCTGGTCCCCATTTCACAAGGCTTACCTGGAAGATTGCATAAAGAATCTCAAAAGAGAGTTAGAAGAAAAATGGGGAAATGAATTGAGATCAGTGCAAGAAGGAAATAATGCCCTGCAACAGAGATGTGAAAAACTGGAAAACAAGATTGGTGAAATGGAAAAAATAACCAATTCACTGGAAAATAAAAATGGTGAATTGGAAAAAGACAACAATTCACTGGAAAACAAAATTGGTGAAATGGAAGACAACAATTCACTGAAAACCAAAATTGGCGAAATGGAAAAAGACTGCAATGAACAAAAAAATTTAACTGGCCAGTTACAAAAGGAGCTAAAAAAGCTAACTGAAGGAAATAATATATTAAAAATGAGAATTGAACAAAGGGAAGTGAATGACTCAATAAGACTTCAAGAATCAAACAAAAATGAAACAATGAAAAATAGAAGAAAATATGAAATATCTCCTAGGAAAAAACAACTGACCTGGAAGACAATCTAAGGAATATTGGACTTCCTGAAAGCCATGATGAAAAAAAGAATCTAGATGCTATCTTCCAGGAAATCATGAAAGAAAACTGCCCCAATATTTTAGAATCAAAAGGGAAAATCTCCACTGAAAGAATTCACTGATCACCTCTTGAAAGACTTCTCAAAATTAAAACCCCAAGGAATATTGTGGCTAAATTTCAGGACTATAGCACCAAGGAAAAGATATTGCGAGCAGCCAGAAAGAAACAATTCAAACACAAGGAGATGTAATTAAAATCACACAAGATCTGTCAGCTTCCACATTAAAGGATCGAAGGGCCTGGAACCAGATATTCAGAAAGGCAAAGGAACTTGGATTACAGCCAAGAATAAACTATCCAGCCAGAATGAGCATCATCTTCCAGGGAAGAAGATGGTCATTCAATGATATAGGTAAATTTCACCTATTTCTAATGAAAAGACCAGATTTGAACAAAAAATTTGACCTCCAAAAACAAAACTCAAGAGAAGCATAAAAAGGTAAAAAGGAAAGGACTCTTCAAAACTATATTTCTACTATGGGCATACTTAAAGATTGGAGGTATAATTTAATTTTACTTTGATAATATGAAAAAGAAACTAGAGGTGGAAGGGCTATCATACTGGAAAAAACAGGAAAAAGGAGGTAAAAAAAAGATTTTTTAAAAAGGGGTAAAAATAAGGTAAAATCTCATGAAGAGGCAAAGGAAACCTAATACGATTGAGGGAAAGAAGAGAGGGGGATGAGCATTGTGTAAATCTTACTCTCATCAGATTGGGCTCTAAAAGTGTATATCAGACACATTTGGTTTCACAGAGAAACTTATCCCTCCTTATAGGGAAGTGGGAGGAAAAGGAGGAAAAGAAAGGGAAACACTAATAGAAGGGGAAATAGAAGAATTAGGGGAAAGGTGTAAAAAAAGGGGGAGGTGCTCTAAGGGGGAGGACTGTTTGGAGGAGGTGGTCATCAAAAATAAAATACTGGGGGGGGAGGAAGAAAGTGTAAAGGAAAGAGAAAAACATAACTTGGGTAAATAAGATGACAGGAAATACAGAATTAGTTATTTTAACTGTGAATGTGAATGGGATGAACTTTCCCATAAAACGGAAGCAGATAGCAAACTGGATTAAAAGCCAATATCCTACAATATGTTGTTGACAAGAAACACATCTAAAGCATAGAGATACATACAGAGTGAAGGTAAAGGGCTGGAGCAGAATCTATTACACTTCAGGTGAACAAAAAAAAGCAGGTGTAGCAATCTTTATCTCAGATAAAGTAAAAGCAAAGATAGATCTAATTAAAAGAGATAAAGAAGGAAACTACATTTTACAAAAGGTACCATAGATAATGTAGCAATATCAATACTAAATATATATGGACCAAGTGGTATAACTTCCAAATTCCTAGAGGAGAAATTAAGAGAGTTTCAAGAAGAAACAGACAGCAAAACTACACTAGTGGGGGATCTCAACCTTGCTCTCTCAAAATTAGATAAATCAAACCACAAAATAAACAAGAAAGAAGTTAGGGAGGTAAACAAATTGTTAAAACAGTTAGGTATGATAGATCTTTGGAGAAAACTGAATGGGGACAGAAGGGAGTTTACTTTTTTTTCTGCGGTTCATGGAACTTATACAAAAATAGACCATGAATTAGGGCATAAAAACCTCAAAATCAAATGCAGACAGGCAGAAATAGCAAATGCATGTTTTGCAGATCATGATGCAATAAAAATCACATGTAATATAAGGCCAGGAGAAAATAAATCAAAAGTTAATTGGGAATTAAATAATCGAATTCTAAAGAATGAATGGGTGAAAGAGCAAATCATAGACACAATCAATAATTTCATCCAGGAGAATGACAATGAGACAACATACCAAAATTTGTGGGATACGGCCAAAGCAGTTATAAGGAGTAACTTTATATCTCTAGATGCTTACTTGCATAAAATAGAGAAAGAAAAGATCAATGAATTGGGCTTACTATAAAAAAAAAAAAAAAACTAGAAAAAAAAGCAAATTAAAAACCTTCAATAAAATAGCAAATTGGAAATTCTGAAAATAAAAGGGGAGATTAATAAAATTGAAAATAAGAAAACTATTGAATTAATAAATAAAACTAAGAGTTGGTTTTATGAAAAAACCAACAAAATAGATAAGTCTTTAGTTAATTTAATGAGAATAAGGAAAGAAGAAAATCAAATTGTTAGTCTCAAAAATGATAAGGGAGAACTTTCCACCAATAAAGAGGAAATTAGAGTAATAATTAAGAGTTACTTTGCCCAACTTTATGCCAGTAAATTTGATAATCTGAATGAAATGGAGGAATATCTACAGATTATATAAACTGCCCAGGTTAACAGAAGAGGAAATAAATTATTTAAATAGCCCCATTTTAGAAAAAGAATTAGAACAAGCTATTAATCAACTCCCTAAGAAAAAATCTCTAGGGCCAGATGGATTTACATGTGAATTCTACCAAACATTCAAAGAACAATTAATTCCAATACTATATAAACTATTTGAAAAAATATGGAAAGAAGGTATACTACCGAATTCCTTCTATGACACCGATATGGTGCTGATAGCTAAAAAAGGTAGGGTGACAACAGAGAAAGACAACTATAGGCCAATTTCCCTAATGAATATTGATGCAAAAATCTTAAATAAGATATTAGCAATAAGATTACAGCAAGTCATGCCCAAGATAATACACTACGACCAAGTAGAATACCAGGAATGCAGAGCTGGTTCAATATTAGGAAAACTATCAGGATAATCAATTATATTAATAACCAAACTAACAAAAACCATATGATTATCTCAATAGATGCAGAAAAAGCATTTGATAAAATCCAACACTCATTCCTATTAAAAACACTAGAAAGTATAGGAATAAAAGGGCTTTTCCTTAAAGTGATCAGTAGAATCTATTTAAAATCATCAGCAAGCACCATATGTAATAGGGACAAACTAGAACCATTCCCAATAAGATCAGGAGTGAAACAAGGCTGCCCACTGTCACCATTACGATTTAATATTGTATTAGAAATGTTAGCTTTGGCAGTAAGAGAAGAAAAAGAGATTAAAGGAATTAGAGGGGGGCAGCTAGGTGGCGCAGTGGATTAGGGCACCAGCCCTGAAGTCAGGAAGACCTGAGTTCAAATCTGGCCTCAGAAATTTGACACATCCTAGCTGTGTGACCTTGGGCAAGTCACTTAACCCCAATTGCCTCAGCAAAAAGAAAAAAAAAATAAAGTTATTAGAGCAGGTAATGAGGAAACCAAATTATCATTCTTTGCAAATGATATGATGGTATATACAGAGAATCCTAGAGATTCAACTAAAAAACTGCTGGAAACAATTGACAACTTTACAAAGTTGCAGGACACAAAATAAATCTACATAAATCATCAGCATTTTTATATATTACCAACAAAGTTCAGCAGCAAGAGATACAAAAATAAATTCCATTCAAAACAACTGTCAATAGTATAAAATATTTGGGAATCTATCTGCCAAGGAAAAGTCAGGAACTATATGAACTAAACTACAAAACATTTTCCACACAAATAAAGTCAGACTTAGTCAATTGGAAAAACATCAAATGCTCATGGGTAGACCGAGCGAGTATAATAAAAATGACAATATTACCCAAACTAATTTACTTATTTAGTGCCATACCAATCAAACTCCCAAGAAATTATTTTACAAATCTAGAAAAAATAGTAGCAAAGTTCATTTGGAAGAACAAAAGGTTAAGTATCTCAAGGGAAATAATGAAAAATAAAGGCTGATGAAGATGGCCTTGCTGTACCAGATCTAAAACTACATTATAAAGCAGGGGTCATCAAAACCATTGGTACTGGCTAAGAAATAGAACAGTTGATCAGTGGAATGGGATAGGATCACAGGCCAAATCAGGCAATAACTATAGCAGTCTAATGTTTGATAAACCCAAAGACCCTAGATTTTGGGATAAGTACTCATTATTTGACAAAAACTGCTGGGAAAATTGGAAACTAGTATGGAAGAAATTAGGGCTTGACATACCACATACCAAGATAAGATCTAAATGGGTTCATGATTTAGATAGAAAGAGTGATATTATAAGCAAATTAGAGGAACATAGGATAGTTTACCTCTCAGACCTGTGGAGATGGAATAAATTTATGTCCAAAGAAGATCTGGAACTCTTAATTGAACACCAGATATATAATTTTGACTATATTAAGTTAAAAAGGTTTTGTACAAACAAAATTAATGCAGACAAGATTAAGAGGGAAGCAATAAATTGGCAAATCATCTATACATTTAAGGGTTCTGATAAAGGCCTCATTTCTAAAATATATAGAGAATTGTCTCATATTTATAAGAATTCAAGCCATTCTCCTATCGATAAATGTTCAAAGGATATGAACAATTTTCAGATGTCTATTTCTAGCCATATGAAAAGTTGCTCCAAATCACTATTGATTAGAGAAATGCATATTAAGACAACTCTGAGGTACCACTACACACCTGTCAGATTGGCTAAAATAACAGGAAAAGATAATGACAAATGTTGGAGGGGATGTGGGAAAACTGGGACATTGATACATTGTTGGTGGAACTGTGAATGGATTCAGCCATTGTGGAGAGCAATTTGGAACTATGCTGAAAAAGTTATCAAACTGTGCATACCCTTTGACCCAGCAGTGTTTCTATTGGGCCTATATCCCAAAGAGATCTTAAAGGAAGGAAAGAGCCCCACTTGTGCAAAAATGTTTGTGGCAGCCCTTTTTGTAGTGGCTAGAAACTAGAAACTGAGTGGATGCCCATCAATTGGAGAATGGCTGAATAAATTATGGTATATGAATGTTATGGAATATTATTGTTCTGTAAGAAACAACCAGCAGGATGATTTCAGAGAGGCCTGGAGAGACTTACATGGACTGATGCTGAGTGAAATCAGCAGAACCAGGAGAACATTATACACGGCAACAAGACTATATGATGATAAATTCTGATGGATATGGCTCTCTTAAACAATGAAATATTTCAAACCAATTCCAATTGGTCAGTGAAGAAAGCCATATACACCCAGAGAAAGGGATATGAAATGTGGACCACAACATAACATTTTCATGCTCTCTATTAATGGTTTGCTTGCATGATGTTTCCCTTCTCAGCTTTTTTTCCCCTCTGTACAGCAAGATAATTGCATAAATATATATATACACATTCAATTTTCAAATATTTTAACATAATTAACATGTATTAGACTTCCTGCCATCTAGGTAAATAAAAAGCTTTAATTAAAAAAAATAACACCTTAAAAAACAGAATCGACAAAATGGAAAGAGAGGAACAAAAATTTACAGAACTATTTAAAAACCAGAATTAGCAAAATGAAAAAGGAGATAGAAAAACCTCATGGAAGAAAATAGGTCCCTCAAAATTATAATTAAATAAGTAACTGCTAATCATTTTATGAGAAATCAACAATAAAACAAAACCAAAAGAATGAAAAAGTAGAAGACAATGTGAAATATCTCACTGGAAAAACAAATTACCTTGAAAATAAGAGAATTTAAAAATTATTGGAGTACCTGAAAGTCATGATCAAAAAATGAGCTGAGAAATCATCTTTCAAAAAATTGTCAAGGAAAACAGCCCTGGTATTCTACAACCAGAGAGTTTAAAAAAAAAAATTTGCAAGAAGCCACCAATCAACTAATGAAAGAGTTCCTAAAATGAAAACTCCCAGAAATAGTATAGCCAAATTCCAGAGCTCCTTGGTCAACAAGAAAATATTGCAAATATTGCAAACAAGTCAGGATCTGTTAGATAAAGGCATCACATGGTCAGAAAACCATATCACATGATCCAAAAAAGTCACTGGGTTACTCACTAAGGAAGAATAAGTAATTAATGGCAATGTCCAGAAAAGGAGCTATGACTCCTGGATCCTAAAATTTTTATTTTAAGACCATTTTACAGGAAATAACTATTTTATCTGGAGCATTAAATTACTTAAAATTATTTGAACACATACACTTTCATTATGTAAAAGATACTCAGCTAGCCACTGAGAATGATATTAATAGGTTTGTTTTTTTTCCCCTTGGTTAAAGCTTTTTATTTGCAATATATATGCATAGGTACTTTTTCAACATTGATCGTTGGAAAGCTTTCTGTTACAAATTTTTCCCTCCTACCCCCTACTCCCTCCCCTAGATGGCAGGAAATCTAATACATGTTAATTTTGTTAAAATATTTGACAGATCAAATATGTGTGTATATATATTTATACAGTTATCTTGCTGTACAGGAAAAAAAAAAAACAACAAAAAAAAAAAACCTGAGAAGGAAAACATAATGCAAACAAACATCAACAGAGACAGTGAAAATGCTATGTTGTAGTCCACACTCAGATCCCCCAGGCCTCTCCCTGGGTGTATATGGCTTTCTTCATCCCTGAACAGCTGGAACTGGTTTGAAACATTTCTTTGTTGAAGAGAGCCATGTCTATCAGAATTGATCATTATATAGTCTTGTTGTTGCCATGTACAATGATCTTCTGGTTCTGCTCATTTTGCTCAACATCAGTTCATGCAAGTCTCTCCAGGCCTCTCTGAAATCATCCTGCTGGTTGTTTCTCACAGAACAATAATATTCCATAACATTCATATATCATAATTTATTCAGCCACTCTCCAATCGATGGGCATCCATTCAGTTTCCAGTTTCTAGCCACTACAAAAAGGGCTGCCACAAACATTCTTGCACATGTGGGTCCCTTTCCCTCCTCTAAGATCTCTTTGGGATATAGGCCCAGTAGAAACACTGCTGGGTCAAATGGTATGCACAGTTTGATACCTTTTTGAGCATAGTTCCAAATTGCTCTCCAGAATGGTTGGATCCATTCATAGTTCCACCAACAATGTATCAGTGTCCCAGTTTTCCCACATCCCCGCCAACATTTGTCACTGCTCATCATTTCTTATAGAATAATATTCCATTGCATTCATAAACCATATAACCTTTTTGTAGTGGCTAGAAAGTCCCCTATTATTTAGTAGAGACCCTTGGAAAGGTTTCCAGGAGAAATATCAACAATCTCTGCTATGCCAATAATATCACTCTAATTGCAGAAAATTAAACAAGGAGGAGGTCCAATTAGCCAAAATTTAAAAGAAATTAATTCAGATTATCCACTGGAAGATCAAATACTAAAATTAAAGCTTAAGTACTTTGACTGCTTAATCAGAAGACAGAATTCAATGGAAAATGACCCTGATTTTGGGACAGATTAAAAGCAAAAGGAAAAGAGGATGCAGAGGAAAAGATGAATAATAGACAGAGTATCATGAAAGCAATGAACATGAGCTTGGAAAGACTTCAGTGAAGGACAGGATGTATTATGATCCATAGGTCACAAAGAGGAGAACATAATTGAATGCCTGAAAAACAACAATAACAAGTTAGTTCATTCTTGCTTTTGCATCAGGAATTCTTGGAAATGTAATTAAAGATCCATTCTCATGCCTCCCTCCATGACATGATTATAGTTCATTTTTCCTGGTTAGGTGACTGGTGATGTTATTTAGCCTTTTATCTAAAGTTCTCCTCTTCTTAGAAGTATCAGCTGACAAATTTGAATGTTTGTTCCTCTTGTGTTTACTTCTACAATAGATAGAGAAAATTCCCTATACCAGGACTTTTGTCTATGTTGCTCATTCCATAGTTTCTTATTACTCTTTGCCCTCCCTAAGGTTACTTTGTCTGATTTCCCATGAAATCTCTTTCCTGTGTCTACTCTTCTGGCTATCAGTTGTTCATAGGGCCGTAGGGACAGAACGAATGTATTCTCTAAGCAAACTGCTACATATTATGCACATTATATGCTTCCAATCTAACTTGATACAATCTCTCTTCTCCTATTAGAGTATACATCAATGGCTGATCTTTCCAATCACTGACACAAGATTTCTCCCTTTCCTATCTTCTATTTCAACTACTCCTTTTCACCCAATTGTGCTCATCACCCATTCTCATCTGGGATCCCTTATTACTACAGGTGTTGTTTTCCCTTCATTGTTAGCCTTTAAAATAGAGGTTTATCTGTAGGAGACATAACATATTCCAATAGTTAGAAAATTAAAATAGCAAGAAATTGTCTTAAGATAATCTTAACATATGTATATAGTTTTATGATTTTTAAGTTTTTACCAAAATAATGATGTGAATTATAAAATGTGCATACTATCACACCATAGGAGATAAAAAAAATCAGTCCAGTAGAGTTATTTCCTCATGGTTACATGGGATATTTTAGAATTGTCATATGAAGTTATGTCAGAATCATTTGAAGCTCTTTTCCAGAATTCAACTCCTATGTCCTTTTAATTTTACATTTCATTAAGTTTTAATAACATGTTGATTTGGGTTTCATACTTTTTTATGTAAAACACATATGTTGGTCATTTTTCTAAAATGTACTTTTAGATATTCAGGGTTTTTTCTTTTCTTTTTATTGTATTTTGGCTTTTTTGTTGTTGTTTTTGTTTTTTTGTTTGCTTTGCTATTCCCAGTTGAATAGAGCTTCTTGATAATGCAGTCTAGAGATCAAAAGAACTTGCAACTTTCTATCAGTACAATACAATTACCTTAGCAGTCAGTGTGGTCAATAACATTTTTGGGTTGGCAACAAGTACGTTAACAGATGTTAGTTAGTCTTTACAGTGCCTTAAAATAATATAGCTAATTTCTGCAAGTTGTATTAAATTATCCTATGTAGCAATATGCCAATAAATTCATGACTCTGAAAAGCTTTATGGTTTCATTTTATAGAAAAAAGTACCATATATTATACTATATTGTTCAGAAACAAAAATGAAGTAGTCCCAGTCATTGAAATTGTACTAACGGTGGGTAGTAGAATGAGGGAGGCAATACATAGGGACACATTTAAGTGTATCACTAAATGCAAAGGAAGTTCCTATCTAAATCCCAGCTATGAAAGACTGGTAGAGGTAGTTGCAAATTCCAGGCAAGCCAGTAGACTAGATTTTTCCATCTTTAAGATATAAAGACATAATATTAGTAGAGCTCTACAGAGTGCTATTTGTGCCAGAGACTTGGTTTACAGAATTTGCAAGGCAAGTCTACTATCCTTGTAATATTATAATATGGTCAATTGATCAATGTCCAGACATGGGTTATCTACCTTGCGTATTATTCATGATAACCCAGGGGCTCTTTTTTTTTTCTTTCCTGCTTCCCATCTGGGTCCCAGGTCAATGACAGTGAGGCTCATTCAAGAGAGGGTAAGGGCCAGGCACAGATGGGTATAAGTGGGTATATGGGTATGGTAATCAAGAATTGATAATGGACAATGAAACTGCTTATGTGACTTGGGTTTATAGTGGGTAAACATTGTAAGAGTGTCATCTAATGAGGGTATATTTCTAAAGCAATATTTGAAAAAAGAGAAAGATCCTAGTTTCAAGAGAATTCAAATTGTAACTTTTGAAATTGACTTGCACCACAATTTTGCTTTTATAGAAAGTGTACTATAAGTACTATTCACTTTCTTAAAGTCTGCAACGAAAAACAAATTACTTTGGGAAATTACTTCAAGTTAGCCAAGAATTATTCCTCATTATCCTAAGGGTAAATATAAAGTTAAATTTTATGTGTAGGAATCTATATTCTTTTGGATAGCATTTTCATTTTATCAAAATAAATGCTAACAAAATCTGTTTGGTAACATGGAAACAAAAGTTTAAATCAAAAATTTTTCATTAAGACTTGGAAAAAAAAACAGGTTAACTTAAAATTCTATACATTGGCTTTAGAAGATTTTTAATGGAATTTTAATAGTCTTGGAAATATATGAATTTAATAGTTTACAAACCTGACCTTAGTGAGATTTTTTTCTAAGTAAAAATTCTCCTTTGTGATTCCTGCAGTTTTTATTGATTCTGTAAAGCCTATAATTTTCTAAGTCAGTTCAATAGTAGCAAAAAACTTCAATTTTTCTCATATTTATGTGGAAATTAAATTACAGAACAAACTTGCATAGCACACAGTATCAGGCATGTCCAAAACATTTTACAAATGAAAAATGAAAGTTTCTGAAAATTATTATCTATTTAATTATTGGGGGTTATCAAAAATAAGTTTCATGGTAAAAAGGGAGAAAAAATATTAAGATTACTGACTTTAACAATATAAACATGATTATTTGAGGTGAAGGATGAGAAAAATGAAAAAAAGACACTGCCTGAATGTAAAAGACAAATAAGAGAGTATTAGTAATAGGCAGGAGAAAAATCTGATTATTCAGAGAACCAAAATATATGAAAGCAGATAGATGGATTGATTTTAAGCTCCACACACAGATTTTGACCCTTGTTTTCAGTTAAATGAGTTGAATTATATTCAGGAATATTAACCATCTGCTCATCACCAGAAGGTTGGGCATCAGGTGCTGATTTTTTTTCAGCCACAGTAACTCAGAAAAATTGTCAACAAAGACATGGAATAGCTGTCATCTGCATTAGCTGAGATAATATGTAGTTGTGAAATCATAAATCTTTGTAGTATTAAAGTATCCACCTTTAGGTTACTCACAATTTTGTTTCCTATGAAATTGCATCAACATTTGTCTCTTAAGAAAATAACAGTGTAATACACACACACACACACACACACACACACACATATCAATAAACTGACTCATTTTTAATTCATCTGTGAAATGATGTGGTTAGACTAAATGTCAATTTAATTCTAACACTATCCCAATATCACCTGTGGTTTCACTTCCATTCACATTTCAAGTTATGTCCTTCAGAGTAGTTAGGTCACATATATCAAAATAAAAATCACAACTAGCAACTACCTGGATGTATTCACCACAGCTGTAAAAGGGGATCCAGGAGCAAAGACAAGGTATTAAGGGAAGGTAGATTTATCATAACATAAGAATATTCCAACAATTTAAAGTAGTCTAATAAAAAAATGAGCTATGGGGCAGCTAGGTGGCGCAGTGGATAGAGCACCAGCCCTGAAGTCAGGAGGACCTGGGTTCAAATTTGATCTCAGACACTTAACATTCCCTAGCTGTGTGACCCTGGGCAAGTCACTTAACCCCAATTGCCTCAGCAAAAAAAAAAAAAAAAAAAAAAGAGCTACATTTTAAGACTTAAGTGTTGTTTTTGTTTTGTTTTAATCTAAGAAGAATTTAAAAATTGGCTAAAAGGTCACTTGTTGAGGGTATTAATTCAGGAAGATCATGCAATGAGAAAGATTAAATCAGATGACTTTTAAGCTCTTTCCCAACACCATTAGCCTAAGTTATTATACTAGAGGTAGTTTCTTTTACATGCTTTCTGAATAAATCCTTTCCTTATCCTATCTAATGAGTTATTCTAACAAAAGTAGAAAGTTAGCAAGGGGAAAAAAATAATCCAGCAAAATTAACCAAACAATAATCTGGCATCATTTATAGACTGTACACCCATACAGTCCAGTACTACTACAGAGAAGATACAGAAGTCCATTTTCTTAATTCTTTTCTGGAGGCAAATTAAATTATTAAAATTATACAACATTCAGTTACTTTTTTGATTTTTTTTTCCTATTAAGATTGTTATAGTTAGTGTAAATGGTTTTGCCAATTCTGCTTACTTCACTTGACCTCAGTTTTTATTCTTCTCTTTTATGGCAGGAATACAGAGAGTATAAGAAAACAGTGATCTCCTATCTCTGTCCCAAACATCTGTAATTCGCAAGCTTTTCTTTGTAATTTGTAATGTATAATTGTGTTTATATTTTCTGTTGTTATGATTATTATATTTAACATGATTTGAATACAAAAATAATGAACAATTTTGAAGACTTTTTAAAGGGATACAGAATGAAATGAACAAAAACAAGAAAAATTTTTACCAAGCAATCACAATGAAAATGCAAAAACAACCTTTGAAAGCAAAAAGAACTTGGATCAATACGACTATATAAGATACTAGAGGACACATGATGGAACATATGTTGTCTATAACAGAATGGAGATGGATTTAGGTACAGAATAAGAGTAGGAGAGTATTGGGGGAGGGGATGGAAGGAGGTTAGGGAACCCTGAAGTGTGACTTAAAGACATTAAGGAATTTGCTTAACTTTATCTTTTTACAAGAAATTTTTTTTTTGTATTTTATAGGTGGTAGGAGGGAATTAATATAGATTTCTGTTACTTATTTTTAATTAGAGTAGAGAGAGGGTGTTATAGATGTGGAATGTTACATAAGCTTTCAGATGAAGCAACTACATTATTAGACCTCTCATGAAATAGGAGTACTCTGTATATGTTATAATGTTAAAAATCAATAAAACTTTTTTAAAGATAAAAAGTATTGCTCTAATAATGAGGTATGATCACAGATAGTAGAAGGGTACAATCTCAAGAGAAATGAATTTACATATGGCCCAGAGGCCAATGAAGTCATATTTGGTGGGGCTAAATAGGGTATATACCATATTACAATTAAGAAATTATTTAAAGCAATGTAAAGGATGTAATAAAAAATGTCTACCTGAAAAAAGAAGACATAATTATCTAAAGTAAGCATAAAAGATGAATAATCTGTTAGTTATAGAAAAAGCAATAGTTTTAGAATCAGAGGATCCAATTGCAAAACCTTTCTCCGACACATAACGACAAGTCACTCAACCTCTCTAGTCCTCAGTTCTCATCTATGAAACAAGCATGTCAAACTCTATAGTCACTTCTAGCTCTAGATCTGTGATCTATGATTCTCTAATCTCATGAAAGCAAGGGTGAGACTAGAGTGAAAACATGGGAAGAGATGGACAAGAATCACATGGGACCGTCAGACGTGGTTCGGTATGCATCATTTCAGGGCATTCTTACACAAAGGAAATTACAGATCCACTGGTATATTAGCTTAAATTAAAGAGAAAAACTTCAAAGAGATTCCCAGAACTTCTGATTTGAAAGAGGAGACAGTAGTGTCATGTTTCTAGAGACTGCCACCAACCCTTCAGCTGTCACTACCTCCAACTCTGAAACCTTTCTTACATTGGTGGGCTCCTCTCAAAACCTCAATTTTGAGGAAGGGCCTAGACTAGTGACCATTCATTCTCCATAAGAAGAAAATATAAATTTCACAAAAATGAGACAGTGACAATAATTGTAACAGATTCCAATTTTAAAAGCCTATGAAGAAAATGAAAGAAACTCCATTTAGTAAATTATGTTACAAAGTGAGAGTATTGTTGAAGTGTAAAAATGGATAATTTTGGTTATTTTAAATTAAAATTTTCATGTATAAATAAAACCTGTGCAGCCAAGAATAAAAAGAATGAAAAACTGAAAAAAAGTTTCATAGAAAATTTCTCAAATAGAATGTGATTAGTGAGAATATTGCTATGGTGCAGGAAATGATGAGCTGGTTGATTTAGAAAAACATGGAATGACTTGGATGTATGAAGGAAGATGCTCTCTACTTTCAGAGGATTAATTGATAAGTGGAAACAAGCATAGTACAGTCTTACATACACATGTATGAGTATGTATGTGTATATATATGTATGCTTAGAGATATTTATGTATAGATATGCATATGTGTGTATATGTATAGATAGATGTATATCTATCTATACATCCTTGTAGCCTTCTTTAGGAGGGGAGAGTTAAGTGGGAAAACAAAAAATTTACTCAGAAGAGAGTAAAAGAAAACCTTCAAGAAAATAAAGAAAAGGGATATCTCTGAAAACAATGTGCAGTGTTTATTAAGTAGGTTTTCTTGAAATAGAAATTTATTATTTCATATTGAGTCCTCCCTTATCTTCTGCTATATCTATGGTAATTGTTTTATTCTTATTTTGTATTTAAGATTAAAATAAACAACACAATAAATTGATGAGATAAAAACTGAATGTTAAGAATTGCTTTTACATGTAATCGGGGGAAAATGAAAAATTAACTATTATTTTTAAAAAGTCTATGATGAAAACAATTAGAAGCATTAACAATTTTTCAATCAACTTTGGAAAATTTTCACTGAAATAGATTTTTTTCAAAAATCTATAGATCCAACAACAAGCAAACAATAGGTCAAGAGAAGCTCACAACAAGAAAGAGAGGATAGACATGAGAAAAGGAAGTTACCAAAACAGCATAATATACACATCATTCCTACATTTTGATTTTACAGACATGGAATGAAAGATATGTATTCTACACTACTCACCCAGTACACTTAAAAAGCTTTGCTCCATTACATACAGATCTGAAGCAGAGATTAATTAGCTGCTAATGATATATATATATACATATATATATATTTATCCTCAAAAACACTATCCTCTAAATTTGTTCTGACCTGAACCAAGTACTGGTTTTGACATTCCTCCTAGGTATAAAATGAAACCAAGTTATTAAACCTTTGATACTGAAATGGAGATGATTTTTAAATGTTATATTATCATAATTTTTAGTATTGGTTTAATTAAGAAATAAAACACAGCTAGATTTTAACTGACTTATTTTAAATTAATACAAAAAAGTTGCATAATTAAAATGATAATGACAAAGTTACAAAAAAAAAACAATAAAGGTCAAAGAGTCAAACTGACAATATGAAAAGAGAATGAGATAAAAGTAAGTGCACCTAGTGATCAATGAATGAGGAAAAGGTTGTTTACTTTAAAACTAGAAAAACTAAACTTATACATTGACCACTGGGGTATTGGGGAGAATGAATTCAGTTCCTCTTCTCACTCCTTGACAGATAAAAATAAACATAATCTGTATTTTGAATACGTGAAGAGACTATTTTATTTTCAAAGGTATTTAATAGTTATTTAAGAAATCTCTTGAGAAAGTGTTGGGTTTTTTTTTAACTTCTGCATTAGAGACTAGATTAATAATTCCTTAAATTTATCAAAGAAGAAATTCTTTAAAAAGTTGAGGTTTCAAAAATATGCAATTCAGAAACAGAATTTTGATTGAAATTGAACAAGAGATCATAAGAAAGTTGGGTGCAAATTCCACATTGACAACTGTCTTATGGAGTATTAGGCAATGTCTAATATAGGCTAAATATTAAATAATAACAAGGAAAAGATTAGAAGCACGATTCCTATAAGAAAAGGAGCAGCAAAAACTGCTGTTTAAGCACCATATTTAAAATTTTCATGAGTAGTTTTTCATAAAACAATAATATCTCCAGTACTCACAGAATAAAAAAAAAATTTAAACAGTTAATGTTTAAGGAATACTGACCCTTCCTCCCCCAAAAAGCTACCAAATTCTTTTCTTCAAAATAAGTCAAAATTATAAAAAGCTTCTTTTTTATTCATATACTTATTTTTATAACAGCTTAATAATTCTAAAACACAAAGCAAGTTCACAAAGTGAACTAGTTTTTCCATACCAAAATAATGTAACCCACAATGCAAGGAGTACAAACTTTATAAAGAGTTTTTTGTTTGTTTTTTTGTAGAGTGGTAATATCTAGGGAGAAGTCATGAATACTATTTAGCTCTGTGGCTTTGTGAACAAAGGACATAAATTTGTGTCAAGCATTTGCAAAACAACTTGCAGTGATTACATGATACAGCACAAAGCTATTTTTAAAAAAATGTTTATTGGCACACTTATGGTTTAGAGCCCCAGTGATGGGCACAGAATAGGAATTTAAATATTCTTTCTTTATCTAGGCCAATCAGGGAATTGCATTCGTCATTCCAGTTTCATGAGCACACCGGAATAGTTCAATAAGAAAAAAAAAAAAAAAAGGCATCAATAAGCCTTTAAAAAAAATAACTATATGCAAGGACTATACTGGGTACCTAAGACCACCTTTCCTCAGGGAATATTTATTTGATAGAGATATCTAAAAATACATTGAGAAATAAATAGCAGACTGGATCTGTGATGTCATCAATATTTGAAATCCCAGGTGAGGAAGTTCCCTCTCTACTTCAGGATGGAATCTCTTCTGCAGTTTATGGAATGTTGGGACATTGCTTAGAGTATGGGCACACAGACCTCGTGTGCCACTGCCACAACCATGTCCAACTACTGATCAGCTCCAGCAAGCAGCCCGTGCTTGCCTCTTGAATAGAAACAGCCTACTGAAGAAATAAAAAAAGCAAAACACAAACAAACAAAATACCAAAAGCTCTGGCACTGCAAAACAATACAACATTAAAAAACTTTTTTGCTGCTAAATCAGAACAGCCACAGGACCTTTCTATTTGACTGATGGCTAGCTGTGTTTTGTTTCCTGCATTGAAATGTAAACTCCCTGAGTACAAAGAATGTCTCCAGTTTTCTATGTGTTGATTCAATTCTTAACACACATGTGGGGAAAGCAAATTCATTCCTTATGGCATAGTAACATTTTTTACATATATATATATATATACATATATATCATAAGTTGCTCGCATAGTAACATTTTTTACATATATATATATATATACATATACCATAAGTTGCTCGCTTTCCATGACTGATGGGGATCCATTTTGTTTCTAGTTCTTTGCTATAACAAGAAAAATGTGTTGCTAACAAATAATTTTGTACATGTAATTCCTTTATCAATTTTAAGGTAAATTTAATAGTGCTAAGTCACAGGGAATTCACAGTTTGTAAGTGTGAAGGTGCAATTTCAAACTTCTCTCTACAACTGGTTCTGTCAGCACAGCCTTAAGACTTCCAACAACTGTTCTCATTTTGGAGTCATTTTTGTTGATCTGATTTATATAACATGAAATCTGAGTTGTTTGAATTTTAATTTCTCTAATTAATTATTAGTGACAAAGAATATTTTTTGTAAGATTTTGACATTTTCTACATTTGAGAACTACCTGTTCTCTGATCATTTATCTATTGGGAAATATCATTTATTACATACTTTTATGAATTCTTTATATATCACGGATACTACACTTTCACTGGGAAAAAAAAAAAATCTGAAGGTTTGTTGTCGTTCCAACCCTGCCCCCAATTAACTGACTCTATTTTTAAAAATTTGAAAACCATGTTCCAAAAATTATGGAGATGAGTAAAAGCATACTGTAGGATACAGCACATAAGTTGTGATTTGAAGGAGTTATTCGTTTTAAGAAGGATAGACACGAGAAAAAGAAGTTACAAAAATACTATAATATACACAATTATCAATACAACAAGCAGGGCTTGATCCACAGGCACAGGTTTCATTCTCTCTATCATGGCCCAGTGCAGCATTTTCATTTTGTACAAATATATCTGGTATAATATAGGCAACCACAATCAAGATACGACCAGCTATCAATTGGGATAACGTACTGATAAACCCTGAGGAATTGACGAAAAAGATAAGAAAACCAGAACTATGTTAACCACAATATACAGATCATAGAAAAAAGGGATGAAGTAGATTTGATAGTGAACTTTTATTCAAATTCATCAATTTTAGTGTTGGTGAGCTATGTCTCACCAACTTGTCTGAGGCAACAATACCAGTTTGTAAACCAGGAGATTAATCAGGATGAATTTGCCAAATCTCAAATAAGTGGAGACGGAAATATTTTGAATATTTTTTTCCATCATAGGCCCCACAGGTTATTGTAAAGTTCATAATAATAGCATTTCTACTGGATTCTTTGATACATGACCCAAAAGGGGTGAATCACACTAAAATGTGGAAACGATGACATAAAATATGAGTATTAATACTTGAAGAAGTTTAGCTTGCAAATAAAGTTTTGTAATCTAAATAAAAACCAGAATTGTAAAATAGATCAAATTGAATTATGAGAAATTTAGGAAAACTTTGTTCAGAATAAAGACTAAATTAGAACCAAATTTTTAAAAAAAAAAAAAAATGATTATATTAAAAATAAAATCCTTACCTTGAAAAGACTGTTTAGCTCTATCGACTAGTTCATCAATTGGATAGCTGGCCAAATTTCCTCTGGCATGTTTGGTTTTGCAGTAGGTACATGCATTGAGACACCTGTTCAAAAGTAATAAATATTGTTCAATAACTCTTAAAGAATACAGACTACCATATGAAAAGTTGCTCCAAATCACTATTGATCAGAGAAATGCAAATTAAGACAACTCTGAGGTACCACTACACACCTGTCAGATTGGCTAAAATGACAGGAAAAGATAACAATGAATGTTGGAGGGGATGTGGGAAAGCTGGGACACTAATAAATTGTTGGTGGAACTGTGAACGGATCCAACCATTCTGGAGAGCAATTTGGAACTATGCTCAAAAAGTTGTCAAACTGTGCATACCCTTTGACCCAGCAGTGTTTCTATTGGGCCTCTATACCAAAGAGATCTTAGAGGAGGGAAAGGGACCCACATGTGCAAGAATGTTTGTGGCAGCCCTTTTTGTAGTGGCAAGAAACTGGAAACTGAATGGATGCCCATCAATTGGAGAGTGGCTGAATAAATTGTATATGAATGTCATGGAATATTATTATTCTGTAAGAAACGACCAGCAGGATGATTTCAGAGAGGCCTGGAGAGACTTGCATGAACTGATGCTGAGTGAAATGAGCAGAACCAGGAGATCATTATACACAGCAACAACAATATTACATGATGATCAATTCTGATGGACATGGCTCTCTGCAACAAAGAATTGTCTCAAACCAGTTCCAACTGTTCAGTGAAGAAGACCATATACACCCAGAGAGAGGGATGTGAAATATGGACCACAACATAACATTTTCATGCTCTCTATTGAGATTTGCTTGCATTGTGTTTCCTTTCTCTGATTTTCTTGTTTTTCTTGTAGATAGGATTTTTCTAGCACAACTTGTCAAGTATTTCAACGTTATTAACATGTAGTGGACCTCCTGCCATCTAGGGGAAGGGAGGGGACTGGGGGTAAAATTTGTAATGGAAAGCTTTGTAAAGATCAATTCTGGGGAACTACCCATACATATGTTATACAAATAAAAAGCTTTAATAAAAAAAAAAGAAAAAGAAAGACTTGATTTCATATCTGGTCTCAGACACTTAATACTTAGCTGTGTGACTCTGTGCAAGTCACTTAACCCCAATTATCTCAGAAAAAAATACAATTTGGGAGCAACTAGGTGGCACAGTGGATAAAGCACTAGCCCTGGATTCAAGAAAATTTGAGTTCAAATTCAGTCTCAGATACTTAATACTTATTACTAGCCAGTCACTTAACCCCAATTGCCACACACACACACACACACACACACACACACACACACACACACACAC